>CM025784.1:35251024-35335190 GCA_014636745.2 Centella asiatica | reverse complement strand
CGGACGTGGGGGGCGTTTGGGGGGGGGGGGGGGGAACAGAACGAGATGTTTTACACTTAATAATACAATCAGCTTTTGTAAAAAGAAATAATTCTTTTGTTTCTTTTGTTTTTATGTATTTTTCTATTTTCCGGTTCTCTTATGTTCTCTAGTTTTTATTTTGTATATTATAAAGAATAAGAAAAGGCTATTTTATATAAAGTAGAACAAATGTGTAATATATCTCATTTTGTTAGTAATAGAATATAATATATTTGTATACACATATTTTATTAAATTGCATATTTTATTTTTTAATTATTTTATACATATCATAAATTATACTGTAGGCATATCAAATAATTGAAATCAAAAGTACTTGATGTGTGGGACTGTTACGAGGTTTGCCTTATATTTTAAATTATATACTTTAATTATAATAAATATCAAACAAATTAAACAAAAACTATCCAATGTATGATGAGATTTCTCAAATCCACATGCTATTAATTGATTGATTTTATATTACAGGTGTTTATTTAAAATTCTGAGTAAATCACAAATGATAAACCATATTTTACCCTAAAATTCATATGGGGCCATAACAAAGGTGCAAACAATGCATGTTAAAATTTCTATCACTCTTAACTAGGGTAGTAATCGAGTCAAGTTGAGTCAAATATTGTTTGTTCGAATTTAATTTATTAACAAAATTATTGAGTACAAATCGAGTCTAGTAATTATTAAATATAATAGTTTATGATCAAGTTCAACTCGAAATTTATCGAGTTATTCACAAGTAGTTTGAATAAATCGAATATTTTTGAATATTTGAGTATTTCTTGAAAATATTTTGAGTATCGAATGATTATTGACTAACACATATCCGAGTCAAGTATTTTGTGAGTTTATATGAACAAAAATTTTAAAATAATATAAAATTATCTTAAGTATCAAAAGTCAAAACAAGTCAAGTCAAGTAATTTTTTAAACGAGTAATTGAGTTAAATCGAGTCGAACATACTAAACACTTAGCTCAACTTGATAAAATAACGAACAAAATAAATTAATTGAACTCAATTCGATCAGTAGTTTGATTTGAGTCGAACTAGATAATTATTGAATAATGTATTTAGTTGCTAGGTTGGAATTATAGCCTGACTCCCAACATTAGAAATTAGAATACATGTTTTTAATTGTGACCTGGTTTTTGGCTAGACTGATCATTAATTACTCCACTAAAGTGAAGATATTAAGAGTTTCAAACATTACATGTTACGTAAAAGTACTTACAAGATAAAATACATGTTCTTAATTTAGCCAACATACTATTTAAGTTTTTTATCGGTTATTCCATCCATTACACAAACAAAATTATATTTTGTTTTGTTTTTATTAGACTGTGAAATTCAAAATTTCAAATTGTATCAAAATTTTAACAAGATTTTCATATGATAAACTCTTTTTTTTTTGTTTAAAATTTAATGTATTTTATAATGTTAATTATTTCATAATCAAAATTAATTAAACTCAAATCAAAATTTAACCATAAACTTTCAAAAAAGTACTAAATAACTTTTTAAAATGTAATTCTTCTTCTTCTTTTTTTTAAGAACAAAGGAGATATTACTTTTATCTTTCGGGTAATATTGGTTATATTTTAATCACCAACTCGACATTTCTATTTTTCCAAATTTTAAGAATCAAAATTAGAACTAATTCTCTATAATTGTATTATTGTTCTTCAGCTTCCATTGTATATATTTTTTTCCCCCTTTTGAGCTTTATTTCACATTCACATTAGGGTATCCACAATATTTACACGATTTTTATTTATCTCATTTACATTAAATTCTAATTTATAAGATAATAATATTTAAAATTTAATGATCACTATTAATTAATATACTCCCTCCGTCCTCAAAGGGGTGTCTAAAAGACCCAAATACGTATATTAAGGAATAGAAACAGTGACCCCAAAACATAGAGGAAATAAAATGTAAGAGAGAAAAATAAGCGTAAAATATATATTTTTAAACATGTTTTTAAGAATTATTTTTGAGGTGTAATTAAAACATCATTTTGGGATGGTAGTATGTTATTTTATTGTATGTTATATAATAATATATTATCTCCAACATATATAACATGTTCCTACTCATATAAATAAATAAATATATATATATATATATATATACACACGCATAATTTTAATATGTCTACTAGTATATTATAAAATACATTATCGATTTAATATTAATATTTATTGATATTCCTTAAATATTAATTGTATACATGATAATATCTTAAGGAGCCACCAGATGTATTTAACTGGAGTGACGGCGGATGAAATCCGTCATTATGTCCTATTTTCTAGTATCTTAATATCATACACACAAATAATACTATATTTATTATTATAAATTAGAATAAAATCATAATTTTTTCCGATGGATCTATACTTATAACCTAGTATAATACTATGATTCACTATTCATGATCATCAACTTAACTTTCTTTAAATTAAAAATACTGGTTCAACGCCTTTTTTTACTCTTTTCTCAAATCAATTTAAAGATTCTAGAAATTTTAAGTACACATGCAAGTGCTCTTAACAACAGTTTCAACAGTTTTTAGCAGTTAAAAACTCAACCTAATACAGGTGGTGGATGCCAAAAAGTATCAGGCTGATTCAACACTAGATTAACCAATGCAACAAAAAGCCCACAACAAAATTTTCGTACGTGTTTCAACATTGCAAGTAAAAACTATCTGGCAGACCTTACAAAATTATAGGTTGTGCAACAGAACAAACTAGCCAGAGCAAATAATATTTTTAGTCGGATTGACATCCATATAGAACAAAGAACAAAAATCACAGCAAAACATGAAATCTATCTTCAACAAAAAGTTTTGACAACTAAATTTAAAATTGAGGATTTGTGGATATTAAATATGAAAACAGGTTTCTTGATCCTTGAAGATACACAATTGGGTAAGTTCTCCCCAGCATTTTTGATGATACTCGGCTTTAATCACGCTCACTTATAGCAGTCAAGTGCTCATCTATCTCCTCTGTGGATAATACTCGGAAGACAGGATTCTCCCTCATCACAACTCCAACCTGTCGAGAACATAAAATTTTGGTACTTACAAACTAGCTGCCTAACTTTATTTATTATTATTATTTTTTTGAATTTGAGTTTACTTATAATCCAGCAATGGTTCATGAAGCCTCTTTTCAGCAACTATTTTATTACTTATCGAGACAATTGATATGTAATTAATACGGGATATCATAATTGCTTAGTGGAATCATACACCTCTCAAACACCACATCAATTGAACAATAAAGGCAATCAATTTGTGGACATTGTCTGTGTGTGCGCGTTTTGGGGTGAGGGAACAAGAGAGATGAGCTAGAGCTCATTAGTAAAATGGCACCGTTTTACTGAGAAAGAAAATACATGAAAAAGATCCATCAATTTCTCTACATACAAAAGAAAAGGTACAGCATCACTTTAAGAACTTTATCTTTGGAAATAATGCGAGCTTATATAAAGCATAGCTGGCAAAGGTGATGAGAAATAGCAGCAAGACATTATATGTGAGACAAGGACAAGGAATTGAGTTGCACACAAATTCATGTTCATATTGGATTTATGTCAGCAGGAGAATTTTGATATACAAATATGCATAGCCAATTTAAATTGTAAAGTATAAACAAATGCAGTTAGAACTTTGGGGTTTGGTAGTAGCGAACATTGGATGAAGTCTCCTTCTATGTTAAATTACAATCAGAATAATGGAAGGGATTTATAGTACCTCAATCTCAGTAGCCTTGAAGTCCTCTTGCAAAACAGATTGCAGGGCCGAAATTGCAGTCTACACAACAAAAAGTTTTATGCAATGATGTAAAATTTCAGTAAACAATTTCTACAATATAGTTGGTTGCAGAAAAATAAAAAGTCCTTGGGTAATAATCTCACTTGAATCTTAGGAACTAGAACCAGTGAAATAACTATAACTGTCACAGGTTAATGTATATATAATTCTTTTGTCACATTAATTACCTCAAGAGTTCACAACAATATTGACTAGGATTAACTATCAATTACCAATTAGTTTTGGGATAGAGATCTTTAACTCAGTATATGCCAGATTTGGCCCTAATTTTGGAGCAATCATCAGATAAATAACAACTTGAAAGAAGGGAATTTGACAGTAAATCATAGGAACAAATCACAATTTGAGTTCCATCTTCATGTTCCTTGATTTAGAAAATTACATACTTGGAAAGGCCATATCTACCTGTACAGTCTCATCATATGTAAAGGCTGGATCATTTTTCATCTTCTTCTCAAGGAAATTTATCGCCTCTTGCTCTTTAGATCCAGCACTTGTTGCCTATACAAACATCAATATCAGGTCCGATGAAATATGTTTTGCAACAAATTATGTGATATAAGAAACACAATCAAACATAAAGTTCTCTGAAACCAACTTCCCCAGATGAAAGCAAGAGCATTTAAAAGGTCTCTGAAACCATCTATCTATCACCAGGGTTGAACAAGGTGATTATATTTGAAATTTTCTTCACGTTATCAAGAAATAAAATGATGCACCATTATCTTGCAATTAATTTACATTTTGGGAACATATATCAAAAGAATGTTTAATTGACTTCATAATGCATATGCTGATTTCACTTCAAGTCAAATTAGATAGAAAATATTGGTCATGTTGCAAATAATGAGTAGGTCTTCTGTAAAAATCACAGACACTCCTTATTCAAATATCATATGTAAATCTAGCTGACTTCATTGACACACTACAAGGGCAGGATATGATCCTTACAGGTGTGTGAAGTAGGATCATAGGGATTTATTATATGGCATAATAGTCAAGGTGAAAAGCACCACCATGGAAAAAGCGCCACAGCCCATGATGGCTTAAATGAGAATATCAAAATCATTCAAAATTGTTGATACAGACATCAAACAAGATCGTCCAATACCATAACATGACATTGATTTGGTCATGTGCAAAATAATAAGTAAACCATATAATGAACCATCACCTAGGTAGCAAGGGTGCGGGTGCGGGGATACGGAGATATGTGATTCGCAAAATTCCAGAAAATGGGGATTCAGGTGCGGCGGGGATATGTTGCACTCATATATACATATATGTTTGTGTGTATGGCGCTATGTGTGTGGATAAAACAAATTATAACTACAATGAAAATATTGTTTCAACTTTCAAAGTTCAAGCACAACACGAATGTCACGAAATAAATTATAGTATCAAATTTTATGAATAACATTGAAGAGAATCAATACAATTAATTTAAAGTTATATAAAGAAATATCATTTCGATTAAATTACTTCACTTACTTCACAATTTAATTTTAAAATAAAATATATAAAGAAAGTTTATTAATTTACTTAATTATTTACTTTTAGAAAATACAAAGAAGTTGCCTTGTGAAATTAAATTAGTTTTTCTTAGAATATTAATAGAAGTCAAGAGGTTGTAGAAGTATAAATAGATAAATAAAAGCAGTTATCCTAATGAAGTACAGAGCCTCAAAGCCCAAATAAGTCGATGACTTCCAGAGAAGTCAGGCGATGAACAAGCAAAAGAAGCTCACAAGAAAAAATCAAAGAAGTTGCAGATCAAGCTAAACAGATTGAATCTCAAAGGGAAGTCTGAATTTCATTTTTTCCTTTTTAAGTTGTGGCTGGTATTCTTAAAAAAGGGTGAAAGGGGCGGCTGCTGTTAAGGTTACGAAATCCTATTTCTTCTCTTATTCTTTCTCAAAATTACAAAAAAGCCACTGCAGCACCTCCCAAAAGAATCCGTGCATATCCCCGCATACCCCATGGAGAATCTCAGGGGATACGTCAAACGCCGCACCCCATAATGCATACTTCCAAAAAGTGGCACACCCCTGCTTCCTAGACTATCACTCATTACTAAACTGATACCAGTATGAGAAAGTAAAAAAGGAAAAAAAAAAAAAAAAAAAGAATCATCGATTGCACATCATTTATTAAATCAATACAGAAATATAGCAAATTAAAATTCTTGATTAAAAATTGAAGCATATAAAAACAAAGTTCAATATGCTACAGAAGAGGGAAAAGAAAGCCCATTTCAAAATAAAGACCAAGGGAAAAAGAAAAGAAAGCCCATTTCAAAATAAAGACCAAGGGAAAAAGAAAAGAAATCAAGAAAAATGACCAGCCCAGGGGTTTAACTTTTCAAAAAGAGTTGAAAGAATTAAGAAGAGGAAACAAGAAATGTACAAAAGTAAAGGAACAGAATTTGAAACAGTACTAGTGTAGTCAGAACAAAGTTAAAATAAGAGGAAGACGAAGAGAAGAAAATAGCAGGGGTCACAAGCCAATAGGGAGTTGGGAGTCAAAAGTCATAGTCTTCATGCCTCGCCAACTCTTGGAGGTTGACTGTGAACCATAGCGAGCCAGTCCACTCTTGTCGTGTCAATCGCAGTGCCACGCACCTTAGCTTCTATATAGGCCATATTATATTGGTACAGTGATTGAAGATGGTGGATAGTTTTACTAGATGTACTTGTGTTATCTTTCCTAAGAAAAAACGAGGGTGACAAGCATATTAAGAAAACAAGTAGCCATGAGAATTCATAGTAGAAAACATATAAGACAAAGGCCAAGAAAAGGGGTAGGAAGGGCAAAGAAACAAGTTAGTAATGAGTACAATGTCATTCCAGCATATGGCTTAAGTCATTTCTTACCTTGTGACCAAAGAAATGACCAGCAGGATCACACTTGAAGAGTCGAGGTCCAAACTCGTCATCAATACCCAAAACCATGGCAACTGTCGGTCATAGAGCAAATAAGTGAAATGAGACAGAAATGCTAAATGAACTAGCCTAAAGATAAGTGATTGCATCACGTTACTTAGTAGTCACATTTATACACGTGTATGGTAAAATGTCTGAAATAGAACTAGACTAAGACAAACTGCAGAATGGTACAAGTGATAAATGAAATTTCCAGGAACTTACCTACTCCAAGAGGTCTCATATAAGCATGCTGAGTATAGACTTGTGATTTATCTGCAATCCTGCACATGCATAAAAAATTTCAGTTGAATGCAAAACTGGGTTTAGGACTATGCCAAATAAGAAATGAAATATTCTTGGTAGCAACGGTAATTCTTTGCAACACTTGAGAAATGTAAGGGGATAACCGCTAATGGATAGCTTCAGTCAACACTCTAAGGCAGTGGCATATAGGGCAGTGGCTCATGCAACTACAGTAGCAATCATTTGAAACACACAAAGGGAGAGAACAAATTATACCAAGCACTGAGAAGAGTAATCTTTATTTCTCATATACCACAATAAAACACATCTCGTGGAACAAAATAAAAATTAACTGAAAACCAAGAAACCTAAAATTTCACCAGAAAACTTTGTTGCATCACACTGTTTTATAGTGTTCACTAAACTACCATGTCAGAAAGAAAAGGAAGGATGGTGTACTTGTTTATACTTGTCCATACATGTGCATATAATTGAAACTTAACACATCATAATATCCCTACTTATGACCTAAATCAGCTATCAGATGACTGACTACATCCTAATAGACACAGAAGTATCAACTAATAAAAGATTTAAATAGTAAAAGAGTGAGAAATTGAATATAGTCAGTCAAACCTGCTAATATTCAGTTTTAACTTGAGTATTTTAACCCGTTATAATGAACTTTATAGATATATTAAGAAGCTCCAGATAATCAGCAATCCTACAATTATGTTAATGAGAGACAATACGGGCATACCATCTGGCTAGTGTATCAACAGGCATCTCATATCCGTATTTGTGACGAAATTCAGCTGCTTCATTTCTTGCTTGTTGAACCAAGGTCCTTGCATCAGCTAAAAAGTAATATTTTAAACATTATATATGCTCAAGCTAGCTTAAAAGACTGAATTCTACACGCAGTAGCAAAAGAAAGAAAAACTAACATAGGCCATGAAGTATTTTATGCAAAAGAAATTAACCTGTTGTGCCAGTAGCTAGCAGGCCGAGGAACTTTGTAATGGAAAAAAGATGTGTAACACTAGTTGGATCCAAAAGCTTGTCCTGTATTCCAATTCGAAATCTCAATATCCAACATATGCATAATCCATCTACGGATTAAAAGAAGAGGCTATCTTTAAATTAGCACTCACCGGAACCTTCTTCTGAGTTACAACGCAAACTGAGTCTTTGCCTCGGACACCAATAGAGGTTACTCCGGCAGCCTTAACAGCTTTAAATGCATACTCTGCTCAAACCATTCGAAAAAGAAATCGATCAAACTTTCATTCGGGTAAAGTAAATTGATATTTCACTAGAATCGGGATATATTCTCTTCGAATCCAACAAATTGCTATAGATTATAAAGTATTAAAACCTACGCGGAGACATCAAATCAATCCATTGAGCGGAATCGAATTCAAAGTGGTGAAGAAAGCGATCGTACCTACTTGGAAGAGACGACCTTCAGGAGAGAAGATGGTAATGTGACGATCGTATCCTCCTCCACTCCCACGACTCATTGCTACTCTTCTTCTTCGATCTCGCACTGTCTGTTTAGGGCTTGTTTTACAAGAAATAACCTTTTACTATAACACAGTGTCTGGAGGTTTTAATTGGAAGACAAGAAAAGAAAACAATCAAATGAGAGAGAGAGAAATATTTATAAAATCTTTCCTTTTGTTTAGGAGTACGGCTATAATACAATTCAGACGCTTCAAAATTTGGTTCCGACTCGATTTAAAAATTAATCATTTCAATTTAATTTTGATATAAAAATAAATTAAATTTATTATTCTATTTAAAATTTAATAAATTAAATGAGTAAAATCTGAGTATAGAGATAAATATTCGAATATATTTGTGAGTAGTTCGATTAATATTTTTTATACTAAAATATTATAATATATACCAAAATTTTAGGTTAATTTTATCCTAATATTTATTTTAAGTATAATATATATTGTATACATTATTTTAGGAGTGATGTTTGTAAATAAAATAATTATTACATATATGAAATGTGTTATAAAGTATGAAAACTCATAAATATAATTTATATTTTCTAAAATTTATCAAATATAAATATTTGCGAGTAGTTCGTGAGTAGTTCGAATTCAATTAAAACATAATCTAAACATTAAAATAATATTCGGTCTAATACTCGAATTCAAATTTAAATATCAAAAATTTAATTAGAATAGAATTTAAGTATACTAATTTTTGCTCATATTTAACTCGTTTATACCTTTATTTTTTGCTTGTATTCGACTCTTTTACACCCTTATTTAGAAGTGTTTCAAGAGAAACAAATAGTAGGATATGAATAGAAAATTTTTGAAGAAATAATTAAACTTTTTTGTCTTATATTCTTTTCTTTTCTCTCCTTAAAAAATTATCAAATATTAATTTCTTCAATATTTCTCTCTCGGACTTTTCTTTTCTCTCCAAACTAAAATTCTCAAACGAGTACACGCATTGCGTGTATAATCTTTTTACTTTTTATACATTGTTTTAAATTTATATTATTAATAAATTTATAAAAAAAATTGCATAATATTATATAAAAATAATGAATATTTAAAATAGAAAAAATGTAATATTAAAATAGTTTTACAAAATAGAAGGTAAGAGATAAAAGTTAGAATTTTGTTATCATAACTACTATTCAGCAATCATTCCTGAAACATAGGGATGCATATCGGTCGGGTTGTGCGCTTTAAAAAAAATATTTCAACCCAAACCAATTATTTCGGGTTGAAAAAATTATAACCCAACCCAAACCATTTACTTTCACAACCCAAACCAATAAATATCGGGTTGGTTTGAGTTGGGTTAATCGGGTTCCATCAACATTACAATAACAATACAATAAAAAATTCAGTAGATTTCCACTGACAACAATTCCATCAACATTACAATAACAATTGCCAACGTTACAATAACATTGCAATAACAATTTCAGCAAACTAACAAGTCCGTCAACATTACGAAAACAATTACAATAACAACATACTAACAGCTTGTATGTTACTGCTACTGCTTGTATTCCCACTCAATACTGCTACTGCATCCCTAGTTACTAGTAATACTGCTACTGTTGTTGGCCTGTTGCTACTCCTTACAACAATTCCCGCTTCCTCCTTATTGTTGTTGTTACTGTCTACTGCTTGTTGTTGTTCTAGTTTCAGTCTAGCAAACTAACAACTCTCACTCAATCAACAGTTGCAACTTTCAAATTTGAAAACTCTAAAACAAGAAAATTAACAAATTAGTTGACAATTGATATGTGAATAAAAATTCATTTATAAACAAATAGAAATAACTAAATCAACCAAAAAGAAATACCTTTCTCAATGTTCTCCATTTCTTCCACAGCTTCAACTTCAACTGTCTTAGGTAAATCAATGGGAGCACGAACACTTTTTAACCAGTTTTGTGCACAAATAAGAGCTTGCACTGTTTTAGGAGTTAAGTTACTACGAAAATTACTAAGAACACAACCTCCAGTGCTAAATGAAGATTCTGAAGCTACTGTCGAAACTAGGATAGCTAAAACATCTCATGCAAGTTGTGACAAGATTTTATACTTGCTACTATTTAGCTTCCACCAACCCAATATATCAAAACTCCTGTTATCAGGATCCTCAACAGCCTCCATCAAGTACTTATCCAATTCTGATTTATTCTCTAAAGAATTACCATCCATCAAATGCTTTTTGTACTCAAGCATTCGTAACATGTGATAATCATCACAAATATCAGTTTCTCTCCCATGATTGGTGTGAGAACCCAATAATTCAAAAGTAAAATTTTGAGGATTATTTATGAATTTATCGTCCAGTAAATATTTTTTTTTACGGTTACGTGTACGTAAGGGTTACGTAATTCATTACGCACACATTCATTAATATTTATAACAAATGTTATATTGTTAATTATTGCGAGACAATAAATTGTGACAAGATATTTATTTTAAATTTATTAGATGTTAATTTTGATAATAATTTTATAAACGCATTTTTTATTTCGCCGAGGCGGATTAATTTTTCGGTTAATGCAATAAATAAATGCATAACCATTAAAAATGTAAATTAGTGAGTAATTAAATTTTTACTAATTACTCCTTTGGTAAATAATTAATTTACATCAGTTACAAATGATGATTACCATGCAATTAGTATGTAATTAATTAGGGATTTAAAATTTGAAATTCAAAAGTTAATTAGCGCATTTAATAGGGATTTATTTACTCCTTGATTTCCTACTTAGCATTGTTAAGCATTTTTACTAGAATAATCACAGTATACTCACTAAGAAATCATCACAAACACTCTCAAATTCGGAACTTTGTTCTTGAGCAACTTGAAGTTCCTTGAGATCTCTAGTTTCATTTTCATGTATAGATCGTTAAAAATGATGTCGTAATGGCCAAAATGGCTAAACCCGAAGGTCTCGCCGGCAGTTATGGCGAGAAGCTTTTTCCGGCGACTCCTTCGGCCGATTCCTTGAGTTTCAGGCCGTGGCATCAAGCGTAGGGGTATATTCTCCTATGCTAAAGGTCACGGTGTTGCCCGTTTCGCGAACCAGTGCATGTGTGTGTGTGTTGTTCGTTTAGCAGTGCGTGTGGCTGGATTGGTGTTGCCGCCGGCAACACTGCAACTGCAGTGTTGTTGAAGATGATGAGTTGAACCGATTTGACCCGGATTCGACCCGGTTTTAACCCGGTTTGACCCACTGTTTTGACCCACGTTTCAAAATAAAATTTTTGACTTTGATCCAATAAATTTTACCCACTTGATTTTTAAAATTTCAACCCATTTTGAAAATTATTTTTGACCCAATCAAAGTTTTCAAAAATAAAATAAACACTTACATATTTTTTTAAAGTATTAATAAATGAATTTTAAATGATTAAATATTAATTATTATTTAATTAAAGTAATTAAATAATAATTAACAAATGATTTTTAAATATTTAAATAAATCATTTAAACTAAGATTTAATTAAGAAATAATTCTTAATTAATTTAAGACCAATTATTATTTAATTAAAGCGATTAAATAATAATTAATGAATAATTTCTAAATGATTAATAATAATCTTTTAAAGCCTAAGTTGATTAATTAATATTTATTAATTAATCTAAAGCCTCCTATAAATAATTTAAATTATCGAGGACCTACGAGTGACGTTTAACCAAGTCCACTAATTTATCGGACTTCGATTCGGTTCCAACCGAATCCCAAAATTACGAGTGACGACATAAGTAGTTAAGTATAGACTTGAGAATTTCATTAGCACTTCGCATGAACATTTATCATGTGTATTTAAGTGGAGATTTCTCATATTATTATCTGTACATGTTTTACAGAATTTTCTGCTTTCACGAGTTATTAAACGTGAGCATTCTAAGGACCAAAGGCAAGTATACATTCAATCTTATGTTTATTTCAAGATAACTCATGATCAATTGTTTCGATATGCGTATGATATGTTATGAAATGATATGCATGTACATATCTCTTTTATATTCATGACAAATATGTTTCCAAATGATTTATATTTCAAACTAATGCGTATAATCAATTCTTCGATATACGTACATGATATTGATATTATGTTGATATTTATTCAAAGTTAAGTAACGTATGATCATTCGATCCGATGTACGTGAAAAATATTGTACTAGATACAAATACTTCTTGGGCGGTTATTAGCTATTTAAGTTCGCTAATACGTCAAAGTAAACCTTATACGGATATAGAAGTCTTATTCTTTACCCCTTACTTGAAAAGTATATCCGTGTGGGTAAACTAACGGTTACGTGGATGCATATGCCTGGCATCCCGTGCCTATTATGGATAGGGAACGAAAACCGAGGCATCGGTAACCGAACCCTTGCAGACAAATTTTTCTACATTGACTGCGTATGTCATTATAGTTAAGTCAGACGATCAGGTTGGCCATCTGATATAACGTTTGATTTAAGATAGTTCTTAAGGGCACCTGCGCCAAACAGACGGTGTTAAGAGTTCTTAAGGGCACGTGCGCCAAACAGACAGTGTTATAAGGCGCATGTGATTTATTCAAGATTCCTCCAGGGTCAAATCTCTCGCTATCACTCTGGGACCCTAGAAACTATTTTCTTCTATATTATTCGGAGGTGTTGGACATTGTTTTCGTCCAACCTCATAAACACTTAAACCATTATTTTCCATCGTTCAAGCTTACCCAAATACTATCGAATATATACTTGCTGAGCGTAAATCTCTCATGTTGCTATGATTATAATTTTTGCAGGTTATGGCGAGACGACCGATGTGTCTCATAAGGGAAAATAAAAAATGGAATTCTGAGAGATTCCTGATATTCCTCCTATGGATGGCTTTCAAGGGTAGGGTGAAGAGGGTGAAGAGGGAGAAGATTATAGAAATGTTTAGACTTTAAGGCCGGTGTGGGCCCTATTTTAAGACTTCTGCTGTATTAAATACTCTTTAATGGATAATGTAATAGAGATTCGCTATTTATCTCTTATTTAATGTTATGCATGCTTGGATGTATTAATTATCTTTTGTCAATTATTGATGGTGCCCGAAATCTGTTTTATGATTTTTGGGGCCGTCACAATTGGTGTCAGCAGAACCATTATCATTTAAATGTTCAGAATACATTGCACAATATTGGTCATATAATCTTGTCAAAGTATCTCTCACTTTTCTTGTCATCACTTCAACCATCACATTATTGTCATATATATCTTTGAAACACCAAATGACATATTTTTCTTTGAAACGAAGATCAAGCACAATTGACACAAATAGCATTGGATTAATTCTCTCAACTTTTTCCCAATATTTATCATATTTTGCCTTCATACTTGATGTCATATGTGCTAACTTGACATCTCCACTTATCATGTTTCTTGATATGTGTGCTCGTAAAAAACATAATTCATGAAAATAAGAGTTGCATGTCACGTGCAAGGATGCTGAAAATTTCAAAGTCATGTCATAAAAATGTTTCAAAAATTTCATGAAGCACTTGGCATCCTCCCAATGACTTGTACTTGGTGGTCTTACTCTTCTAACATCCTCCAAGAAATAATTTTGATAATTATCATCATCCTCCAGACGTTCAAATGCCTTTCTAAATTTTAAGACAGCCTCAAGCATCAAAAACGTTGAATTCCAACGTGTTGCCACATCTAAACACACGCTACCTGTAACATTGATTTTTTCTCTTTTGGCACACTCTTTGAATTTTTCCAACCTTGAAGGAGAAGAACGAACATACTTTACAACATTTCTTATCGAATGAATAGATTCATCAAGATCTTTCAAGCCATCATTGACAATCAAATTAATGATATGAGCACAACAACGCATATGCAAGAATTCCCCATTTAAAATTTCACAATTTCAACTTTTGATTTTTCTTTTCATATAAGCTATAGCTCCATCATTAGAGCTTGCATTATCCACAGTAATTGAAAAAACACGCTCAATCCCCCAATCAAGCAAACAAGCTTCAATCATTTTTTCGATGGTTTCACCCTTATGATTGCTTATTTGAACAAAATTTAATATTCTCTTTTGCAGATTCCAATCTTCATCTATGTGATATGCAGTTAAAGCCATGTAATTAATATTTTGAATAGATATCCAAGTATCCGTGGTAAGACAGACTTTTTGGTTTGGTAGACTCAAAATACTTTTTAACATGACTTTCTCTTCTAAATACAAAGATAAGACATCCCTATAAACAGTCATACGGGAAGGGAGTTCAAATTTTGGTTGCATCACACTACAAAAATTGCAAAATCCCTCATCCTCAACAATTTTAAATGGTTGTTCATCAATGATAACCATTTTGGCTAGAACTTTCCAACAACTTTCCTTGTTAAAACTAATCGCCAAAAGGTTACTACTTCCACTTTCACCCTCACCATCAATTTTTTCATAATATTTCAGAATTTTTTGTCTCTTGTCCTCAGCCCGATATGGATATTTTTTACATTGATTATTAAGATGATTCAACAATGAACTAGTGCCACATTTTTTAGTATCACATGCATAATCCTTACCACAATAATTACATGTGCACCGGCGATCAGATTTTTCATCAACTGCCTTGACTTTTGTGAAGTGATCCCACACCATTGAAGATGGTCTAGATGACTTCTGTTTTGGGGTAGCAGCCTCTGTTGGTGTCGACTGAGGAGTTGATGAATTTGGTGTCGACTGATGAATTGCATCTGATTGACTCTCCATGTCCATGTCCATTTCTTTATTAGAAATTTAGTAACTTACAAAGTTAGAAAGGGGATGAAACCCACCATTCAAAATTCTCATAGAAAAAACATATATATTTCCTTCTTTCAAGTTATTGTCAATGCAAACTACTCTTACAAGTTATTGTCAATGCAAATTGCTCTTACAAAGTTTGAGTATTTGTTTGGCAAAAATTGGATGACTTTTGCAAGTTATTGTCAATGCAAAATTGCTCTTAACATTATACATATGCTCGGAATTTTGTTTATGTTTTAATGGAAATCAAATGCTAGCATCTCTTACTAATTCGTAATTTTTCAAAAAAATTGCACAGATCATTTTTCAGATTGCACAGAGCCACAGATAAATTGCACAAATCCTTTAACACATAAATTGCACAGATAAACTATTGAAGAATGAAGAGAAATCTGGATTTGGGGAAAGGAACTACGGAAGGGAAGAAGAGAAGAGGCGAAGTACCGACTATCGAGTACGTACCTTGATGAACTATTGAACTATTGAGATCTGGATTTAGAGATTGAACTATTGAAGAATGAACTCTGAACTCTGAAGATCTGGATTTGGCGAAGAACTGGTTGGGTGGAAGGAACTATTGAACTCTAAACTGTGAAGAATGAACTATTGAGATATGGATTTGGTGAAGGCGAAGTACCGACTAGTCGGTTGCGGAGTAGGAGTACGTACCTTGAATCCTTGATGATTAGTTGTTCGGTCGGTTTTTCCAACCTGAACCCCCACAACCCATTTTCGGCCGGCCCATGTCGGTTTTAAAAAAATCCAACCCAACCTAACCCAATAGATATTAACAACCCGACCAATAGGGGTCGGTTCGGTTGGGTTCGTCGGATTCGGTTGGTTTATGTGCATCCCTACGTTAAACATTCTTGTTATCCCAATTTATGATACTTCACTTTCAAGTTTTATCTTAAAGAGGTTTCGCAACTTTTTTTAGGAGCAGTTGAATAAGTGTGCTCCCACTTAAAAGAAAAGATATTTGCACGATCCTTCCTCTAAACAATTTTTTTATAAAATAGTTCTTTATTTTACTAAAATTTATCAAAATTAATTTGATTTAATTTTTTATTTAAAAAATTTAACGAAAGTTAATAATAATTATAAGATCTACATGAGGGAAAAAATCACTTAAATAGTTAAAATAAAAAGAAAACATAACTTTTCCAATCAAAATTGCATAAAAAAATGTGAGCTTAGAATAGTCATTTAAATAATTGTGACTATCATGTTTATCTTTCTTTTTTATTTTTAACTATTTAAATGATTATTATGTTCTCACAATTAATGAATCTTACAATTATATTGACTTCTGTTAGATTTTTTTTTTTTGGATAAAAAATGGAATTAAGTTAATTTTAATAAATTTTGGTAAGGTCAGCAACAATTTTACAAAAATACTAATTGAAAAGAGGTTTTTGCAAATGACCCATAAATTCGAGAGATAATTTTGCATTTTAGTGAAAAAAGATAAATGAATTTGCTGTATACTTCATCTAGGCATCTTGTATGAAAAAAAAAAGTTATATTAAGTTTTTGGCGAATATTAATATTAAATGTTTAATTTAAAAAATAAATTTTAAATAATAAATTTTTTTACCAAAATTTATTATGATATAAATATATAGTTAATGATTAGATAAAGAAATTGTAATGACAAATTTTAAATAATATAGTATTATAAATAAAAAATTGTGCAAATGTATGTAACTATTTTTGTGAATCAAAAATCAATTTTAAATAAACACTTTTGTAAAACACAAAGAGTATTATATTTGAGCATATTGAGTTTCTTTCATTATTATTATACTATCATTATTTTCTTTTTTAAGTATAGTAACATGAAATTGTCTATAAAAAATAATTTTTATGATAAACTCACTCATCTATTATGTTATATACATATTTAAAACATAAATTAGAACTTCTTTTTTATTATCTTTTTAAGAACTTGTCACCAACAATCGTAAAGAAGTGCACATATCACCAATGTTGTTATTATTAAATAAAAATTGCAAAATACGATGGTGTGCAGATTAATCTCGAGACACAAGGAACCAATAACTTTGTAAAGGCAACTCTCAAATCAAAAAAGGAAAAAAATATAAATCAAGAAAAACTAAAATTAAAGAGCTAAACATCATCAAAAGGAAGATAATTTAGATGAAAACACCCAATAGACAAATAAGATATTATTTTCTTTTGGGGTTCATATTCCGAATTATATTCATCCTTATAATAATCAATTTCTGCAAATTGACTTATAAATGTAAACATAAAACGTAAGAACTTAATCTTTTGCCTTTCGATTTATAAATTTTAATTTAATTCTTTAAAAATTTCTGGAGTCAAACAGCGATGTCTGAATTTTCAATTTCCTTATTTGACCTCTATGTATGATCTTTGAAAACTTAAGCATATGTAACATAATTAGCCTTTCAATACCCAAGGTTGAGAACACTTGATGCCAAAGTAAATTATCATAAATATTGTACTATGTCCTGCCATCAGTTCTCAAAATTTTAATGCAATAACTACTTTACTTTTCTACAAATAATTGATTTTTTTTTGAAGGTATGACAAGTTTTAGACTTTTCTTTTAAAAAAAATAAACTCATACATATAAAATTTACAATAACTTATAGAAAATTGATCAAAAATAAACACCATAATCAAGTACTAAATAAAGATAGAGTAAATAAAATAATGAGATTTCAGGATTTATAAATTATTTTAAATTAAAATATATATATATATATATATTCGTTTAGTACTAGGCTATGTAAAAGATAATTACAATAACTAAAAAACGAATATATAAAGAATAACTTATTAAATAACTCTTATTTAAAGAAAAAAGAGACACCCATCAATATTTAGATTTATAAATATATATATATATATATATATATATATATATATATATGATAATATTGTGTGCAACAATATGATTTATAAATATATATAAAATTAATAATAGTGTACACAACAATATGAATTATTGATCTCGTATAACACAACAAAAAAAATTAAAAAATGAGAGCTGATAATTCTACAAGGATTTTTTGATTTTTCCACAGTAGTAAAATAGTAAAAAGCAAGGAACATATGCGAAGAAAAATAAAATTATGTGGATTCTGTGAGAATATAAAAAAAATCTTGTGAAATTTTCGACTTCGTAAAAAGTTATACATATTAAATTTAATGATTTTAATCGATTCAAAAGGATAGAGAGAGAGAGAGAGAGAGGTTTTTCGGCAGCTCCTCTTAAGGAGCTTAAAATCCAAAAGCAACTTTTTTCACCAAACACCATTAACTTCTCATTCAGCTATAATCTAAAATATAAAAGCAAGTAAAATTTACTTTTTAATAAATTAGCTTTTAATTCAAAATGAGATTATAATACAAAAAGTAAAAGTCACTCCTCAACACCCCATAGTAAAAGTAAAAGTAAAAGTAAGATCGTGTATTTCAAACTCCAACTTTGTTCCATATTATTTAGTCATTTAGATACCTAGTTAATATTATTAGCTAGGTAGTTGTAGAAAAGAACGACACACACACACACATATATATATATGCACAATCTATTGCCTGAATGCCAATCTAAAAACATTTTTAAAAAAAAAACACAGAATTGATCCCCAGATTCATGTCAATTACTTGCTTTATCCGTAAACATCCAACTAAAACCACTTCAACTGACATTCCTAATAGCAAAACACGAGCATATTTAAGCATTATACAAATTATATTGACATCACTAAAATCTCCTCCTCCTCTCTTTTGTATAAGTCGATACAAATCCTTCCGAGAGCAACAACTTTATTTGCAAAAATATACATACTCTGAATCATATCCTTACAATACAAAATCTTCATTTATGTTGTAGCCTGCATGTAGGAATAGCAAGTACATGCTCGGCTCTATTAATAACAAGCCCAAACTCCTCAGTCATATCCAAATCTGATGACTTCATTCCATTAGGAAGCTCCCAATCAAAGCAATGCACCAACTGTGCCACCATCAACCGCACCACGGTCACCCCTAACTGTATCCCCGGGCACCCTCTTCTCCCTGAACCAAACGGGAGAAGCTCAAAATCGCGCCCTTGGAGATCTATATCGCTCCCAACGAATCTCTCCGGAAAAAAATTCTCTGCATCAGTCCACACGTCAGGATCTCTGCCAATCGCGTATATGTTAATGACAAGTGTGGACTTTTTAGGTATGTGAAATCCATCAATTGTGCAGTCATCTATAGTTTGATGCAGTAATAATGGCACAACTGGATGTAACCTGAAGGCTTCTTTTATAACCATATCTAAGTATTTCAAGTTCTCTAAATCTGACTCTTCTACCATCCGGTCCAACCCGACTACTTGTTCTAACTCGCCTTGCAGTTTTTTCATCACTCGCGGATGTTTTAGGAGTTCCGAGAGTATCCATTCAATTATTGTTACTGTGGTGTCAGTTGCTGCTGTAATCAAGTCCTGCAACAAAGATTTTCTGTTAGTGCCGTTTATTTTTAACTTAAATTTTTCAAGGGATAAATTGTTTTTTAAAACTTTAAAGTGTATGATATGCTTGACAGCAACTAGTAGTGCGTAGCTGCCTTACAACTTATTTCAGAGAACACAATTAATTACCAGTAGAACAGCCTTGACATGGGAACGATCAAACTCAAAATCTGCTTCTCCAGATTTCATAATATCCAACATGGTATCAACAAAATCCTTATTTGCAGCACTGCCCCTTGATTGTTCATGTTCATCCAACACCTTCTCAAAAAAATCATCCCACAGCTTTGCAATTTCCTTCATTTTCTTGGTCAATCCTTGTATATCAAGCTTACCAAGATAAGGAAAATAATCCCCAAGATTAAACGCCGCGGCTATCTGTATCCCCTCCTGCATTACCCCTTTTAGCCCCCTTTCGTCGAAGTCCTTGTCCTCATACTTCTTCCCAAACACCATCCGACAGCTCATATCCGCGGTGGTGGTGGCAGCCTTGGCACTCAGATCAACCACACCACCTCTCTGCGCCACCTGTTCGACATAATTCACCAAAATTTTAACCTCTTCTTTTCTCATATCTCGAAAAGAATGAATCTTGAGGTTGCTCAACAACTCCGTTGTGCACAATTTTCTCATGTTTCGCCAATATGGACCGTATGATGCAAATGTCAAGTTTCTTTGCTCATAGGATATGTACTTGGCAGCCTCAAGAGCTGGCCTCCCCGCGAAGTTTACGTCGTTTGTCTTGAGAAATTGCTTGGCAGCTTCAGGGGATGAGACAATGATGTTGTGAACAAATCCGAATCGCATGTGCATAATGGGGCCATATTTTTTGGCTAGTTTTTGAAAATCTTGATGAGGATTTTTCCCTAACATATGAAGATGACCAAAAATGGGAAGACCCTTTGGACCTGGGGGTAGTTTTCTTTGTGTCTTCTTCTTTAACCATGCTTGGAGAAGGAGAAAAAGCATAAGTAGAGCAAGTGTTATATAAGTCCAAGCCATTGATAGGAAGATATGGAATAAGATTTAACAATCATTCACTACTTATAGAGGGTGGAAAATTATGTGCTTTATTTCAAGAAATAAATAAAGACAATAAGATTTAGACAAATTATAATTTTTAAAAAAAACTTTAAATTAAAAGGCCAATTGCATTCATGGAAATTATTATCCATGGGTGATTATTGGATGATATTGGTAGATTCGATATTGCTATCACGAGAGGGCAATGTAGACATAGTTCGATTTGAACTATGCCTCATTGATTCATTGTTTGCGATTCACAAGTTAAGATTAAAGACTTTGAAGCCAAATATTCTTGATGATCAAATTTTTGTCAAGGCATACATTGTACCATTGATAAATAAAAATACCTACTCTTCCTTTTCAATAAAAAACTGTATTTGCTTATCCTAACATTGTACAATTTTAAAGAATTCAAGTTTTAAATACGAAAGCAGAAATTTATTTAAAGTCAAACTAAATAGTATTTGAATTTGAAACAATTAAAATTATTTTTAGCAATAATAGAAAAATGAAAGAATAGTCAAATTGATTCAGCATAATCGACTCTGTCTGAAAAATAATTTGTTAATTAATATTATATTGGCTTATAAACTCGTGCACAACACAGGTGAATATTTTAATGTGTATTCTAATATTATTAATTTAGTAATTGTGCTACAATTTAGTAAATATTGAATAATTAAAAAGTTATTAAAATTTTAGAAATTATTTAAGAAACTTATTATTTCTTTAATATATTAAAATTTAATAATAGTATTACGTACTTGTATAATATAAAATAAAAGATACTTTTTTTCAATTTGATTGTCATGTATGAACTTCAAAATCATAAATTGATTGAATTTTTAACTTTTTTGAGATCGTCTTTGATGAGATGTGTAACAATCTCAATATCATAAATATAATTTTCGTAAGAGTTAAAAATATATTCTAATTTGGAACTGTAACTCAGTGAGTTAACCCAACAACTAATTTACTAAATTGTTTTTGTACTTTTAGAGTTATCACAAATTTTGTAATAATATATACGAATGGATTTAGTTATAATCATTTTAATTAAATAGTGATTAAGATTATAATTGATTTCATTGTAATTAATTCATTATAAATGATTTCCACTCAATCGCATGATTTTTTTTAAATTATTATTATTAATTAGTGTTGAAAAAAGAACACTAAAGAGTTCAATTGAGAGAAAAATATTAAAGAGTTCAATTGAGAGAACACTAAAAGTGTTCTTTTCTTGTAAATTAATATATAGTAATAAATAGATAGTAAACTAATATGTATAGATAGATAGTAAACTAATATTTAAAATATCTAAGTATCCTTACAACGTTGTATCAGAGGAGGCAAATTTATTAGACTAGTATTTAGATCCAAAATCTAATTTATCTAATGCGTGAGTTATACTGAGTACTCAGTAAATTATAGATCATTTTAAATCTTCGTTTTCGAGAGGGATGATCAACTCCGCAAATATCGATCGAAACTTGAACCCTTGTATAGGTATGCAATTTAAGAAAGCACAACAATGGAAATGGGTAGTCCGTATTGGTATCAGATCTATTCCCATGTTCCGATCTTTCCATTTTTTTACCCATTTCTTGGGTAAAGTCTCCCAACTATATTTGAAAATGAATTGGTTATCCATATTGTGCTTTTTCAATAGTTCCACTTCTTGCTCTAAAAAAAAGACATAAATTGGTTGGCCAAGAAAAGTATGGGAGTTGTTGGGCGTCAGCTTATTTTTGAATCTCTTACGATATTATTCGTCGGTCTTTGGTAAGTTTCATTGTAAACATTGTTAACAACGTTAAAGTCAAATTTTGAAAAGTACAAAAAATATTAGTGAGTATAAAAACGTCTTAGTGAGTCAATTGAGACAACTCAATAAGTTACAAATCTAAATCGTAATAGATTTGTAATGATAAACTTTGTTGAGTCATTTTAAAAAATCAAGTTCGTTACACTTCTTATCAAAGTCGATTTTGAAAACAATTATAATTTATAAAATTGTAATTTTATATTACAATTCTTAAATCAAATATAAAAATCAATTGCATCAATGATTTGTAAACCAAAAATATACCTATTGCGTATAAAATTTAAAATCGACAAAAAAAAAAAATAAGATAAAAGAAAATAAAATCATATTTATTTATATATTGAAATAAAGATTATAAATCTTAATAAATAATTCGAACAAATTAATTACAAATAAAATTTTGATTTAATTTGAAGTTTAGTGCATGTATGTTTAAAATTTGATTGTTTCTCTATCATGTAATAAATATATTATAGAAACAATAAGATTCTCTTTGTATCATTTAATATTTTAAATTTTAATAACTTTTAATTATTTAAAATATACTAACTATATCACAATTACCAAATTATAAATATTTAAAAAAATTTATTAGTGTTGTGCACAAGTTTAGAAACTCAAAGGATTGAACATTAAACATCAAAATTAATGTTAAGTTGATACATTATAATCTTATGGTTTATACCAATAACATTTGATTACAACATAATTTGTATTCAAAATTTTCATAAATTACATTAATTTTGAAGTTTAATATTTCATCATTTAGTTTAAATCACAGTGTATCTCTAATTTAAAACGGAGAGGGTATTAATATCCACAATATATTAATTATATTAGTATTGTTATTATTTATACATATTTAAGACATATTCTAACAACATTTTTATGGATCAATAATGCACAAGCATATAAAGTTCGAATTTCAAGATTTTGCGAAGATACTAACAAACATATTCCATAAAATAACACGGGTGGAGTATTAAACGGCAGATGCGGATATTGCAAATGCATTAGTATCATCGTTATAGAAAGTTAATGCAATTTTTTTTGAATTTTACAAATGTGATTTATTTGTTTTTAAGTTTGGGTTAATTATATGTTGGTTGTTTCCTTAGTTATCTCCACAGGCCTGTTGCTTTTAATGCTTTCACCCTTCGTATCTTTTTCTTGTTTTATCTTTATAACACATCAAAACGTACTACGCAGTGTACAATGTGAAGAAATTGCCGAAGATATCTCGTCCTTTCGAATGTTTCAAAAATTAGATATACGTTTTATTTTTTGAGTTAACTAACAACATGTTAAATTTTAAAATTAATTTATTTGATAAAAAATTTGAATACAAATTATATTGTGATCAAATATTATTGTTATTGTTATAAATTGTGAGATTACAAAGATCGTATGATCTAAATTCAACTAGATTTGCATTAAATTAAGGTTTAATTTGTTGTCTTTTGAAAAATGTATATCTAATTTTAAAATATACAGTAATATGAAATTTTCAAATATAAGTAGAATATTGAAAATATTACTCTCCTAGTTCAAAAATTAGAAATGCATTTCTTTTTAATATAGTATCATTTGCAAATAAGATTTCATTTGTGATATGAATTTATAAAAATCTCAAAGTATAAAAGCTGTATTTAGGAGTTAGTATAATTTATAATATTTCACTTCAAAATTTAAAGTTCACTCCAATTTTAGGAGTTAGTATAATTTATGATATTTCACTTCAAAATTTAAAATTCACTCTAATTTTAAATTATAAAATCTTAGAAAATTATTTTATGTGAACGGAAATATATCTCTTATTAAGAGAATAATGCATATCATAGTTGTTTTACTTAATTTCGTGTAATAAAAAAGTAAGAAAATCAGAAAATTAACATGGGATTGAGCCCTTAAATTAAATTGTGTTCATTTCATAGTTTAATAATAGCATTGGAACCCTAGGTAGCGTTTGAATTTAAGGAATGAAATGAAAGAGAAAATAATTTTGATTCATTTGTAATTATTATATGAGATTACAAATTTTTATGATATCTATGTGAGATAGTGGGAGAATGAATCATTCTCCTCGTATGTAATTTTATTCCATGTTTAAAAAGGAGGAATAATTCATTTTTTTTTTCATTGTGATTTCCCTTCTCTCATTCCTTCTCATCATTCTTTCTACCACTACTTTTAAACTAAATTCTTTCTAATTTTTAATCTACTTTCCCTCTCATTTTATTCACTCAATTCAAACGCAACAACAATGCATTTGGATATTCTTTTGTTCAAGTCCTATTTTGGGTCAACCCAAAACTTTTCTTTGTTTGTTCATGTATTTTTTTGAGGCACAACTACTTTTAAATCGTACAATTATGTCTCTTTGTACTAGTCATGTACATGGGCGGATCTTAGGGGGGTGCGTAACGGCCGCGCATCTCTATTATTTTTTTAAAAAAAAATTTGAAGTGCTAAAAAAAAAATTATAAGTGCGAAAAAAATTGTATTGTTCTCTTAAAATTTTTATTTTAGCACACACATTATTATATTTCTGAATCCGCCACTGGTCATGTACAATAAATATCTAATGTGTATAAGTTCAAACCTTGGTCTATACCTTATTCTTTCTTTATTCTATTCTCATTCTTGGACGTTCGGTTTTGTAATTTCCCAAAATTGCCAATGAATGAGAGTAAATGAAGAAAACAAGGACAGCTTAAAACTTGAGGATGTCACAGCTCCAGCGTTTATAGATACTTTTAATTAATAAGAATATGATTATGTCCCCAAAGAGAAAACCACAAAGCAACTTTTTTTTCCAGCTGCAGTCGTGATTTTAAGATTTTTTTAGCTACAAGATACTCTTTGTGGTTCACAATAATAATCATTTTAAAATTTTGTTAAAATTTCATATTAATTGATAAATTATGATAATTTAGGCAAATAATTGAAAAGATTTACTATATTACTTTTATTTATTGTTTATGGAAAACATATATACTAATTGAAAAAGATAATAATTTGACTATCATTGTAATGGTAATATTGTAATTTAAAATTATATTTAATCATCAATTTAACAAATTAATATACTCTTTAATATTTATAAATTCTCCGATTAAGAGAACTAACTAGGATTTTCCAGAAGAATTAGCAGCTAAATAAGCATTTGGCTGTTGGGGAAGAGTAATGTTTTTGTAGCAAATGTAAAAACATTGGCAAACATAGCGATCATCATCTTTGCATTTTCCCCATCCGTTAGCATGCGATTTTGCACAAAACTGGTCACACTCAAGCTTGCTGCAGGGGAATGGCGTCCGAGACGATTGTTCCTCTTTACATACCAGTGTCAAATTGCAACTTTCACCTGTGTGATGAATTAAATTAATCAGAAATGCAAATTCATTTCTATAAATTTATTTGTACATTAGTTGGCATGTAAATCTCAATTTCCTAGGATGATGTATTTTTCATAATTAAAAATTGTCGGATGAGATACTATATATAGTTTCTTGGTAATTTTTTTTTTTAACATGAGATACTCTGAGAAGTTTTAAAGAAATAAAGTGTACCGACTTAACTGGTTAGTTAAGTTGGTCATCAACTATCTTAGGTTTAAGTGTTGAACATAACATATTATATAAAAATATTTGCAAGATAGTTATGGATGGTGATGAGAGTGTACGAGTGAATGTATGAATTTTTAGGCAATTGTCTCATATGTAACACACGCAAAAAAAAATGATGATGAGATAATTGAGTATATCGAGCTGGTGCATGAATTTTAGGTAGTAGTAGAGGTAGTTGTCGGTCTCTTACTTAACACTAAAAAAGAGTTGTCGGTCTCCTACGTAACACTAAAAAAGAGAAAATTTGTTGATAGTTATAAGTGCATGAAATTTAGACAATAAAATTAATTATCACCAAATGTATGAATGGGTGCACGTGTTTCTAGACATGGTGCTCCGATAAAATACCCAAAAAAATGTGTACCGTGAAATAAGATAAGAATCATGAAGAGTGCTAGTGAAAATATTGCAGATGTTTTCATCTTCAACAAATATGCATATGGATATAGGCCCTGTTTGGATGAGAGATGGAGAGAGACTGGATTTTGGGAGAAATAGTATTACAAGACATAAGATTGCCAAATGTAAAACTTTGCCTTCTCAGGATTGATAGTAACTTAAATCTCAGGTTAAAAACCAAAACTGAATGCTTTTATTGTGAGAAAAGAAGTTGAAACTACCAGAATTTAACATCATTAGTCTTAATTATACCTGAATGAATGGACCCCAAATGTAACTGTGCCGTTTATCCGCAGCTATTTAACTTCATTAATCTTCTTTCTTGTAAGCTTATAATTTAAATAAGTAAAAAGTATACAATGTGTAATGAATCTTTGCATAGATAGAAAAATGTAATCTTTTTTTTTTTTAGTATTGAACATACGACCTCTTAATTAATTAAACTAGAAGGGAGGTATATCAATAAACCAATTCAAAAATTAAAACTACCAAAAGTTTAAAAATATAATTATTATAATCGTTCAGATTAATCGTGTAAAAATATTATTATCTTACTCAAAATTAATCTGTCTCTCCACTCTCACTCAAAATTAATCGTGCGACATTAAGACCATACACATCACTCGTAATCAAAATCTAATTTACACCATATATTTTGTACTTGTAATGGTTTTTGTTTAAGTAGTGAAATTAATGTTATTGATACTACTGGTTAAGAGTTTATCTCTCTTATTAGAGTGAGTTTTTTTTTCCTAAGTGAAGTATTCATCTCTTTTTAATGTGAAGTTAGTTCATCTTATATGATTCATATTGTGCGATTGAATCTATTTGTAGTTAAATTAATAAATATAAGGGTTCATTTAATTTGTGAAATAAGGGTGAAAAGATAATGAGAATGAGTTAAAAATGAGTATACGAGGAATGCAAATAAGAATTTAAAATTATATTATTTTGTATATTTAAATATAAAATAAAGAGAAAAATGAAAATTTTCGTATATTATATCAATAAAATTGTAATTTAAAACATACAATTATATTAAAATATGAATTATATTATTCAATCTTTTTTTTAAAAAAATAAATAAATAAATGAAAGTAGAACAAGATTAAACCATTCTAATTCCATCTTCTAATACTGAATCGAGAAAGCAAGCGTGTCATAGTTGCATCTATGCGCACAAACAAGGATTTACACAAAATTCTCAAAATTAAAACACGCATATGTCCGATGAAATACAAAACCAAAATAAAAAAAATAAAAACGTTTGACCCGAAATCCGAGGTGGTTAAGACTGAACCGAAGGTGCTGAAGAGTGTGAATTAGAAGGATCCGCCGGTGGCTGAACGGTGATGGTAATCTTTTGACCAAGGGAACAATAATTCAAAACAGTGCATATGAAATAAAACACACCATCCTCCGTTAAACTAACATTTGCTGGACCTTGTTCGTACACCTTGTATGCTTGATTTGCTATACAACTCTCGTAATCTCTCACCGACACCTGGAACAAGTTGTGGAGCTCCGAATCATAATCGAACACTGCACCCAAAATTAATTAACAACTTCATCACTATTTTAATCTCAATTAAAAATTTTGAATCCCCACAATATTTTTGTTCTTCACAAAAAATTTTAGGTCAGAAGGAATTTTATCCGTCAAGTTAGTGTATGTTACGCGTCTCAAAGAAAACTTAGAATGATGATATGCATAACGATAAAAGTTGAATCGATTACAAATTATTAATACCATTGACAATACACAAGTGGTTACAAATTATTAATACCATTGACAATACACAAGTGGTTAATAATAAAAAGTGAATTCCAAATTAATTTACTTATTTCCATCATTGTAATCCATATGTGTCGCAACACATAGTCAAAATAAAATATTTAGAATACATATCATTTTCCTATAAATAATTCCCACAATATTATTTAAGTCCAGTAAATTTGACAAATACTAACATTTCATTTAACGAATGAAAATATTTTAAAAAGTCAAATGAAACTCTCTTTTTATGAAATGGAAGATAAGAGTACATACGGAGAGTGTCGCCAACAGTGAAGTTATGAGAGGATGACCAATTAGAGTAGAAGTCATTGGTGACAGGAATTGACCACTTGTAATCCTTTCCTCCAACTATATAATGCTTACCAGATGAGTGTATTAGAAAAGAACTGAACAGTGGTATTAGTACTACAGTGAATTTGAAAAAGAAATGGCGAAATTCCACAGCCATGGCAACTTATTTTTACATGTAAAACAGAATTAGTACTCCAGATTTTGTTTTTAGCAAATAAATAATATGGTACAGTACAGTTTTAGGGAAACCGAAGAGATTGGCAGTTTGAATTTTAAAGGGACATTGCAATATTGGTATAAATATTTAATCAAACGGCACAACTCTATCCAAGTGGATCCGTGGCGCAATGGTAGCGCGTCTGACTCCAGATCAGAAGGTTGCGTGTTCGATTCACGTCGGGTTCAACCCCCTTTCCTTTTTATTTCTTTAGTTTTAATTTTCTTCCTTTTTGAGTCTCTATTAAATAAATCTCTTCCTGAATTCATTTTGGGGAGAATAACCTGATTTAAATAAAACGAAGGGATATATATTATTTGGTTTGAAATTGGAGATAAATTTGATACATTAAAATGATGTAATTCTAAAATATCACTATTGGACCATTAAATTAACATTATCATTGTTATCACCGTCAAGACTATTATTAAATTCTAAATCTATTCATTTTTTAAATTACTAGTTTTAAATAGGTATTAGTTGCGTGGGGACACATTATACATGTGCCATATATTTCTTAAAGTTAATGAAAAGTAAAAGTGCAATAAAATACAAAATGATGAACAACTAAATAAACATATTTCAAGACAATTGGACGTTCTACCACTAAAAAAAATGGACGGGAAAAAAGAACCAAAAAAGAGGAAGAAAACAAAACAAATATAAAAAGTTGTTCATAAATCATAATCGTAAATTTACACAAATCAAATGTAGTGTAAATTGTTGGTAAGAGATTTTGAATTGGTAACTGAAAGAAGAAGATGGAACGTGATCCATTCAGTTGTGTCCTCCTTGGATTCTTTGTACGGCTTTTCTTGGTTTTTTCTTTTCCATGACACAAGAGTACCATACAATTATTTTGAACCCTATATCTTTAATATGTAGAGAAAAGAAGAAATAGATATTTCCAACATTTAGTATCAACAACTATATTGTAATGGATTACAATGTTAATGCCATTACCGATCAAAATTTGGTCACATTAGGCATAAATTATAGACTGTCACGACTACATCACTATAAAACTAAATATATATGCCGAGTAATGTTCCAAAAAAAAACCCAAAAAGATCGAGTAATGTCAGAATACTTATTTAAATTCCATTTCCAGTAATTAGTGTGAAGATATGTTGAAACCAAAAAATTATCTTTAAATTTTGAATTTTTAATCTTATAACTTAGAAGTTAGAACCAAGACCGAAATAGTATAATCTCATAAAAATGAAAGATGAAATTGTCGTGCTTGAAACTTAAAAGGAAAAATTTTCCTTTCTAAGCCAGATCGGGGCAAGATTAGATCTTGAGTTTGTCCATTTCAAAATAAAAGATAAATTTGACTTCATGGTTAAAATTGCTTGTAAATCTTAAATCTCTTATTTGAAGTAAATTTCATCAATTTTTTATTGGTGGAAAACTAAATATTACAAATTAATTAGTAGTTCATTGTACATTACATAAATTGCATTTGGTGAATATCACAAATATACTAAGATCATATTGAAATTTATAAATAATTTTGGAGTGCTCTTAGGTTTAAATACTTAGACCAGACAATGGGAAACTAAATATGTCAAAATGGGTAATAAATAATCATTTGATGTATAAAATTGTTATTCATGAACTCACCGAGTAACTTATTTGATAGTTAAACTATGAATCCATTTGACAATTAAATCACAGGTTACCATTCCTAACAAGTAATGCAACAGTCTCAAAATTTGATATTTAACATGTTTTAAGTTTATATACCGTAACATTTTAAAGCCACAGTTTTACAGATTCATTAGCAAAAATCCTGTCTCAAGTCAGAGAAAAGAATCGCAGTACTAAAGTTACAATCCAGATCTCATAGATCGTGAACAAAACCAAACTACAAAATAGAGACCTCTTTAAATGGAAAGAAAAGATTATACAGGAGGGTTTTCAAAAATGAACAAATAATTGATGATAAATAATAAATGAAAAGCGAATAAACGATGGCAATATGTCTAATGTAGCACCCTGTGGCCGTCTGTACATTTGTACCATAGCAGATGCTCTTAGGGACTCAAGTTAACTGATAACTACCTGCGATTGACATTAACGGATTTAAATCATTCAGATGTTGGCTGGAGTGTTTCAAAGAATGAATTGTTGCAGGCTCTAAAGTTTAATTAGGCATTAAACGATAGATCCATTCTAGGAAGGAAGAACTAGAAAAGAACAAAAGACCAGAAACTGAAAAGATAAGACAGCAATATCAAGAGAAGCTGAGAAGGGTTCTTATGGAACTTATTCGACATTGGCAATGGAACATAAGCAGCAAGGAAATTTTCTTGTAACTACATTTAATCTGCCTAAGTGGGTTAGTGCAGGAATTGACAATCTGGAATATAGATGAGCAAGTTATCACCATTTAACCTTCTTCTGTCTCTGCATCATATCAAAAAACAGAATTAAGACAATGCTCATCCCCAGATAAATATGTCAATCTGTTACTGAAGGTCAAGGCATACCACGTATGGCGTCCATGTTGTCTTCCTTATAGACACCAAGGGGTGAGCCATGTACAGAGAGAAGCATCTCACCATGCTTTGGAACCCTTAAAGTTTTTGGTGTCATACCAACAGACAACCTTTGGTTGTATGCCTGCAATAATACTTCCAAACACTAAGACATCTCACAGTAGAAATTAAATTATGGAAGCCGTCCAGTTTCTGGACAAATATTAAACAACTTACAGTACACACTCCAAGAAAAATCAATAACAGGATGCACTGCCTATATGCATTAAATTTTTAACAAGAATGTACATGCAGAACACATTGAACATTTAAATTTATAACCAAATGGGATATTTCTACATCAGATCAATAATTATGTTGATAACCTACTAGAATTAGTGAAATAACTCGAAAGAGGGTAATGGCACAGAGTTGGATTTTTAGGTCTCAATATCTGCAGATGTCCAGCAGAATAATCATCATGCAAAAGAAACTAAATGCACTAACAGAGGCTATAAGTTGATTAATATTGCATTGCCTTCTGAACAGTGCTCACTCCACAGGATCTGGTTCTCCTTTGAAACTAAGGTCTCCCTTTCTAGTTCAGTAGATGAGACATTTTTAACGGTTTTTATACAAGTGGAAAGAAGTTTTGAAGGAAAATGGTTCACAATAGAAAATATCTGCATAACAATATTCAGGACAAAGTCAATAATGGAAGCTAGGAGGGTGGCATTAATTTTTTTAAGAGTTGCTTGCTCTAAGTAAAGGTTTTCTAGTTAGATGTCAGTATGTCGCTACAGTGTAGATATACAACATGTAAACTCAGTAAATGAAGCCAGAATTGGTCAACAAGGCACATACCCCAGGAGTCTGGAGAGAATCCTGAAATCCAAACATCTGAGTATCGGATGGCTCTTCTAATACCTACACAAGAAAATTCCATTAATTGATACGCAAGAAAAAGCAGCAACCATTATTTTGTGAGAAATTCAATTAGTTTCACCACATAATGGAGACTTGGAAGTTTAATAATTTTTGAGTGGAATATAAAGTGAAAACTATAGATATATACTATTGGCCTTCTATTCTTTTAATTAGAAAGTAACAAAAAGTTGCTCATCTTTAAGAGTTTAAGTAACATCATTCCCCCAAGCCCAACTAGTTTGGCTTAAAGACGTTGTTTAAGTTGATGTTTAATGTAGGTGATTATAGTTCAACTATGAGAGGAATGCTTGAATTCATACAAAATCCCTGATCTCCAGATTATCAGCACCAAGGAGCTTTGCTTTCACTGCACATATAAAATACTAGTGTGAGATAAAACAAAACAAAATGCATCAAAGGCTATTGATAAATGATAGCTAATAAGGAAAGAAAAGTAAATGTTGTTACCTGTTTTACTTGAAAATCCACAGCCACCTAAAGATGGCATTGTAGCATTGCAATCGGGGTAAGCCATGGACATCTGCTGCAGAAGAGAAGCATGTAAATTTCCAGGACCACCAAGATTCATGGATGAGTTGGCAATTTTCTCTTTCCATTGCACTTCGTACTTTCCATCTTTTTCATTTCGAACAAGTGCCAGATTTGGAAGGTTTTCCTTGAAAAATTGAAGGATGGGTGTCTGAAGCTGGTCCTTGCTGAAATACGAGCGCAATAACCGCAACCCAGTTAGTAGACGTTCAGTCTCAACATCACGAATTGTCCTAATTGCAGCACTTTGACGTTCAACTGAAAAGGACAGAAGCAAAAAAATAAGCTCTTTTCCTTGTTTTCTGAAAAATAAAGACAAGAAAAATAATGTCAATTTCCTTTGGAAGTCTTGATCCCAGGAAAACAATCGGGGGGAGTAGAGGTTATCTTCGAACAAGTGAAGAAGACAATAGACACTGCTACAAGGAAATGGTTTTCAATGTCAAATAAGTTCAACAAGACCACGGACTGGGAATCGAGAAGTGAAATTGATGGCAAGTTAGTAAAGGATGAGAGGATGGCATAAAAAGCTTAAATCAGTGAAAGTAAGGGGTTTTGCACTTCTGCAATCAAAAGTTCCAAACCTTGATCTAGATTTTGGGCTGAGTTGAGAAGCATCTAACATTTATAAAACTATATAAACACATATGTAAAACAATTTCACCACATTAAAAGCCCAATCTGAAAAGAAACAGAACTGTACCTACATAAATTCATAGAAAAACTACACTATAAACAATTCAACTTAGAAACTCAAAATTGGCAGTACTATTGCAGATAACATGGTGCACAAAATATTATAAACTAGGTAAAGGTCACCAGGTCAAGATTACAAATTCCAACAGACTGTTGGTCCTGAGACACGCAGAGGTTACAAATTTCTTTCAGGCACGCGTTATTGAAGCAAAAGCATGAATAACATACCTTCCAGCTCATCAAATGCTTCTTTTTTATTGTCCACTTGTGTTTCCTTTCGATCATCGCTGCATGTGTTGCTCTCGGGTGATGGGGCAGGTTTATTTACAGCTTTCCTTCCTCTTCGTTTCACCATTGAAATAACCGACCTTCTCAAGTAACTTATATTGATTTTGTAATCAGGAAAATGGCTCAACAGTCCGACCAATTGTGAGAAACAGGGAAAATTGTAAGAAAACACAGGTCCCTTACCAATTTTTCTGAACTTTTAATACTTAATTGAATCTGCGTTGCTCGGAATCCGCACTTTAGGACAACAGGGAGATGGACGCGGTGGCGACAGTCGATCGAAATCGGAGGTCAGAAGAGAAGAAACAGGGGGAGAAGAAAAGGAGAAGATCCGAGAGGGGAGGAACTTAACTAATCGATGAAGAAGAAATGCAGTCTCCCAAAGCCCTAGGATTTAAATTCAAATTTTGATTTTTGGTACCATTTTTCCGATCTGATGCACTCGGGTGAAATTTTGAATTCTTTTTCGGAAAATGCTATTGTCACCAAAAAATAAATAAATAATACACAAACTTGTGTGACACCATTTTAATCATAAATTTTTTTTAATATTCGCCCCCTATATGTAAGTGATAAACTCCCTATTTTCATTCATATTCTCTCACGTCAATTTATGCATCATTATTTGTGTGTGAAGTAGCGTAAGTAGTACTATTCTCCTTTTTTATTATTTTTTATTTTTCGAAGAGGAATTGATATTGACAAAAAAATTAATAAATGGATTATTATATACTTCTTTTTATTAGATCGGACGGAGGATATAATAATTAATACAAACTTATAAAGTAATAAATTAGTAGTGATAAAAACTTGTGTATAGTATGATTTCTAATAAGTAATTTAATTAATATAATTATAATGAATTAAATTATGATCCATTACTTTTAATTACTACCTTTAAAAGAGTGTCTTGAAGACACCAAAAAATGTTCTAAAACAAATTTTAAAGTCTAAGGTTTTTCTTAAAAGAGTGTCTTAAAGACACCAAAAAATGTCCTAAAAAAATGTTTAAAATCTAAGGTTTTTCTTAAAAATTCAAGTATATCATTATTTTTTTTCTTATTTTAACTAGTTGACAATTTTTTATTTTTTATTTTAAACAATACACTCAAAAGTCATGCTAAGGACAAATAAAATATATTTTTCTTTTTAATTTACATGCTTGGGTATCCTCAAAACATCCTGAAGTGAGCACTGTTAGGTTTTATTAACATTTGATGATGATTGTCTTTAGAATACTTAGGAATACAAATGTATAGAAAAGTGTTGGTTTGTAACACTTTAGTTTTGTAGCTAGCAGTAGTATCTCTTGGTTGTAATTTAGTCATTTTAATAAAGAGATAGATTCATTTTACTTGTATGTACTGCTGGAATACTTGTTGAGTCTGTTCAACAAGTTGTTTTAAGTTAATTAGTCTTTCGGAGATTAAATTTGGCTTGTCGGAGATTAAGGGAAAAGTCCATCAGAGATTAAAGTTTTGTTCATCAGAGATTGGACTTTGCCCATCGGAGATTGAAGAAATCCTTCATCGGAGATTAAAGATTTGTTCATCGGAGATTGAAGGATTGGTCATCGGAGATTAAAGCTTACGTCATCGGAGATTGTAATTAAAGAGTCAGAGATTAAAGCTGACGTCATCAGAGAATAACACAATACTTCGGAGATTAAAAGCTGACGTCACCAGAGACTAAAGCCAAAGCATCGGAGATTACTCGAGGTGATCAGAGATTAATTTATTAAAGCATCGGAGATTACTCGAAGTGATCAGAGACTAATTAAAGAAGCTATCGGAGATTAGTCGAGGACTTAATCGCTGATGGAGTTAGAGTTCAAATCAAAGAAGGAAAGTTTTCCATGAACACGTAGATTTTATTGAAGACGTAGCTGACAAGGAAACTTGTTAGAAATCTTTCAATTGGAAAGATTGTATTTGATTTGAATTAGGAAGCTAGGTTTTTGTAAACTTAGTTTTAGAAGCTGTAATTATAAATTACAGAATTGTAATTCGAAGCTGTGTATGTCTATATAGTATAGAGAATTGAAAGGGTTGTATTATCTCTATATACACAGAATAGAAGCTGACGATCAAAGCTTGTTTTTGATTGTTAGAAAACTTGTAATCAATTGTTAAATCAATAAAAACAATTGTTTATAAAGTTTTGATCTTGTTCTTTATATTCCGCAGAAAGTTAATTTCTTAAAGAACAGGAATTCGGAAAAAGTTGTAAGAACTTGTATTCAACCCCCCTTCTACAAGTTCTAGGCCATCTCACTGGGAAAACAAGCACATTATATGTGATTAAATCATAATCATTGGAAGATTATTTAATTATGTTATATACAATAATCATTTATTCTAATTGCTTAATTGAATATTTATTGTATAATTAAGGATAACTGCAATTTTGATTTAGGTTCAAAATGAATTATTTTGGTAAAAAATAAGAGTTTAATGTCGATAAATTAGCGAGTTTAAAAATTCATTTATGATAATTGAAACTTCTCGAATTATTTCTTTTTCAAAACCAAAAAGATTTGTACCAAAATAATAAATGTCAAGAAGAACAAAATGTCTTGGACACGTAATGGATCTTGAAGTACTGTTTTTGCATTTTAGCACATAATTGCTAATTTAAAATCTAAATTTGTCTTTGATTAATTATTTTACAAAAGATGATTTTATTATATCAATCAATTAAATTGCTTCAAGTTAATTGAGTTGAAATAAATTACTTAAATCAAATACTATTATAAATTGTATTATAATCTTATATAACGATTATATTATATTATAATTATTATATATAAATGCAATATATATATATATATATATATATATATATATATATATATATATATTATAGTATATTATCTAAAATATGTTAGAATATATAGCTATTATATAATATACTTATATATGAATATTAAATTAATATTATTTTTATATGTTATAATATATTAAAATGTAATTTATAATATACATTAATATATTATCTATATGTAATGATATTTTAATATTATGTTATAATTATTTTATATATAATTTTGATATATATGTGTGTGTGTGTGTGTGTGTATATGTGTGCGCGATCGTGTATTGTACATTTTCTAAATATTAATTTATAATAACATATTATATATTAATGGAAAAATTAAAGAAATAACAAATGTAAACAATAAAAGTTTAAAATATTGTTATTTTGTTATGATATAGTATATGTTAAAGAATCTGGCTTAATTGAGATAAATAGAGAATTTGTATATATATAAAAGATTATACTTAATTTTATAAACGATTATGCTTAATTTTATAAAATATAGAATACGTTAACAAAAAGTGGTGGTGTTGGTGCAAAATAAACTCAAGTGTTTGTAGAAGGGGGGGATGAATACAAACACTACAAATTTTTTGCTTTTTTTGTCTTTTAAAAGTACTTGTCGGAAGCAGCTGCACAGAGCAGAAAAACTATGTAATATGAACACATAGATTCAAGTTAAAATAGTTATAGTAAAACTCGGGGTTTTTCTGGAAATCTGTATAATCACAACTGTGATTTACAATTACAAATTCTGTGAATAAATACACAGCTTCTCACACTCACTAGCTACGAAAACTTTTCTCTGAAAAATAAATCTCTCAAGAAATATATTACAAAGCTTCCTAGTGTTGTGTGATTCTGTGTTTGTTTGATCTTCTCTGTTTTTAAAGATTCAATCTGTGTGTATATTTTTTGTAATGAGAACTCCTTTGCTTATATGTCAAACAGTGGTTGAAATCACGTGCTTGAGACGTGCTGCTTTTCTCAACTTAGTCGCAAGTATGTCACTTCGTAGCCCTATGTGTCAGACTACTGCATGCTTTGTTGTTACTTTTTCTTCCCCTGATCTGCGTGCATTTAATGCTTGAGAGTTCTCATTGGATCAAAAACAAACTTCAAGAAATATCTTTCTAGTTGATATTTCTTACTTCTATAACACGTTACATTGATTTTCGTGTAAGTACAGATGACGGGTGCATGCTGTCATAACGATCCACTGACTACCAGCCCTGATGGACTTTGATTAGTACTTCTGGATCCCCTGATGCTTATTGACTGGATCAGGGCTTCAACCTTCACTTGAGTTTCACTCAGTGCTACTTGATCCTGATGGTTATGACTGACGACATACACTGATGACTTTCACTGATGTCATGTTGGTCATTCCCCCTAATGGGTTGGCCTGACACTGACATGTCCTGAAGTATTTCCCTGACGGGTTGGTCTGTCTTCGTCATCCCCTGACAGGTTTCCCTTGATTGGTTCCCACTGATCGGTTCCCCTGATGGGTTCCCCTTACGGTACTTAATCAACGTAACTTTGTTTAGAATATCTGATGTGCGGAATACTTTGACTGTTAACAAGTAACATCAGACATTCTTCTTCACTTTGTCAAGTCTTTTGGATGTTTCATTTTCTGACTTGCCTTGTGAAGTTTATCATCACTGGATGCAAAACTTGTGCTGAACTTAAGGTTTATAAAATACCTCAAGTATTTAGTTGCATAATTTATTACATAATCATCATCATCATCATCATTTAACTCTAACAATCTCCCCCTATTTATGTTTATTAATTTGATAACCATAAATCCCTAGATGCACTGATGATGATGTCAAAACCAATACTAAATACATGAAAGAATTTTGAATGAATTAATAAAAGAATTTATATACAAGTATTTTCCTATATCTATTACAATAAAGAATATGTTGATTTAGACATCAGGATCCCTTTTCCTTTTGGCTGAGACAAAGGACAATGGATGACTTGATTCAATCGGTTGTGTGACGGCCCCAAAAATCCCATACTGGACTTCGGGCACCGTCAAAATTAACAAAAGAACAATAATACATCCAAGCATACATAACATTAAATTAGAGAAATAAATATAATTCTCTATTACATTATCTAAAATAAACGAATATTTGACAGCGGAAGTCTATGTGGGGCCCATACAGGACTTACAATCTAAACATTTCTAACATATCCTCACACTTCACTCCTCCCTTGAAAGCCACCCATAAACGGGCGATCAGGAAGCGTTCATCATGCCATTCTCGTCTTGCCTTTATCAGACGATTCGGCCCTTTCGCCAAAACCTGTGAAAATATTTAATAGAAGTACCATGAGCAATTTACGCTCACAAGTATATAAACAAGTATTGGGTAAGCTTTGAAAAAGGGATAATTTAGTGAGCGTAAATGTTTATGGAGTTTGACGGAAACAATGTCAACACCTCTTAATATCTTGAAAAAGATGGATTCTAGGGACCCCGAGTGATAACGAGGGGTTTTGACCCTTTTCTTAAAAGAATAAAGAATACCTTCACATGGGCCTTATAAACATGTCCGTTTGGTGTACGTGCCCTTAGGAACTCATATCAAACAGTTTATCAGTTTGCCAGCCTGACCACCGTCTGACTTCATCATAATGACATACGTAGTCGATTTGCAGAAATCTTTTGTCTGCGAGGGTCCGGTTCCCATTCCCTATAAATCTTAGGCCCGGGATGCCAGGTAGATGCATCCCATTAGCCTTTAGTTACCCATACGGATATACTTTACAAGTACAGGGTGAAGAAATAACCTTTCTATATCCGTATAGGATTTTCTTTGGCATGTTAGCGTAATTTAAATAGCTAACAACCGCTCATAGAGCATTTGATTCAAATACAACATTTTTCACGTACATCGGATCAAGGGATAGTACGTTACTTAACTTTGAAAAAATTATATTATGAATATTGACATGCAAAAATCTTGCATACATTACGTATATCGAAAGGATGATCATACATATTAATTGAAAGAAAAGTAGAGTGAGTATATACTTGCCTCAAGTCCTTAGTGATAATTTAACACTTGCGTTGAAATGATTATGTAAAACATTTACATTGAATAACGTGAGAAATCTCAACTTAAATACACATGCGGATGCACATGCGAAGTGTCTGTGAAAATCTCAAGTCCGTGATTGACTAATTGAGTCGTCATTCGTTAAATTGGGATTCGGTTGGAACCGAATCGGAGTCCGAGGGATTTGTGGACTTGATAAAACGTCTATCATAGGCTCTCGATAATTTAAATTTAATTATTAGAGGCCTTAGATTAATTAACTATAATTAATCAATCAATTTTTAGCTTAAATGATTTTTATTAATCAACTAACATTTATTAAAATTTGTTCCTTAATTATTGTTTAGTTGTTTTAATTAAACAATAATCATTTCTTAATCAAAATCTTAATCATAAAAGATTTGGAGATCTTTTATCAATTATTAAACATTTGTTCTTAAATTATTATTTAATTGCTTTAATTAAATAATAACTATCGATCATTGAAGTAATTTATTTCTTAATTACTTTTAAATTAAATGATTTATTGATCATTTAATACTCATGTAAAATTTATTCATTAATTATTATTTAATTGTTTTAATTAAATAAAAATTGGTCTTGAATTCTTAATTTAATTAATCAAGAATTATTCCGTAATTAATCTTAGCTTGAATGATTTATTTAATCATTTAATAAAATTTTAGAATTTATTCTTTAATTGTTTTAATTAAATAATAATTATTTATGAATTAATGACTCGTCACTTAATCGTGGTAATTAAGAGACTCTAACATCATAATTAAATTTCAAATTTAAAATCATAAAATTTTAATCATGTAAAAGTTTATTTACATGTCAAAATAATTATTCAAAAATCATTTATTGAGTATTTAAAACGTAAAGGTATTTTATTTTATTTTTAAATTGAAATGGGCCGTATCCAGGTCGGACGAGTCAAACTGGGTCAGGTCAGTAGTAGGTTAAGGTTCGGGTTAGACGGGTCAAACCGGGTCAGCCCGACCCGACTGCATCATCATCATTACAGTTAGGGTTTCTAGGGGTAAAGCCTGTCGCCGGTGCCGCGTTCGCCGGAGTCGCGGTTGGCCACCACAGTACGCATGAATGCGCATAGATCTAGAAGGAAATGGTGTCGGCGTGATGATTGCCATAGGCGAACGTGTCCATTTTATGGCTGCCGTCGTTAAAAAGTGAGGAAACGAGGAAAGAGCATTCACCGGAGCTCTTCGTCGGCGGTTCCTCCAATGAAACCGACGTGGATCTTCGGTTAAACCCCAAGTCCCTCGAAACATCACCATTTTTGACGAGTTCAGCATGGAAATAAATCTGGGGTCATCGAGAAACGCAACCATGGTGTTCAATTCAATTTTTATCAACAAACAAGTCTCAAAATTTGGATTCAAAGTTCATGCATATAAAACCATTCGGGTGAACATGAACTAAGTGTTAGGCTAATCATTTCTCAAATTGTATGTACGAAAATGTAGCCCTCCATAGCAGAAACATAAACCCTAAGTCAGATACCCACGAAGATTTGAGCACGACGTCCGATTTGTTGATTAAATATCTAGGGTTCTAATGTTCTTCATTATGATCTTGAATTTTTATTTTTCTTTTGAATAAACTTCAAAAATTAATAACTCACAAATTATAACTGTTATGCATACGTGTAATACATGAAAACGATACTAAAAAAAATAATCTATACAATGGTAAAATCAGAAGTAGCAATAAATGTAAAAATGAAAGGGCAGTGTGTATACCTCTTTAAAGCTTTAAATGAATTAATGCCCAAAACTTCAATAAATGCACAAGATCCGAATTTAATTTTTTGTTTAGTGAAAATGCTGGAAATATTTGATTGATGGAGGCTAGGGTTAGTGAATAAGATGTATTTATATTACTTGCAAATCATTTTTGGTCATTGGATTAATTTTTGAAAAATTTACTTGGATTGGAAAGATTTTTCCTTGGATTGAAAACACCTCCTTACTTTGCCACTTTGAGAAAATGCTGAAATTTTGAATTAATTAGTGTTAAATGTTAATTTTTTATTCACTAATTACAATTTTAAATGGTTAAACATTGATTTAATGCATAAACCAAAAAGTTTAACCGTATAGGTGAGATAAAAATGTGTTTATGAAATTTTTGTCATGATTAACGACTCATAAATATAAAAATATCATGTTCATTTCAATTTATCGTTAGTGGACATGCATGCATCAATTAGCATGATTTGAGCGTAAACTAAAATCGTAAAAATTGTCGGTCAATTAAAATGAACGAAAACTTAATAAATAACGAATTTAATATTCGTACATTTTATTTAAATTTTCGGTTTCTCACAGGTTGAGAGTCACTTCCAAGGCCTTGTCTTCTTTGATCTGGATTTTGATCAGGAATCCTAAGTCTATTGTTTCTCCTTCTGCTTCCAGTTGCTCCAGCTCCCTTTGAAGAAGTTTTCTGAAGTTGACAATGTTGACATTGCTGTTGTATTCCAAAGCTTTAAGGACAGATTTTATTTCTTGAACATTGGCTGCAACAAGTTGTGACCAGTAGAAGGTAATGATCTCCCCCTTTTTATGTTTGAATTAAACACCCATGGGGCTAGTGATCAATTTTGGATATTCTTTGAATCCCTTCACTGGTGGCACATCCCTTACTGTAGTGTTCCCATCATCAGATTTGGTTTCTTCAATCTCCTTCAATACTTTCTGAATCAACAGGATTCTGAACTGGATGACATGTTCATTTTTGTGATAAGCTATTTGGCTTAGAACATGCATCGCTTCCTCTAGGTCGAGACCATCAACGTCTTTGATTTTAATGTTTTTCTCCTGCCCATCAGTGGATTTGTAAAACAGCTTCAAAGGTCTTTCCAAGGCTGTGGGCAGACTCCTATCATCGTTGATGGCTCTCCTCAACTTATCAATCAATCCCCTCAAGTCTCTGTTAGCCGCTGATGATTTTCAAATCAGATTCAGAACTAATCCCAGCTATTCAACATCCATTCTCCTAAACCAGTCCATTGTGACATTGAATTGCGACCCACTTTTAAGTTGCACTGTTATCAGTTTATCCCTTCTATTGTTGAACCTGACATCTATACTTTTTATGGAGAACATAAATGACAGGTTTTTGCGCCTTTCTTCTTTGAGGGATTCAACTAGAGTGGGTTGACCATATGTTGTGGTAATAGGAGAAGCTGCTTGGTCCTTAGCTTTAGATAACTTAGGTTTGGTGGCATCAGGGTCTTTGATTTTGTCTTGATTTTTATCCCCTAATGCACCTTTCGGGTTTTGAGCTCTTCTTTGCTGAGGATTCCTAGAGGTTCTGGGCCTGACACTCTTCTTCTTCTTTGTTTCCTCCTATTCCTTTGCCATTTCCCTCTCTTCATCTTCTTGAAATTGTTGTGCAAATAGTGCATCAGCTTCCACTAGTTTTTTATCTTGAGGGTAGACCAGTTCCACTTTTCCATCAATTACAGCTTCAACGGGTGTTGGAAGGTGAGCTGTCTTCATGGCATCTCCAAGTAGCTTAGGCCCTGATTGAGTGTTAGATTTCTTCTTTGGTTCCTCAATCAGGATACCCTTGTCTTTATCCTTGGATTTTGGAGCAGGAACAGGAGCAGTCACATCCCCTGATGGTTGACTTGATTTCTCAGCAATATCCCCATCCCCTGACTACTGCTTGGTAGAATTCTCCCCCTTTTTGACAGCATCATCAGTGGGAGTTGAGAGTCGGGATGTGACTTGAAGAACTTGTTGCAAAGTGCCAGCCATGGAATGTGCCAAAGAGATCCATATGTAACAATTGAATTGGATATTTAATCATTGTGGCTTCCTTGTTGACAAAGGATGATTTCCTTTGCTTCCCTTGTTAACATGCTGAACATAATCCTTCTTGGAAAAACTCCATTTGAGGTAGTCCAGTTACCAACTCTCTCTTCTCCAGATCATTGATTGCCTTAAAGTTAAGGTGAGAAAGCTTCTTGTGCCATAGCCTGCTTTTATTAGGAGTTGCCTTGCTGTAGAAACATGATTCTCCACTTATTGAATTAAAATCAGCGACATAGAGATCTCTTTTTCTTGTCCATGACAAAACCAGCTTCCCATCACTTTCTTTTGAGATTAGACACTGATCTCTTTTGAAGGAAGTGATGAATCCTTTGTCACAAAGTTGACTTATGCTTAGCAAATTGTGCTTGAGCCCATCAACCAGTGTTACATTTTCAAATGAGACATTTCCATTTGCTGCTTTGTCATAACCAAGAGTTAGGCCTTTGCTATTGTCACCAAATGAAATTACTAGACCATCATTTTCTTGGAATTCCGTGAGCAGGGCTTTGTTTCCTGTCATGTGGCTTGAGCAGCCACTGTCTAGAAACCAGATTTGACTGCTTTTGACATTTTCCTGCACACAAGAAAACATTTAAATTATTTTTGGTACCTAATTGGCTTTGGGTCCTCTTGGTTTAGTCACAGTAATAGGTAAAACAACTTTATCTTTATTGGTGGCTTTTGGTTTTGACAAATTTAAAACTTTTTCCTTTTTAGGAGCTTCAACATATGCTTTTGATTTCTCAACAGTTATCTTGCCTTTATCCTTGGAGGAGCAGGCTTTAATAGTTGGTAAATCATCAGCATATAAAATTGTGCCAGTCAAAATTTGTGGTTTTTCTTTGCATTGAAAAGATAAATGGTTATTATTACCACAATTCCAGCACACTTTTCTAGGGGCTTCATGAATGGAAGAGTAATTGCTAGTTTTATTAACACCTAACTTACCATTTCTATTCTTTTTGTTTTCCCCTAACAAGTCTTTTTCCCTTGACGGGCTACAACGGCCTGATGCACTCTTTCCCCCTGACAACTGTGTATCCACTGATGCACAGTCTAGTTCATTCCTAACTGGAGGGTTGAGTGCTTTGACAAGAATAAGTTTCTTGTCTCTCCCACTACTAGTGGAAGCTTCACTCACTGGGAAAACATTCCCTGATTCTAGCTTTGTGTCTGCCTTAACAAACTTGATAGGTTGTATTGGCCTTTTTTCAAAGCTAGCTGTCATCTCAACCTCAATGGGAGGTTGCCGCACAAGAGTCTCTTCATAGCCTAAACCAGATTTTGGATCAGATTTCTGACTTTTTAAACGATCCTCTAGTTTCCTGCTAAACTCACTCCATCTCTTAATGACTTCCCTTTCTTGACTAAGAAGATTCGAGGTTCATTCATCTCTTTTGATAACACAGTCAAGAAGATTTTTAGTCCTTGAGAGTTTTTTTTCAAAACTCTCAAGTCTGGAGTTTTCTGATTCTAAAAGAGTGTTCCTAGTAGATAACTGTTCATTTATTTTCTGCACTCTCTCAGTTTCAACTACAGCACTCCTCAGGGTGTCATAGAGATCATTTATCTCACAAGTCATTTCCTTAACAGTTTTAACGCAATCAGTTTTAGACATGTTAGAGAAAATTTCGAGGCTTACCTGCGAGTTGCTACTGTCAGTGGATAAGGCCATCAGGGCTAGGTTGACATACTCTTCATTTTCTTCTTCATCAGAGTCAACCCAGTCCTTTCCCTCTGCAATGTATGCTTTTCTCTTCTTGCTGACATTGAGAAGGTCAAAGTATTTCTTTTTGTAGTCCACAACAGCTTCTTTGTTTCTGGATTCACCATCTTTTGTGGCCTTGCGGCACTCATTTGCAAAGTGGCCCAGCTCATTGCATTTGTAGCACTTTATTCTTGATTTGTCAATAAAGTTATTCGTGTTACTATATTTCTTTGCTGAAAATCTTTTAGATCGCGAAGGCTTTTGGAATTTCAGCTTGGAAAACCTTTTTGCAAGAAAGGCCATGGTTTCATCCAGCTCCTTTAACTCTTCCGGAGTATATTCTTCCTCCTTAGAATCAGCTTCTTTGTCCCCTTCTATGTCAGCATCTTCTAGTTGTTGATTCATCAAGACACTTGGTCTTGCTTCTTGTTTGTCCTTCGTGGCAGCCATCAGGGCTACATATTTAAACTTTTTGGCATCCCCTGACATTTTAGATCTTTGTTGAACCTCTAGTTCATATGTCTTGAGAGTACCATATAGCCTATCCAAGTCTAGAAGATTCATGTCCTTGGATTCCCTGATGGCTGTCGTCTTAGGATCCCATGATATGGGAAGGGCTCTCATGAACTTTCTGTTCACATCCTTGTTAGCATATGCCTTCCCATATAATCTCAGGTCATTTACTAACCTGTTAAATCTGTCGAACATTTCAGTGAGTGTTTTACCATTTTTCATTGTTAACCACTCATACTGTTGTGGCAACAGCTGCAATTTATTTTCCCTCACTTCCTCAGTACCATCACAAAGGATTTGTATGGTATCCCATATAGATTTAGACATTTTAAGATTCATGATACTATTCAGCATATCATCGTCTAAACCATTATATAGGATCCTAGTGACTTTAAGATCCCTTTTCACCTTTTCTCTTTTCTCTATCGTCATTTCGTCAGTTGTCTTTAGGACAAACTTTTCAGGAATACTAACTCCATTAACGACTTCTATAGAAATGAGCTTCTTGGGAACGTGAGGTCCTTCTTCTAAAATCTGCAAATATTCATCATCAATAGCTCTTAGATGAACTATCATTCTTTGTCTCCAGAAGAAGTATTTGCCCCTTTCCAACATGGGGACTTTACTGTTTCCAGCTTTGTTGGCCATAGATAATGATCGTCTTTAGCAAGTGAAATCTGCTAAGAGGCTCTGATACCAATTGTTGGTGCAAAATAAGCTCAAGTGTTTGTAGAAGGGGGGATGAATACAAACACTACAAACTTTTCGCTCTTTTTATCTTTTAAAAGTACTTGCCGGAAACAGCTGCACAGAGCAGAAAAACTATGTAATATGAACGCACAGATTCAAGTTAAAATAGTTATATTAAAACTTGGAGTTTTTCTGGAAATCTATATAATCACAACTGTGATTTACAGCTACAAATTCTGTGAATAAATACACAGCTTCTCACATTCACTAACTACGAAAACTTTTCTCTAAAAAATAAATCTCTCAAGAAATATATTACAGAGCTTCCTAGTGTTGTGTGATTCTGTGTTTGTTTGATCTTCTCTGTTTTTAAAGATCCAATCTGTGTGTGTATTTTTTGTAATAAGAACTCCTTTGCTTATATGTCGAACAGTGGTTTAAATCACGTGCTTGAGACGTGCTGCTTTTCTTAACTTAGCCGCAAGTATGTCACTTCGTAGCCCTATGTGTCAGACTACTGCATGCTTTGTTGTTACTTTTTCTTCCTCTGATCTGCGTGCATTTAATGCTTGAGAGTTCTCATTGGATCGAAAACAAACTTCAAGAAATATATTTTCAGTTGATATTTCTTACTTCTGTAACATGTTACGTTGATTTTCGTGTAAGTACAGATGACGGGTGCATGCTGTCATAACGATCCACTGACTACCAGCCCTGATGGACTTTGATTAGTACTTCTGGATCCCCTGATGCTTATTGACTGGATCAGGGCTTCAACCTTCACTTGAGTTTCACTCAGTGCTACTTGATCCTGATGGTTATGACTGACAGCATACATTGATGACTTTCACTAATGTCATGTTGGTCATTCCCCCTAATGGGTTGGCCTGACACTGACATGTCCTGAAGTATTTCCCTGACGGGTTGGTCTGTCTTCATCATCCCCTGATTAGTTCCCTTTGATTGGTTCCCCTGATGAGTTCCCTCTGATCGGTTCCTCTGATGAGTTCCCCTGACGCTACTTAATCAACGTAACTTTGTTTAGAATATCTGATGTGCGGAATACTTTGACTGTTAACAAGTAACATCAGACATTCTTCTTCACTTTGTCAAGTCTTTTGGATGTTCCATTTTCTGACTTGCCTTGTGAAGTTATTGACCATCCACTGATGAATAAGTTTATCATCAGTGGATGCAAAACTTGTACTGAACTTAATGTTTATAAAATACTTCAAGTATTTAGTTGCACAATTTATTACATAATCATCATCATCATTATTTAACTCTAACAGGTGGTAATGACTTAAGATAAAAGTACTTAAAAATACTTTAATTTGTTGTCGATCATTTTTGTTAATTGATAATTTTTATACATTATGGCAAGTTCTCATTTGAGACACGAGACATATTTTAACTCATGACTAAAAAAAATGAATAAAATGATCTATTAACTATATTTATGTATATAGAAATCAATACAAAAATATTACAAATAATATAAAGTTCATTAGTTTAAAAAAATTAAAATAATTAATACTCTTTAGATACAAAATTTGTAAAAACTAATTTTATTTTAGAAATAAAATAATAAACCATATGGAATATTCATAATATGTGAGTAATTATTTGGAGTATATCTTTCCTAATTTTTAAATGTTTTGTCAATCTTATAAGCTTGAAAATTATAGAGCAACAACTTACTAGGTCAAATTTATTTATTAGCTATTTTAAAAAAATTAGGTGTTTTTGACAACGACTTAGGCTTTGTTCGGGTGCTACTTGCAACTTTTTGACTATAATCCGTTTTTTAATTTTTGAAAAGTAAAAAATACTTAATTTTTTAAAAAATTAAAAGTTAGTAAAAAAGTTTTATTGATCGCCAATTAAAACTTTTCAATTAAAAACTCATCAAAAGGAGCTCCCCAAAGGCACTTATAATGCTACTTATTATATAGTCACACTACAAGTTAAAAAAAAAAAGAAAAAGAAAAAAGAAGTCACAAATTGTTGATTTTTCATTTTCAACTTATTAGGGGTGAATTTGCCTGACTAAATTTATAAGATAAATCGATGTTGTGCACTTTATTTATAAGTAAAATTAAAATAATTTATTCCCAAACAACCTCGCGATTACTAATCTAATTGGACACACACGTGCTTATGCAATTTGTGTTTAAATTATAAAATAATTAAAAAATAGAATACTGATAATATTTATCGTGATTATGTGTTAAATAAATAAAATCTAAGCACTACTGATTAAATAACCTGAATTATAAGGAAACTTTATGGCTGATGTGGAGCATATATATGTCGATGTAGCAAGTAACGACCTTCCAAAATCAGTGAACCTGAAAATAATTTTGACCATCACATTGCTATTTGGAAGAGAAAAGAGAATGATTTGTAAAGGGAGTTTTATTAAAAGAGCAGCAGTTTCCGAAAGAAAAGAAAGAAACGGAGGTATATAACCGTGATGGAGAGTAGAAACTTAAAAAAAAAAAATACAAAAGCGTGACGCAAATTCACTAAAATTGTCGGTAGTTATTCGAAGATCCAAAATTTTAATAAATAGAGAAGAGAAGAAATATTGTATTTGGTTGGATACAATGAAATAATATAAAAATGTAATAAGTGAGTAAAATAAAAAATATAAGTAAAAAGTAATGATCATAAAATTATGAAAAGAGTATGAAAATAAAAAAAATTGTGGATTATCAATAAAATTTTAGTCGTGATGAAATGAACAATATTTATTTAAGAAGGTGAATTACATATTATTTTATAAGAAGGACCGAAACTTACACATAAATAATTTAATAAATAATATAAAATTTATTTTATTTTCATATTATTTCATTTTATCGCATAAAACTAAACGCACCTTTAAAATTAAAATTTCATGAATTAGAATATTGAGTACATTATTTAGCCGGGCATGGGTTGGCTGGGGTTGGAAGAGAGAGAAGTATATTTATTAATTTATCTTTGTATTTCTCTTTTGATGTTATATGTGTTGAGAAGAAATCATTATCTTTCACTAAATTAATATCATACAAAAAAGAGTTAATAATAAATTTGTATTCCAAGTCAGCTTTTATTTTATTATTGGCACTATCATGTCATCAATATCCGATGTGGATTGAAAAATTAGACTTAATTACAAAATTAAATAAGATAAAAATTAAAAGATCATCCTCGTTCGAAAAATAGTATAAAGTTCATGTATAATTAATAATTGTATATTTAAGCATAATTTATTAAATTATTAATAAAAACTGATCCATGGCCATGATTTGGATTCTATAATTGATCCCTGGCGGATCTGTTTCCGCTAATTGAACTGCCAGCTTTGTCATTTTCACCAAGATAATGCTACTCCTACTCAGCAGCACTATCCCCTTTCCCTTTTAAATACTACTACTCCGTAGTATTACACCACTACCCTGCAGTAGAGAGAGAGAGAGAGAGAAGACAAGTAAACAGGTGTTCATCATCTTCATAATCACCATTTAGGCTATGGCTATGGCTGCGTTACATAGAAAACTTGTTACTCGAACCCTCCAACCATCCAACTACTGCTCTTTCTGTAATCTCTCCCTCCGCGCTTTCACCTCCTCTTCTTCTTTTTCTTTTTCTTCTTCTCCTGCTCCGTCTTCGTCTCCGGCGCCGTTGCCTGAGCTTCCGCCGTTCGATTACCAGCCGAAGCCATATAAAGGACCATTGGCAGATGAAGTGCTTGCCAAGCGCCGCAAGTATCTCGGTCCATCTCTCTTCTACTACTACCAGAAGCCCGTAATTAACTCTATATTTTGCTCTCCTTTTTTCTCTGTTTCTCTCTGTTTCTCTCTCTCTCTCTCTCTCTCTCTCGCGTAGGTTTAATATTGTGCATAATTGATTTTGAGTTAGGTCTTCAGATTACGAAATTCAGATTCTAATAAGTGATTTTTCGTACTTTCACTGATTGGTGAGACGACATTCATGTCATATGCTTATGCTAATTTTGATGAAATCTAATAGATTTGTGTGCAGTAATATCTGCCATGTCTCTTACAATATTTGCTACTCATTGTTAATCACAAATTGAGATATACTTAGTGGGACATTGTTGATTTCGCTTATCTTGTTGATATTTGTAGAACTAATGAGTCTCATCTTATTCAGAATGTACCTTTTTTTACTGTTTAATTTTGTATTGAAAATGCTCTCTTTCTTGTTTTTGTTTTTAGTTGATTTTGAGTGATCTGCTTAATTATCTCAAGTCAGCTAAATGGTATCTTGGGGTATATGGCAAGATGCATATTTTAATTTGTGGTTTTATGCCTTTGATTCTTGTTTACATCACAGCCATCTCCATAAATTATACTCCGTATGAAGGTTTAAAATTTCCCTATGAAGAGAGAAACTGGCAAGACAAAAGTGTAAACACCAAGTAATTGCTGGCTGGTGTTGTTTGAAGGCTAATTTGTGCCAAATAATCAAATTATTCTCAGTTTGAGGGGTCTACTGTCGTTTAGGTCCACTATAACTTAGGATTGTTCATCTCTCTTTGTGTGATAATATAGTAAAATATTTCCTTTCTGCATGCTGCATGTCACATAACATTTTCAGCCTTTTTTGTGCTATTTTTCTTGTTTCTGTTATAAGTTTTTTTGAATTACGTTACGACTTGTATAGGACTTCAAATGGATAAATAACATGGCAATATCATTCTAAAGCTTAAGAATTCAGCTAATGTTATTCAGTTTGTTCTAACTCTAAATTATTTGTGCAGCTTAATATTGTTGAGGGGAAGATGCAGTATTTGTTTGATGAGAGTGGAAAGCGCTATCTTGACGCATTTGCTGGAATAGTTACGGTATCTTGTGGTCATTGCCATCCTGACATTTTGGATGCTATCACCGAACAGAACAAGCTTCTTCAACATGCTACAACCATATACCTACATCATGCAATAGCTGATTTTGCTGAAGCATTAGCATCTAAGATGCCTGGAAACCTTAAGGTTATCTCCACTAATGTACTTTTCATTAAGCTACCATCTCATATGCTATTATACTTGGATGTGATTTGTATCCTCTTATTCATGGAGTTGGATTCGAATTCTGCTATAACTTTGAGATAGTGAGAAGTGATATCAGTACTAAATGGTGCTGCATTTTTTCTCCCCTTAGCATTTCCAAATTTGGAGTGAAGTTGTGTCGATTTAGAATGAAGACATTTTATTTATGGATGCTATACTGAAAGAGTGCTTTGATGATGATTTTTTGAACTTGTAGGTTGTTTATTTTGTTAACTCTGGGACTGAAGCAAATGAATTGGCAATGCTTATGGCACGATTATACAGTGGAAACCTTGGCATGATCGCATTGAGAAATGCATATCATGGGGGAAGTGCTGCTACAATTGGTCTGACAGCTCTTAACACATGGAAGTACTCGATACCACAGGTTTGTTTATCCATTATGGCTCTTTGTTTTGGTTCTCAGGCATCCCTGGACGTGTCTTGACATTGTACGTACAGGGTTTCACTACATTTTTTGTACTTATGCTAGAAAGTACAAACTTTGGACTGTGAATCATGGTAAAATTTGCTTGATATGTTGGTGCTACTCTTGGCGAAGACTCCTATGTTGCATTGTTCACTGTAGTCCTTTTTCTTTATTTATAAATATTGCAATTCCAAACATATGAATGAATATCACCACATTGGTTATTCTACGACGTGTACATTAATGGTGAGATCCCTTCTAACAATATATAAATCAGAAAGTAGACAAAAAGTTCCAGGAAAAACTTCTGATAGATTTATTTTTCACTTATATTAATTTAGTCACATGAAGTTGTTTGTAAATAATCAAGTTTCTCAATTTTCATAATTTCATGCATTTTAAATCTGTATATAAAGAGATTTATAAACTATAAAAGGCTTATCAAGTCTTGTTTCCACCTTCCATAAGGTAATCGTCCTGGCTGTTCCGGACAACAGAAATGGATGAAAAAACAGAAGGAGCACACTTCTCGGACTCTGATATGTGGATTTTACTTCACTCATTCCTATCAAATACCATAATTTTTCAATTTTATTCTGCTCCTGAGCAGAGGCACTTTCTGGACCTTCAAAACCCTGTTATAGGTGCCATGTTTTATTAAGAAATACTCTTGTCCAATTCCGGAACAATTTCTACATTGTGGTTGTTGCTATGGATGTGTACCTTAACTTACGTAGGTTACATGCTTTTGTCTCAATTTATAATAGATTGTCACAATAGCAATCATTTACTGGTCCTGTTCTTGTATCTGTAGTAAGGGGCCTAGATAAAGACAAATAGGGTTCAGCACCTTTTCAGCCTAAGTCCTTCCAAGCTTTGATAAATTTAATGCGTAAGCTAAGTTACTTGGACTTGGATAGGGTGTCCCATCGGACATGGACTTTGTGAAGAATTTGACACAGGCATGTCTCAGTTTATCACATTTTCACAACGAGAAGTGTCCCACGTATACACCCTTGTCCAGGTACCAGTGTCAGACATAGGTACTTCATTCAAAATGAAGAGTCCATGCATAGGTTTTTATTTTTTTCGTTAGAATAATGTAGCTTTTTAGAATATATCTGTGGCCCTAACTGAATTATTGGCCTAACACTGAACAATTGAAACTAAGTCTAAGGTGAAACTGCAAATTGTTGATTTACCACTAAGCTTTCGTCATAAATGTAGCAAGTTATCATCAATGTAAACACGTGCTATGAATTAATGCGAAGTGATTCAATCCTTCATGATATCTTGTAGGTTTATTCCCTTTCTTATGAATAATTACAGTGCTTCCTTCAACCATGGGGGCGTGGTAATTCTTCAAGATATATGGCAATCCACAAAAACACCTATTTGGGAACTGATACTGTGGCTACTTTCCAAAAAGTTCAATGTTGCACGTTTGAAGCTCATTACGAGATCTGTTAGATGAGCTTCTGCTCCTATATGTTATAATTACTAACAATTGATTTATCAGTATTTTTGTGAAAGGCCTTTCTAAAAAAACATGCTGACTTTTAGCTGACTTTTTTTTTCCCATGATACTGCTGAAATTTGCAGGGTGAAATTCATCATGTCCTAAATCCAAACCCCTACCGTGGAGGCTTTGGCTCTGATGCTAGTCAGTATGCCAAAGATGTACAGGATCATATTGATCATGGTACGTCTGGAAAAGTAGCTGGTTTTATTGCTGAGACTATTCAGGTTGGTAATAAGTACTTTAGTAACAGGGTGCATATATACTTGTGATTTATGATGAAAAAAAGAAGTGATTTGACGTTAAATTATAATTTTGGCCAACTTAGGGAGTTGGGGGAGCAGTTGAATTGGCTCCAGGATACTTGAAACTGGTTTATGACATTGTACGAAAGGCTGGTGGTGTCTGCATTGCTGATGAAGTGCAAACTGGATTTGGTCGTACTGGAAGTCACTACTGGGGTTTTGAAACACAAGGTGTAACTCCAGACATAGTTACAATGGCAAAGGTACCACTCATCTTACCAATATCCTCTCTCTACGCTTCTACCAGTATCATGATGTCTAAAACTATAGTTCATATCTTTTTTGCCTTCATATCGTAGATAAGTTCAGTAATTTTCTTACTGAGAAATTGATAATTTTTAGGGAATTGGCAATGGTTTGCCTCTAGGAGCTGTTGTGACAACTCCAGAAGTTGCAAATGTAATGGCTCAGAAAATACAATTCAACACCTTTGGTGGAAACCCTGTATGCTCTGCTGGAGGACTTGCAGTACTGAGAGTTCTTGATAAGGAGAAGCGTCAAAAGCATTGTGCTGATGTTGGTTCCCACTTGATTGGGCGTTTAAGGGAACTTCAGCTCAGACATGACAGTAATTCTCTTTCACCTTCCATCTCTTTCCAAGTTCTTTTTTTTACGTGTGTCTTCCACCTAATTTCATCTTGGTCTTTATTATTTCTACTTTCTCTACATAGCTAATCAGTTTGAATGCTCTCATTTTAGTACTTCGATACATCAGCCAAGTTATCTCAATGAGGTTTCTGTTGCTCTCATAATTTTTTCCTTCACACCTGATAGGTGATGATCTACATCATCCAGGAAGCATCGAGCATAATTATTGTCATTTGACCTGATTATAAATATCAAACCTTTAGATTATCAATGGCTAATGGTGTTGAGTTTTAAGATACTGTTTTTTTGGTGCCATATTTTTGCAAAAATATATTTATGATAATGGCAAATACTACAATATTTTTACTTAAATTGTTTGCCTTCTGTAATTAGAATTTTATTCAGGAAGTTGAGCTTTCTCATTTGCATTATATCTTACTAGTTATTGGAGATGTGAGAGGCAGGGGGTTGATGGTTGGCATAGAACTTGTGACGGACAAGAAAGAGAAGACTCCTGCCAAGGCAGAAACTGGAGTTCTGTTTGAGAAGCTCAGAGGTATTCCATCTTGAGTCCTGGGTAGTTAGAGGGAAGAAAAAATGCATTAGTTTGTCAATTCCTAATTGTTTGCTTATTGTTTCTATATGTAGAGCTTGGAGTTCTAGTTGGAAAAGGAGGATTACATGGTAATGTCTTCAGAATAAAGCCACCAATGTGTTTCACAAAAGAAGATGCAGGTACTAATTTTATCTAAATATGCGAAGAGCTATCCCCCATCCCCTATTTTGAGTTGGAACGACAAGTTTGGAATTTTTTGCTCCTTACTGGCAAGCTTTTGCACTTAGATTTGTGATATCCACTCCTCTTTGTAGTACATATTGAAAGGTATACTTCTCATTTACTTAAGTTTTGAGCGTTATTGTATGTGCAGATTTCCTGGTTGATGCATTGGATTATTCGATGTCAAAGCTGTAGAATATACAGAGGAGAACATTATGATGTCCCCAAATTCTCTCGCACCCAGCTTCTTAGAGACGACAAAGTTTGTAAACGGGAGAAACAACAGCTTTTTCGTGGTTCCTTCCAGCTGGTTGGGGGTTGGGGGGTGAGGGGCGAGGGAGGGTGTATGATTGTGTGAAAGGAATGTGATTGACAGAATAATTACTCCCTGTTTTTTGTTTATTTTTTTTTATCTCAAATCAATGATTAATGAAAATAATAGCATTGAATTTAGTGATGTTATACTATTATTGCTCTTATTAAATATATTTGGAAAAAGTGATACTTATATATTCTTGAAATATGAAAAGGGTAATGGAAAAAAAAATAATTTTGTCTTTACTTTTGAAATATGAGAAAAAAGTAAATATCAAATAGAATCAAATTTTAGAAAAGCAACTGAATATAAATGAAGGGAGTATATTTTACCGCTGAACTTTCGCTATCAGCATTACTTGACTAGGCTTTCGAGCTTACACGTCTTAGAATTAATTTCGGCGAACCATTAAACTCTTTTTTTCAGATTTAAATCTGCAATAAAATCTTCTTTTCAACATTTTTTTAAGGTTAAAATCTGCAATAAAATCTTCTTCTCAACATTTAATTTTGGACTTACTTGGGTATCCGGTAATCAATTAGGTTACGACTAGTTCGTAATTGAGCCTAATATCGATAGTCATCATCCTTGAACCCTTGAACCTTTTATATCTGCTGTCAATGAGAATCAGACTCTCAATCTCAACATTAATAGGGTAAATCAATATTAGGTGCAATAATGGTGCGTTTGGGGTGAACTTTGAACGAATGAGATGACATAAAAATTAAAAGAATTTTTGATATTTGCTAAATTATTTATGTGTAAAGTTTATTTTTTGTTTCATTTATTTTTATAAGATTATATGTATTTTTAAACTCATTATCCTAAATGAAAATTATTCATTTTATCACAACTAATAGTTTATGCATAATCTACCATTTTCTAATTCATATACTCCTGGCATAAATGTGCCTTTCACCTGTATTTTAATAAATGTCACCGATTTGTTCTTGGTTCTATACATCCAAAATATGACATATAGTTGATCATAAAGTAAGTACTAACACTATTTTTTCCGTTAATAAAATTCAAACTCGAGACTATGTTTGAAGGGAGTTAAGCTCTTTACCTTCAAGCCAAACTGTTGGCACAAGAAATCATGATTGCTAATTCAAATCGGAGGGTTACAAAAACTAAAATTGCCCTTCTGCTTCCACATGGATCTTGTGTTGTACACAATGTTCATAAATTCTGGATAGAAAAAAAAAATAATAGAAATTTTTTAAATAGGTAGAAAATAATAGAATAACAAATTCATAGGTTTTCTTTGGTGTTTTTTGTAGTTTAGTGAAAGAAAAGAAAAGATAGTGGTAAATGTTCATCTTATTCTTTATATTGGTTTTTAATGTGGATAAACTTAAGGTTAATATTGACTTTATAACATGTGAAATAATATTAATAAGTTTATATCCAAATCTTGTCAATTTTAGATAAAAAAGTGGCCAAATTTTTTATTCAATTCTTTTCTTTTATATACTTCAAAAAACTCATAAACACAAGAAATAAATAAAATTTTTAAATCTTTTATCCATTTTTTTTCTTTTCTAAAAAAAACAAAACAACTTATGAACATAGTGTTAGTGACGCTGCTGATGCAACAATGCGCTGACTTTTACTTCATTACTTATCTTCCCTTTGTTTATTTATTAGATTAGTATAAAGGACGTAGAAATACCCGAACTAAAAATGATGTATTCAAAGTGTCCAATTATATTTTGGCCACTGACTGTTGGATAACAATAAAATAACATCCTAAAGGACAACAATATTACTCGAACACAAATTATGCGACCACAACGATTACATTTTGAGTGACACTTGTACAATGCATATAATAATACATAACCGTTATGTTACTTATTTGACAATATCGTTTTTAGTGCTCACTTTGACAACATCATGTTTCAGATCTAACCACATTTAATATAGTCATCCTATTTGGTAATCATCTCCCTCGTCGACGGTGACATCTCTTTCTACTTTTCCGGCGAAAGTTGAAGAACATAAAAGCTGAAATTTTTTAGCTATAAAAGAATTCTAACGGGAATATTTAATTAAAGTGGCAACAATGGCACTAATAAAAGTTTGTCCATGTGAAGCTTTATTAAGGAATCATGTTTTTCTTCGTAGGGCCAGATCTGCTAGTTAGTCTCCAAAATAGAATTAAAACATAATTTTATTAATTAGGAGGAATTGCTTAGGCATACTATTCTAGACTGGAAAAGGAAAATTTATAATCACAAAATTCATATTACTGTAACACATGCGTATATGTTTGTGAAAATAAATTTGATACTATAAATTATACAGAGTATTAATTTCTTAGATGCGTATGAATAAGTGTTTTTTGATTTCTATGAAACCATGTGTTTTTAGTCCTTTAATTGATATTGATGATATCATATAGTGGATCGAGAAGTGACGACAACAAAAAGGTTTTATGTGATAGGATAATCAACTAACTCATTTTGATGCTAAGTTTAACTAATGAAATCGCCAGAAAATAAAAAGAAGATTTATTTTGATTTTTCACATATAAAATGCCTAAAATTTAGACTATAACTATGAAGAGAGTGGTTCACAAATAAAATTGTAAGCATCATTTCAAAATTAATTAATTAAAAACTCAATCCAAATACATCAACTCAAAATAAATTACATCGTATTCCATATACGGTGTTTACGGTCAATTTACAATTAAATGTCATGAGAACTTTTCTTATTTTTGACTTTAAGTTGTCGTAAAGTGTAAAGACTATTACTTATCATTTTCCTTTTTTGAACCCCAAACAACGATAGAAGGCAGAGACATTTCCAAATAAAAAATAAAGGATTATAAGGTAGAAACAAAAAACAAATATATTGAAAATAGAGCAAAGATGGAATAACATAAAAAGAAAAGTTTTCACCTAAACGCCTTGCCGTCTTAGCTCAGCCGGTAGAGCGCATGGCTTTTAACCATGTGGTCGTGGGTTCGATTCCCACAGACGGCGGTAGTTCGGAAATAACTAATTTCTCTAGTAATGCACAATTTTGCTGAACGCAAATTAGTACCATCTCCATTTCTTCAGCATTTGCTCATCTTCACTATCCATTTCCCCAATTTCTTATAGTGTAATTTTTATTGAAATTTATTTTATGTAATTTTAACATTAAAAAAATATATAATATACATTTAATATATAAATGTACGAGGGTGTACCAAGTTTTTATATAATTTAACAATTTAAAACATATGATTTTAACAATTGAAAATTTATTAAATTGTTACCATTTAATTATATCAAACTTCAAATATTGAGATTAATGTATTTTATATTTTTAAATTATTTAAAACTCAGTACGCTCTTATATATGTTTATATTTTATCAATATGTATAATTAAAATTACATAAAATAAATTATATTAAAAAATATCAATTGCATTGAGATAAATTAATAAAAAGTGATAATGGAGAAGATTCAAATTCTTCAAAAATGACAACTAAATTTTCATTTTCCAGAGTTAATTAGATTCTTTTCCAATTTCGGACGTTATACCTAATCCAAGCGAACAAAATTATGAATATTATAAACGATATAACGTACTAGTAAGTAGGAAGTTTATTAAGCTAAAATTTCAGAGAAAACACATCTTTCTCAAATTCGAAAATGAATTAAAGATGATAATTTTGGTACAATCGAAATAAACATTATGGCTAATTTTCATCCCGCTATAAAAGGAAAGTAAATAAAACTAGGGAAGATCTATTGTAGAATATATTAAATTTTCTGAAATTGAAATCTTTGTTTACAGGTCCAAGAAACAACACTGCTTCATTTTGAGAAATAAAGTGATACAAACTATATACTGCTTATATATTTAAATAGATAGTAAAGTATATATAGATGCATAGAACTATAAAAGAATGTGGAATAAAAGTATACTCCAATAAACTATATTTTAATCATTTGGGTTGAAACAATTGTCAACAAATTCTTTTAAAAAAAAGATGTTTTAGAAGGATATTTGGGGAGGGAATAATAGAAAAGAGAATACTGTATGATAACGTATTAGAAGGAAAATATATGGAAATCCGTATATTTTTTACAATTAAATATATAAACAATTTTTTACAATTAAATCCATATATAAACAAATTCTTGGTTTGTAAATATATAGGATCGTGGAATCCCAACTCCATATATAATGAAGATGGCGAATCATGATCAAGTATTATCATGCATGTTTACAATTACAAGAAACAGACGACAGAAAAAAAAAGAAAAAGATAAATATTGGACCCATATGCACACAACTCTTTCTTATTATTATTAATGTTTTTTTTTTTTTGTTTTTTGGTCTTTTCTTCAAATAAACACACCGGGATCAACCACCCTTGTGTGGATTTTTTAAAATCTAAACCTCTTTCCAATCTAATTTAACCTATCTTTTGTAAAGAAATAAAAAAAATAAAAGAAATCCACATAATGAAAATACAAATATCAAGATTTGCAGCAAAGTAAATAAATTTGGAGGGAAAATGTTGGAGCCAAGTCCATCTCCAATTCTCCACAGTTTTGGTCATTTTTGGAATTCCACTATTTCAAAAAAATAGAAAAGAAAATTATTATTGCAGAAGACTTTCTTGGGGTTTTCTACTCCGTATCATCCAACCTCAAACGCAAAATCATTCCTAAACTTCTCCTAATTCTCAGAAATTAGGGTTTTGTTCATGTCACAATTTTTACTAGAATTAACTGATATAGAGTTTTGATTTTGTATGTTTGCTGTTAAAATCAATGGCTGATCAGGCAGATCCTTCTCCTCTAGTTCCTCCTTCCGTTCCTGAACTTAAAGAGATTGACCTCGAAGCAGGTCCCGACGAACAAATTCAATGTCGAATTTGCCTCGAAACTGATGGTAGTTCAATTTAATTTCGCTATTTTTTCATCTTAGTCACTAGGGTTTTGTTCATTTACTTGTAATTTCTTCGGTTCTACCAGAAAAAAACACAAACTTTGTAGTTATGTGTAGACTGCTCAAAATTGTGCTTGGTGATGATATCGAGTTCAATTGACTAAATAATTAAGAAAAGAGTTAAATTTTGTTTTGATCTATGATGATGTTATTGTAGAGATATCTTATGGATAAATGGCATTCACATGCTATTATACTATTGTTGAAGGTGGGAAGGATCTTTATCTTTTAGGGACTTGAAGGTTGTCTTTATTTTCGTTGACGAATGATGTTCATAGAAATTGCATTACATGAATGGTTAATTGATTTTTATTAATGAGTTGTGAGTACCATACAGATGTAAAATACGTATCTAATTTAACAATTGCAAGGCATAGAATGCAATTTAATGTGTCACGTTTACTCGATGATGTAGCTCAACTCCTTTGGTTTAGATCAGATCATGTGTCAAAATGTCACACTCTTGGTTTGCCACAGAGAAGTTTTGTAGTTGAGCGGACACTTGTTCATGTGATCTCATGTTTTATTTCCCATTATTGTCAGGCAGGGATTTTATTGCTCCTTGCAAGTGCAAAGGGACATCAAAGTATGTTCACCGGGAATGTCTAGATCATTGGCGTGCTGTGAAGGTATATTTTAGATTTACACTGTCTATCTATATCTGTCAATAAATATAGTGTCAATCTCTGAGTTACATTTGCAAGGTTTCTCTCAATGACCACATGGCTATGGATTTGTCTTTTAAATGCACGCTATATGTAAGGCATGGGGATATAAAAGGGAAACCTAAGCCCAAAACATCATAAAAATGTTTGACAGTTAACCTAATAGAAGATGGAACTCCTTTCTTTGATTCAAAGTTCACCTTGTTATAATCTTTGGAAGTGTTCCTGTTGCATAAGCAGCTGCCCACAAATTAAGTCTTAAGCCCATGGTTTGGACAAATTAATTTAGTGAGTTCTGAATAAAATTGGCCAATCCCGGATTGCATCAAAGATTGTGGGGATTGAAGAAGTGGCAAAAAAAGGAAATTAACTTGGGAAGAAGATGAGCCAAGCTCATTTTTCATAATCTTTTCATTACATCCAAATAAAAAGATTTTGTACAACTTGTAGGAGATTCTTATCACTAGAATGCTAACCTATTTACATGGATTTGATTTAAGATTCAAATGTTGGTAGCCTTTATCTGTTGGGCTGGTCTATTCCTAAAATCATCTGATACAGGAATATGACATAAATGGATTTATTATTGTTAAACGTTAAAGTTATGTCCTTTTTTTTTATTTTTAATGTCAAGTAGTTGGGGTTGATATAAATATCAAAATAACTAGTGGGATAAATTGATATAGGTCATACTTTCAAATAGGAGGAAATAAATAACATTGATGAATTATGCCTATCCCTCCAGGTAACGGCCACCCATAGGGTCTTAGATCACTCCACATAGAGAATTTGTGTCCGTAGACAAAATAAATGCACGATGATTCTTACCTTCTGAATAATGGCTTGCACAATCTAAGATTGCTACACTTATGGAATATGACAACCACCAAATATCTACCAGATAGCTTTCAAAAACATCTACAACAAAAAACTACCACATGAAATAACTACATAATAGAAATAAAAAAAAAATATCTTGGTCCCTATCATAATTACGCATGAAATAACTATATAAGTAAATATCTGAATATGACAAATTAAGTGAAGAATGTAAACAAGTGTATGTGTTCAACTTGACGTAACAAAAACTTTGTGGTACAATATAATGTTATTTGTTCATGTAACTATTCCATTTTACCATGTAATAGTAGTTTTTATTTATTAAGACATTGTAACTCAATCTTGTTGAGACCAGTATGTAAGTTCCTTGCATTTTAATATGTGAAATTGGTAATTCTGATTTCTTGGCCATATAGGGAACGGCTTCCTACTTTACCAAATATGAATTCTTGTGTTGTCTAACAATGATCTGGGACAGTTACATTATAAAAATATAGGATAGAGATGCTATTCATCACTACAAACAATATATTGAATGAGCTTAATGGTGGACACTGTTGGATTGCTTGTATGTTAATGTGTATGGGACCTTCTCACTTGCTTTCTGCTATTAAGTCCTGTTCAATGCCTAATATGGTGAAATTCAGATATCTGTTTGAGGTAAACTTCAAAAGTTTGTTCCATCAGTTAGAATCTCTTAGTGAGACTTTCATACAAAATCCTCTTTTGAAGACCAGGAGTAATTTGTATGCTAAATCTGATTAGTATTGCTTATTAATTATTGTATTATTTTCTCTCTGCAGGAAGGATTTGCATTTGCTCATTGCACGACGTGCAAGACTCCTTATCATTTGAGAGTTCATGTTCTTGCTGATAGGAAATGGCGAACCCTGAAGTTCCGATTCTTTGTTACTAGGGACATTTTGTTTATCTTTCTTTCTGTGCAGCTTGTAGGTCATTTGTTCTCTTTTTTAAGACTGATAGATCACTTCTGTAAGAGAATGCCATAATTTTCATGTGCAATTTAATTCTTATATCTTTCATTTCGTGTTACAGGTGATCTCTTCACTGGCATATTTGGTTTATCTAATTGATGGTTATCAGAAGTTGTGGCTTCGTCTCTCGTGGGGATTTGATAGTGAAATCAGTTTTTACTATATTTGTGGTTAAGCCTCTAAAACTTAATAAACTAAAATGCTAGTAATTTGCTACATATGTATGTGTTCCAACGGTTTTGTGCCTGTTTGCCTTGTGTTTTTTCATCAAGTTTGATGGCCATTATTTATGACCCTAAAAAAGAACAAGGAACCTAATCCATAGAACTGTTGTTTTATACCCTCCTTCCCTTTGATTATCATATTAGTAATGACTAATGACTAATGAAAATGAGAGTGAGAGCAAAACCAGAAAATGGATTTAGTGCTCACATTTTGTCGTCACACTTGAGCTAGAAAGTTTCTGATGTAATGTATTTGTTTTCTTAGCTAGAGCAAAAGCAGATATCTGTACCAAAAAGAGGTCTCTGTCTTTCTCTTCTTCACCCATCCCAACCCCCTTCTCTCTGTCACCAGAAAAAGCCTGCCAAGCCCTGCATTTTCAAGCTTGCCACTGGAAATTTCAAGGAGTTCTCATAATTTTCCATACTCGTTGCACTTTTCATTGCTTTTTAAAAATTTTTATACTATCCAATTAAATCTCTTCATCTCTTGAAACATTTAGTTGCCTATTACTAAATTATGGAGAATACTGCCTGTTTTAGTGAGGTTTGCCGATTAAAGTTATATTTTACCTTATTTAGTTTTATTTTGTCTTGTTGAAGTCTAATATCTTGATATATTTTTAATGAACTTTTCTTTGCCCATAGAATATGCTTAAACATGGACTTTATAGGTGCCAAGAGCCTTAGTATTATCTTTTGACATGTGCAGGAGCACTATTGTTTTTCGCTCTGTTGGGACTATCTGGATGCTTCATAACTTGCTATGATCGAAGAGTGCGGAATGATCTGGCTCAACCATGTAGAGAATTGTGTCTTTGTTGCTGCCAGCCTGGGTATCACTCTTTTGTTTTTGAGATCTTTGACCACCTTATGAGAACGCCTCATGTTATATAGTTGAACATTGAAAAAGTGTATTGCAATTTCCACCTTCCAGCATCCAATTCGTTAGTGATTAACTGGATCTTATGCAGCTATGGCACAATTGGTGTCCTTGATTTGAATGTTTGAAAATTTCTATCATTTATTCTTCTGATATATATATATATATATATATTTTATTTATTTATTTTGTTGAGCATCCTTGTAGGATCTGTGCTGACTGCCATTTGCCTGGTACCCTTTGTATGTGGACTGACTGCACCACATGCTTCGAGAGTTGTGCTAGTGCAACCGGTGAATGTGGTTGCTTGGGAGGTGCCGGTGAAGCTGGGCTACCGTTGTTATTTATTATGGCTTTAATTGTGCTAGGACTATTTACTGTGATTGGTATATTCTACAGCGTACTGGTAGCTACTATGGTTGGACAGAGGATTTGGCAACGCCACTATCACATACTGGCTAAGAGAATGCTAACAAAAGTGAGTAAAGACTAATTGTCTTCTTAAATCTGAAAGTTCCCTATACTGTTGTTACATGGTTGGTAGTTTCTTGGTCTTTTACTCCCTTCAAATAATTCAGATCAGTAAGGACTTGGGACAATGAGACATCTCTACTAGGTTACCACCTCAGTCTCAGAAAGCTGGACTTTTTTGGGGCCATGACCCTCCTTGACAATCTCTTTTAGATTTACTATAATTTTAGACATCTAATAGCGAGTTGCCCCCCGAAAACTATACGACTTATCAAGAACAGAAAGAGAAAGTAGAACACAAACATTATATACACATATATACATTTATCTAAGGGAAGAAAAATCAGATTGGTTTTGACTTGGTTTATAATCATTTTTATTCAAGTAGTTTACAGTCTTTTTTTTGTACTTGAAGTTTAGGAACTCATGACTTGACTAGGAAACATTTTTTTCTTTTAATATTTTATTATTATTTAGGAGCTTATGACTTCTTCTTCTTGTTGTTTATGTGCTACATGGGTTCCCCCAAAGTAAGATATTTACGCATTAGTACATATGATTTATAAGGGGTAAAAAGAATTCCAGGAGTTTGACAACTTGATAGAATTCTCGTGGCTGAGTTAGACAATTCATAAACATATATTTTTGTATACAATATATGAACATATTACACGTATATACAACATAACTTTGAGTTTATAGTTGTCTTAATTGGAAAACTTGTGTCCAACGTACTACACATCTGTACAACATAACTTTGAACTTGTACGGATTTCAAGACTCATAAAATATTCAACCATCAAGATATTTATGATAATCCTTGGAATTTTTTTTTAATGTATATTATATCTTTTTGTATATTAAGTATTATATAAAGATATTATAGTATTATATGTATATATTTTAAATTTTGGAAAATTAACTATCAACATACATGTGTCTGTCAGTCCGTGTATCGAAGCTTAAGAGTCAATTCTTTTTCTGGATAAGCCTTAAAATCCATGCAAATTATGTCATCCTTCCAATAGATGTGAGCAAGTACAGTCTTTTTAATCTCATTTTGATATTGTTGTCATTTGCTTGATTAGGAATATGTTGTTGAGGATGTTGATGGTGAGGTGAATGGATCTGATTGGTCTCCCCCACCCCTCCCAGCTGAGCATGTTCAACAGCTGAAAACACTTGGCCTACTATGAATATTCATACTATCCACCGGGAAATGCGAGTTGTGACGATGGACACTGACTGACTACCCCCTTTCATCTAAGCCGGTCTTCAGTATTGGCTTCACTCTAACGCAGTTAGGTCTCGGAAGAAAAATCCTTTCTGTATGACCGAGTAAGTAAATCTTATTATACCCACATGTTGTCATCCTTGTACGTCTGTAATCTGTGAATGTCCAAAGAAAAACATGTAATTGTTATGTAGCCTTTTCTTTCCATCTTGAAGAAAACCCTGTATCAATGATATGAATTAACTAATAATGGCTATCTGATGATTGCTTGTTTTTATATGCTTCCATTACATGGCACCATTTCTTTTCTATATTTCTATATATAGAATATATATAGATATAAGGGTCTAGATATTTATCAATTCATTTTATTATTCTTTTTTAATTATTCTTTATTAGGTTTATTAAGCTACTTTCATAAACTTTGCTTCATTTATCATTTAGTTCAGTTTTAGTTTGGGTTTATTCTGTAAAATGAAATTTCATCAATAAGAATTTAAATTGTTTCAAGATTTGTTACCATAGATGTTTGCCTTTGGATTTATACCCTATGGAAAGGTGAGAATTGTTCAACTGCGTATTTTCTGAGATGTTTTTGGCCAAATGTCCAGTTTCTATAGCTTAACAGATATTGTGTGTGTTTTCATTTTATGTATTTCTCTTTGGAGTTCAGCATCCATACTGCAACAAATGCATAAACTTGTCACTTGAGTTCTATACTCTAGTTCTGTGATTTATTTTATGGTGTACCATAAGGGACCAAACCTGAAGTGGTGTGCCGTTTGTAGGCAGAAACTTTGTAGTTTTGTACGGTTACCAGATTTTAATTTGGTATGCAAACTTTTTTGACATAAATATTTTAATTTATAGATACCTTTAAAGAGGGAAATAAGATAGATTATTTCCCCCTTCTTTTTTTGTCACGAGATGTTCCTAATGTTACTCATGGCATTTCAAAATATCAAATATAATTTCGTAAGGATCTTCTGGGGAACTACTCTTTTTATTTTTATTTTTTTGCTAAAACTTCTGTCGTTCACTATACATGCACTGTTCGATTTTATTTTATTTTATTTTTATTTAAAGCTTGGGAATTTGCCTCATTGTTTTTTTTCCTCCACAAGTGATGTGGGTTCAAACCTCCCTTCCCCTTAAAAAAAAAATTCTTAACAGAATCAAATTATTGTTGTTGTAATAATAATAATTATTCTGTTGATTAAAGTGTCTGTTTAGAAAGTTATGTTCCTTCATTAAGTCATTTTTGAGGAAGTAAGTTGTCTAAAGGAAAAAAATATATAGAAATGCGTTTTGAAGAAGTAAGTTGGATAAAATAGAAATGCTTGTATCTGGAAGCCTCAACCTAAGAAGTCAAAAGTAATAACTGATTAGAAGTTATTATAGAACAGGTTACTGCTCAAAAGCAGGCCCCTATATGATATAGAAGATCTATGGAACATGTGAATCCATGTGCTATAAGACTATATACAAACAATGAAACAATAGTACAATCCCAACCAAGTTTTGATAGATAGTGAGACCCCATAGTTTAATTATAATAAACACCCTCTTATACTTGCTGTAATATAATGTACATCAACTTGAGCACAATTTAATGTAGTTAAATTTTATTGGGACCATTAAATTTGAGTGGGGCGATTTGATTCGATAGCATGTATTGAAATGAAAATAAAATGAATTTTATATTATTTGATATATTATTTATGTGGAAAGTCCATTTGTTGTTTCTATTGTTTTTCACAAAATTATATTAATTTTTAAATTTATCATTTTAAATGGAGATTATCTGTTCTATCACAATAAAAATTTTATATATAATTTACAATTTTCTTATTCTCATACTTTCGTCATAATTTTATGATTGTTATTTTTTACTTATGTTTTTGCTCTTATCTATATATTTTATTTTTTATTTCATTCAGTCAAACGTAATTTAAGAGTCTATTAGACTGTCATAAAAAAAGTAGTGGATAGATATGTGTCACTTACATTAATATACTTTTATTACTTTTTTTGTTCTAAAAGAAGAATTATAATTTAAAATATTTTTTTTGTAAAAGTGTATGATTAAATTTGATTTAAAATTTAATTGGTTTGGATTGTAAGACGATTAATATTACAAAATGTATTAATATGATATTTGGTTGGACGCAATGAAATGATATGACAATGGGATGAGTGGATAAAAAGAAAAATAAAGTTGAAAGATAAGAATCACAAGATTTTGAGGGAAGTATGAAAATAAAAAATTGGTGGATTTTATAAAATTTTGCTGTGGTAGAATGAACATTCTCAAACTAAGAGAATGAGTTTAAAAATATACATAATCTTATGGAAACAAATGAATGAATAAATAGACATTACGCATGAATAAACATGTAAATAGTATAAAATTTATTTCATTCCATTAAACTAGATGCAGTATAAGATCTTAACAAAACAAGCTTTTTATTATATGAAAATCTTGTTGAACTCTTGGCGTAATTTATATTTTAGATTTTACAATTTTGTAAAATAATAATAATTCTTTTTTTAGAAAGAAAGAATAGTATATTGTATTTGTGAATTCAGCATTATTATTTACATAAAAAATACATGCTCGTATCCTTGTGTTACGAGCTAAGTACACATGGCATAATTTGCAGTTGTGTTATAGCAAGTGTACTGTACGTGACTTATTTGTTTTGTAGCTGTCGATCCCACTTAATATCATCGTTGAGGAGGTTGGTTTAATGTTTGCATATGAAAATAGTTGTATACTCTCTTGATTTCATGTTATTTCCATTGGTGAAATTAGAAGAACATACTTGTACCATCCATATTTTTTGAAACTTAGTTTTGATATGTAAAATGAGTAATTGGATTTTTGTAGATTCTTATCTTTTACCGAGGAAATATATATGATATTTGAGTAATTGTATATTACATATCGATTAATTTTTACAATTAATAATATATGAGTTGCATCGAATTAAAAGTATATTCATCCTATAAATATATAATAATGTTATAAGGAAAACCAATCACATTTACCATTTGGTTGCAACCCATAGTTGTTTTTTTTACCTTCGTATTAAATGATTTTGGTGTGGATGAATTTGGAGCTATTTTTAATCCGTATTTCAGGCTTTGTTTTTTATAGTTATAAATTTTATATCATTAGTTTAAATAATGAAGTATATCAAGGTTCTTTTATTAATTTGTAGAATTGATAATTAATCTGTACCATTTTTTTTATTATATTAAACTAGAAATAAAATATATTTACATAGGCTTAATATTGCTACGTACCGTTTTAAGTTACCAATTTTTTGATATGATTATTTATATTTTATGAAGAATTATTTGATTTTTACATGTGTAATTTTGTATTAAGTAAGTATTCAGATTTGTTCACAACTTATTTTGCATCGCAAGGAAATTACTATTGCTAAAACTCAACTAATAATACACAAAATAATAAAATATATAAGTAAAATATTAGTTTTATCATATTTCGTTCATCTAATATTCATCAATAATTATTGATAGTAATTTTGTATTATCTTATTTTTGTTTATGATTTTATGCTATGGTATTTATATAAAAGTTTAATTAATAAAAAATCATAAGAGTAATAAATTAATTAGATAAGATTCACAAATTTTGTCTTAAATACTAGTTTGAATCAAATTAGTCGTTTGATGTCAATTGAAAATAAATAGCGATAAGATCCTAATTTAATTAACTTTTTATAAAAGATCAAACAGATTTAAAAAATTTAAATTTAAGCAAATACTTATGAATAATTCGCATTCGATTAAAATAAAATCTAAGCATTAAAAAATTATTTGTATTAAATACTCAAATTTAAATTGAAATATTAAAAAAATGATTAGAATAAAATTAATCTGACTCTCCAATCTTATCCTCCTGTCACAGGCTCCATATATAGTTTTTAGGAACCTGTAAGTTTAACTAAACATAGTTGTCTTTTACCAAAAAACTAAAGATAAATTATCTTATATGGTGTGAAAGCATGCAATTGTGGTAGTTAATTATCACAAGGCAAAAGGTGAAGCTTTTACGTGGGGATAGTTTTTAGACGAAGATGAGAATCGCATAATAGAAGGAACAAAATCTTAAACCTAACTTATATTACATCATTCACATATTACGACTATCCTTATTTTAAAGAGTTTAATTTTTAATTATATATCAAATCACGCTAAAATTAAATTTAATATACCTCAAATGAAGACTATTATATGATCCCTAACTATTTCAGTTTCTATTTATTTTAATTTTAATATTATTAATGTAGCTTAATTTTAAGAAATTTATATTTTCACTATTTTTTTAATTTTTTTAAGTGCGCATAATAAAATAAAAAAATAATAGAGATAAACGGTAGAGCTGAAAAGCAAAAAAAAATAACAACATATCACTATATATTTTTTAATAGTGATATATTTAATTCGTTCAATCACTATATTAAATTAAAAATATATCACTATTAGTTCAATCAAAAACATATCACTATTAAAAAAATCATTGTTCAATTAAATATATCAAAAACTTATATTTAACTTAAAAATAAAAAATATATCACTATTAAAAATCAAAAATATATCCGTACTTGAAACTTTTGAATGGTTGATACCTTAATTGAATTAAATTTAACAATGATCATTGAAGTAAAAAAATGACCAAAAAGTTAGTGCATTTTTCTATATTTATCCTCATATACAATTCACTAATTTAATTTTAAAATGATTCAAAAAAATTTAACTACTTTTAGACCACTCATACTTGTCTGTATATCAGAAATCAAACAAACATCTTATTTGAAATCTACTAAATAAATACTTAAATTAACTCAATGATCGTTTCAACTCGGTTTAATATTCAATAAAATCAATTTTAAACGAGTTCTCCAATTTTATTTTAAGTCGGTTCAACATCACTTATCACTTTTCTAATTAAAATTTAAATTATAATCAATTACAATTTTTATGTAATAAAACCAATTTATTCAGAATTTTAAATTTTTTTAAATTTTTATTGCAATAAAATCTTATTAAAATGTGTACTAAAGAAACTCATTAAACATACATATAAAAAAAACTTACAAAAAAATCAAAAGTAAACCTAATTAAATCGATAAGTCAAACATTATTACTATTTATATTAATTAAAAAAATAATTTTATTTTTACTATCATAAAAGAAAATCATAGCAATATTAATCTTATATAATAATTTCTATTAATAATTTAAAATATAATTAAAATATAATTAAAATAATTATTGATCAATAAATGACAAAATATTCAAAAATATTAACAAATAATAATAATGAATACTTATAAATAAAACCTATACTTAATAAGTTCTTAAACGGATATTAATTATAATCGACATTTTCCTCTCTTTTTGATGATAGGTTATAGAAATTAATAATTTAAAATATATATATATATATATATATATATATATATATATTATTCTCTCATGAGAATTTCTCGATGTGGTATTTTTAAAATTTACGCTGGTTCCAGTACTGTACGATATTATTTTTATGTTAAACACTTGCGTCACGAATTTAACAATGACATTTAATTCGGAAAATGATAGAGAGAAATCATTGTTCAATTAAATTAACTTCAAAAAATCAAATTTAATTTTATGTAGTTTGAAACATACGATCTCAACCTCAAGAATTAGTGATATATTTTTGATTTTTAAGTTAAATTATAATATACTCTATATTAAATTTCAAAATTAATATAATTTATAAAAATTTTGAATATAAATTAGTATATTATTACCAAAAACTTGTCATAAACTAAAACTTCGTAATAATTAATAATTAACATTGATTTAAAACTAAATATCCTCTTATTTAATTTAAAAAATAAAAAATAAATAGAGTAAAATGCATTTCATCACCTGTGATTTGATCTGATTAACGTTACACTAATTATAATTTAGAAACTCTCAAATCATTATATGTAATTTTAAAACAATAGCAGATTATCACTTGTTTATTGCAATATACAACAATAAACGATAAATTTATAAAAAAATTAACGATAAATATATAATAATTTATTAAAATTTTAAAACTAAAATTGATTATTTAAATATTTCTAAATCACATATAATGTAATACAAATCCGCTCAAATCATGGATGAGCGATACATTTAACCCAAAACAATAATGTCACGTCAACCATATAGAATAGTGAACACGTCATCAACCATTTTTCATAATACCGCGTACCACCGTCCGCACGCAGAAAGCATGTGGCAACCTTATCCACATTTAAACCAACATATAGTACTTTTCCAATCCCATGTGAGACTCTGTCTGTTTTTACATAATTATTTATTATTGAATATAAATATAAATACCTAAATTCACATTGTAATACTTATCCATCAACAACAAAAGAAAAGCAAAAACAGAGGTTCGTCAAATTCGTTCTGTGTTCGAGTTAAAGAGTTTGTGATAAAATGGCAGATATCGCTATGTTAATTGCAGAGGAGTACGAGAGAAGGGTCAAAGCTTTAAGGAAAAATGGTGTAGAAGTTGAGCTTCTGACATCATCGGTTGTGTTTGCCTCGAGTTTTGATGTGTTTTCTCGGACGTGGCAGAGATTTCGACAAAACAATGTTAATGAGGTTATTATTAATTGGCCTAAATTCGAACCCAAATCCAAGTTTGGTCTTGCAGCCATTAATGGAGTTTTCTCTGCTTAGTATTTCATATTTCCATCCCTTGCCTTTCTGGGATTTACATTTACTACTATTATCACTTCTTTTTTTTGTGTGTTTGTGTGTGTGTGTGGGTATTTTGTGAATATTTTTATACATTCTCTCTTCATTCTAAATTTCAATTTGATTTTTGTCGTGTTTGTTGGAATTTTGATCGAGATATAATTGTGATCCATTACGTATATACTATGATCGTTTGTTTAATTATAGATTATGACATGATAAATTACATTGTTACGATTTAAAATTTTATAATTGTAAATTATATCACGCGACTACGATATATACTTCTGGACTTAACAAGATGGCAGATCAAGTTATATTCGTTACCCATCTACTTGGTTGGATAAAAATGGATTCAAAACTAGAACAAAAGAAGGGGGAAAATGATTCACTAAACTGAAAAATAATTTTCATTTTAGCTAAACTTTTTAATTATCAGATGATTCAATAATTATCGATATAATTAAATGGATATAAATTATCATATAAGATCAGTTACATAAGTTGCTAAATCATATTATATCACAACATTTTAAATGCGAAATTGTTGGGAATAAAATTTTGATAAATACCAAACTGTACCTAAATTCGGGTTATGTTCAGCCCGTCTGAATATTATTACTATTGATCCAAGTTTTTCACAAGATACAATTATTATTATGAAATATCTCACACTCCGCTAATTTACCTTGTAAACTTTCAATAGTTACATAATATTCTCACTCTCTTATAAGAAACTCTCACAAAAAACTAAATATTATGATTTAGTTTGATTTACTCATAAACACAATAAACCATTGTATTTATAAACCATAACATAATGTTAGAAACCCAAAAAGAATTGGAAAAATAACCAAATCCAAAACTCAAATGGAAAAGGAATCGAAAAAATAACCATATCTAAAATTCAAATGGAAACCTATTCTGATTAGAAATAGAAAATAAAACACATTTCAATAGGAAATAGAAAAATTTATTTCTAATTGAAAAAAAATAATGTTAAAGTATGATCTAATTCCAATAGAAATGTAGACTAGAACATTCATATTAGGTATTATCATAATTAAAATACATATTAATAATTCAAGTTAAATTATAATAATTTTAACTTGAAGCAACTCGATTGAAAAATAATTCATTACTATAGCAACATAAATAAGAACATGTTCCTAATTGGGTAATTAAAATGAAAATTTTCTTTGTTGAATAACCAAATTAAAACCAAAGTATAACTTCAACGACTAAATAGTCATTGTTTCTCCGGAAAGAACTTGATCGGTATATAATATACTCCGTGTATGATAAAATCGATTACTTCATGCATTTTTACTTGAATAATTGTTTTTCTTTTGAGTCATTTGAGAAAGCGGAAGTAACTAAAATAGGTGTACTCAAATTCTAAAATTACCAACTTAATATTTTAATACTAATTATATTTATTACAATTAATAAGAATTGAAAGAAAAAAACCTTTAAATTATTAGATGCCAACTTATTACTATTAAAGAATTTTCTAAATCCACATTAATATTAAATAGGAGTTGGCAACTTCGCAAAGACGGCCGGAACAATTTGAAACGTAGACAAAAATAAATCGATAATTATGACTATTAAAAGATACATAAACTAAAAATAAAATCAAACTTATAACACAAACTATTTTGTTAATTTTTGTAATTATAATATTAACAACATATAATAAATAACTGTGAACATACATGCACATCGGACAAATTAATATTGCGTTTAATTTGATGAAATAAATTGACATGATAATAGAATAAATTTTACATTATTTGTTATATCATCCATGTATAAAATCGATTATTTCCTTCATTTTTCCGCATAAAATTATATGTATTTTTAAACATGATCTCCTAAATGGAGATTGTCTATTACATAACAACTAAACCTTTTTTTTAATATATAATCTATTATTTTTTATTTCCATATTTTCTTATTAAATTTATAATTTTTATCTTTCCCCTCTATTTTTTAAATCTATTCACTTCATTATGTTACAACAAAAAATGACTCATCCCTCGAACCCAAGACCTAAGTATTCATAATAATATAACACTCCATATGAAGTCAATTACTCAACAAAACATGTAGATTCATCTGTGACATCTTCAAAAACGTCGGTTTAGTTTAGGTTATCTGAACTCTGAGATGTTTATTATATTTTCAAAAGTGGTTCATTGGTCACGTACATATAATTAGTATCTATATCGTAATTAATTATTAATCAAATCAATTATAATAATCAAATATATTTAATAAAATTAATGATTACAAATTTACTTTTGTTTTTCATATAATTTAGAACTAATTGTGTGCTGATATCTATGTTAAGTATATTATTTAAAAAAGTCAGATTCCAAAAGTTACATGGTATGTCTTTCGTACGTCATTCCTTGATTTCATATACATCTTCTTCTTTAACTTTTTTATTTGCCTTCCAAATTATAAATATCACCTAAAATTTAAAAATTAACAAATTTTATATACAAATTAGAACATAAATTCGAAATATCTAAACAAATTATACTCCTATATAACATTTAGTTTTAAATTTCAGTACAATAACTCTTTAATACTTATTGTATCAAATTATTAACACAAAAAAGGTTATTTTAATTTTTTCATATAATTACTATTTCATCATTTCATCGGCATTTGTCAATTTGTTATGAAAAATAATATCTCTTATTATTTGCTTGTTAAGAAAATTAATATTAAGTATACATCCGAGTGTTTTATATAATCATATATTTACAAGATTCTAGAAATAAATCGTTTAAATTAATTAATATAAATTTACATCAAATAATTTTAGTTTTTATTCACACAATGATAACATTAGTTTAGTATATTATTTTAATACATTTAAAATAATAACATTAGTTTAGTATATTATTTTAGTACACTCAATCACATGCATCTATGTAGAACATATGTATCAATGTAGAATAGAAAAAAAAATATTAACTTTTTAAAAATCTCATGTTCAATATAAATTACTTGAATATTAGAATTATAAATATAATAAATTTACCTTTTCAAATAAATTAAGAATTTAAACAGGGTTAATATATATATATATATATATATATATATATATATGCATATATATATATATATATATCATAAATGAATAAAATAATTTTTTGTTAAAAATATCATCAAATGTTTATTATATAACTATCTTTACAACATAAGGAAAATTAATCCGCATTCCACAGAGACTTCCGCACCAGAAGTGATATTATACGAGGCCATACTTCATTAAGGACAAGAATTTTGTCATATTGTCTTCTAGAACAAATTTTTATTTTTTAAATATATATTATTCTAAAAAAAAGGTAGACTTGTCCCGTTGGAGATACAATCTTCATCTACAAAGCATGAGACAAGTGCAAGGATACACGCTTTACAGAATATTATGTCAATTCCAAATTTTACTACTAAACAATTCATTAATCCAACCATATACATCAACATCATTTTTTGTTTTTTGTTTTAAATTGCAGTACGAATATTGTTTATTCAATTAGTAGTCTCAGTGACATTAAATATAACTTTGAAAAGTCTTTGAATATTTGAATTTCAGAGTTCATTTATCATATTGTATATAAATTTCTTCTGTATTTATTTCCTCCAGGATGTTTATTTTGTTGATACTCACAAGATAATGACTTGAGATTGAGATATCTTATATTATTATCTCCGTTGAAGACCTAAGTACTAAGAGACCAAAAGATGTAGGGTACGATCTTTTCTTAATTTTTCTTTTACAAAAGTTACTTTAAGTTAATATTTAAGTGTTTATTTTTTACTTCTTATGTAACCAAACTTCTTATTTAAAATCAAAATATAATAAACAAATAATATTTATTTTTAATTTTAAATTTATTTTATAATTCAAAAATAAGAAAAGAACCGACAAATAAGGGAGATGAATAATTCACAAATAAGAGAAAATCTCACTCTAATAAAAGAATAAAGTCTTAACTGGTGAGTAAAAATTGAACATATAACTTCTTAGCGACAACATCGGTATTAACCATTGGACCAAGGGTTCATCGACTATGCTCAACTTATTTAAACATACATGCGACGATTTCAAACTTTCGCACAATCGCATCACATACAAATAATGTTGTTAATCCATCTATAATTTTTTACTAATATATCAATTAACAAAAATCGTTCAGTCCTAGTTAAAAGTGAATTCATCTATAAACTTAATATAATCAGTATTAACTCAAAATAGTTTATAAACTAAATTTTAATCAGTATTACTTCAGAAGAGTTATTGAGGAGCTGAGCATTCTCTTATGAAAACAACGTTACCATCAAATTAAATCATAATATAAATAAATATTATCAAATACACACACACACACATATAATATCAAATCAATAATCACAAATAATAATATAATTATAAAAATTGATCAAGATAAAAAATTAAATAATACAATTATTCATTAAATTAAACCATTATAACTAAAGTGATTATACTTAAATTAATAGTTTTAAAATTACTAAGACTACGAGTTTTAAAGTTAGTGATAATAAACATATAAAAGTATCATAACATAATTTACTTAATAAACAAAAAATTAAATATCAAGTTGAACGTAATTTACTTAACAAAAAAAATTAAATAATCCAATCAAGACGAATACGATCAAACATTACAAAGTAGTAGAATTTACTCGCATTTGAACTCGAAGCAAATTGAGCTGTGTCTAAGATTTTTAATGAAGATTAATTTGTTTATTACTACCTCCGTCTTAAGTATCTTAATTATCATAGCGATACACATTTTTATGTTAAATTTATTACATATTAGATGTTTAAAATAAACTTAATTTTTTATGATATTAATCTTTATTTCCCAAAGTTTTTTTCATTATTTTTATTAAATAAAATAAAATATTTAATATATATTAAATTATACATAAAACTACATACAAAGTGAATTACGCCACTTATTTTGAGTATTGTTATTATTTTTAAATTAGAGCCGAACGTGCTTTAAACAAATCTAACCTACTGCCGTTGCTTACAGCTCCACTTGTAACACCATAATTACTAGTACATTGTCAAGTGGCAAAAAATGTCCAATGACAGCAAAGTTGTGTATAAAAATCTAGCATCTATGGGTAGTGGAGCATGAAATTAAAAGAGAAAAAAACAAATCAGAAGATATATACATCTACTCTTTCCATCAAAGAATGATTGAAGACAATTTTAACAAATGCAAAATTTGCTTTTGATTCAACTTGTTCCTCCTTTTCAAGTAGTTGTATGCCCCCTCTATAATTAGCATCAATTATGAACAAAATTAAAACAACATATTAGCAATCCAAAACAAATACCAATTTGCATTGAAACCCCTCGTTGCTTTCTCTTGAAAACTTTACACTATAAATTAAAAATGATTCTCTGTAACATATTAAATATTGGTTAATAATATGAAGAGTGTCTAGTCTGCTTCAATATATATATTTCATCTTTTATTTTGTCGATTTTGATCGATAAATGTTATATTTTTTAGATAATTTTTAATTATTTTTGTTGAAAGAATTAAACTTATAAAGAGTGCTCCACAATCTTTAAAAAAAAATGTGACATAACATATGAGATATATTAAGGGAGATTATCTCATTTCGCGAACATGATTGTTATTTTTGCAATTTCCTTTCCGCGTGGCCATAAAGACAATAATTTTTTCTTTCCCCTTTCCTTTCGTTGATGAAAATATACAAATATGATATAAACCCCTGTCCCAGAACCAGATGACTTATAAGTCATTCCGAGTTGAATCTAATTTTCAGTAATAGTAACTTTCTATTTTTTGGGAACAGAGGCAGAAAAACTACTACTAGTACGGTGAAATTTAATGAGCTAATCTACGAAGGTAATTACCATGTAAAGCGGACAACAATACCATCACCTCCTCATCGCTGCCGTGGTAATCCTGATTATTCCGTTGCCGGCGATATCTCGCCACAATCTCCTCCGGCAAGACGCTCCTCCGGCAGAGTGGACACGTAGCCCTCTCCTGTTGCAGCCACGTGTCGAGGCAATCCTTATGGAAAGTGTGCTTGCATTGCTTCAGCTTCCTGATCTCCTCCCCTTCTTCGAACGCCGACAAACAGACGGAGCATTCCTTCGATACTTCCTTGAGTCCGGCCTCGTATCGGCTCGCCGGATTCTTCCTTTCGATGAGTTTCAGGTATTGCGCGGCGGAGATCCCGCCGTCGCCGGCGAAGAATAAGGTTCCGGTGACGGAGCGGACTAAGATTACTAACTCGATTAAGAGGAGGGAGAAGAAAATTATGGTGATTGTGTAAAGATGCGAGAGGAATTGAGAAAAGGCTGCCATTTTAGTCTTTGACCGGTAAGATCGAAGATGATGAAATTTTTGGGAGGTATACTATATATTGGATTCTGGTATTCGGGTTTGGGTCGTAATTATTTTTGGATTTTTCTCTTTAGGCCTTTTGGGAGTTTTTTTATTTCAATTTTCTTTCAAATTTTATTTTATGTTTTGGGAGATGTATTTCAACTGAGAGCGAGCAAGAAATCAAAATGGAACTGAAATCGCACCAAAATCAATTAAAAGTGTATAATTGACTTTGATCGTATGTGACGGTTTTAAAAAATTGAAAAACTGCAATAAACGATTTTGTTGTGATTTTAAACAGAAACCGTACATACTAAAACTAAATCGCATATAATGTATTATATTTATTATTTTATTTTATTATTTGACTGAGATTTTGATATATTAGTAAAAAAGAAATAGTATTTAACATATCATTTTTCTTATTTATGAGTAACTATGCGTTTGATTTAGATAGTAATAATAAAATATAAGAGTAGTTCATATAAGGAGAATTTTTCAAACTAAATATGTTGTTTTAGAATTTATATGCTTCATTTCTAAGTTTTGTTCATAAAAATAATTATGTATAAACATTTGTTACTATAGTTTGAATTGAATATTTATTATATTTTAAGATACTTCTAAATTGTTGTAGTGTTTTAAATTTAATTTGAACAAAGTTTTTGTTAATGAGATTGGTATTTTTCTAAAGAAAAATATTAAGTATTTCTAATTGGTTTTCAAATTGAAATTGCGTCTAATTTAAATCACACCGTACTTGTTCAAATCACAACAAACCGACATTATTGGTTTCGTATGCAGTTTTCAATTTTAAAAATTACATTTAAACGGTTTTATGTGACTGTTTGGAGGTATATGTGATTTTCAATTTTAAAAATAACACTTAAGTGGTTTGTTTGAAGATAAAACTACACCATGTTCTCCCCTAATTTTAACATTCAATTCAATAGCTTTGTTTCATCTTATTAAACTTTTTTTAAAAATTAAATGTTAATGTAAAATAATTTTATCCTACTACTTGATACTACTTGGATTTAAGGTTAAATTATTATATTAATATAATAATAACCACTAGAAATATTAATCACTATGGAGTATTAAAAATTTAATAAAAATATTATTAAGAATATAATTATATTATATTTATAAATTCACAATTAATTTGATAAATCAGATCATAAAATTAAAAAAATATTAAAATATAGAAGAGCATATATATTTTCACATTTTTAACGGTATATAACATGATTTTTCATAATCATGATAAATTAATATATTTTCATTATAAGTCAAGTTAAGAGGATCATATATATTTTCTAAGATAAGTTAAAGTTTTGTGTGGCTACAAAAAAAATGTAAATGAACTCGATTTTTTTAAAAGCTCACTATTATATTGCTTTAAACGGTATTTCAATCTATGTAGATAATTTTTTTTTCCATATATCTTGGAGATTAGAGAAAAACACAACAACATTTTTTCCTCTTATATTAAATAAAAAATTCTCGGTGAGTGATGTATTGAAAAAAATAATTCTCGTCCAATAACTTATCCTTTCAACCATTCACATTAGCAAATATTACTTATTAATATTACTAAATAAGATACATAATAATATTGATATAATAACATTAATATAGATGGTAAAAGAAATTCAACGCTAAGAATAGAACTTTTGACCACTACACTAGAATTATTTTTTGCAAAATTGTACATGTTTGGCCCTGTTTTAAATAATTAAGAAGTGATATAAGTGTTATGAATATATATTATCGAGAAAATATATCTACTTATTTGAGATTATCACATTTCAATCATTTTTATGCAGGTTCAAATATTATTTCATGTAAAGTCTCAATAATATACACATTATCATTATAAAAAAAATGTCGAAGAAAATTGTCGATAAACTTATCCTCTTTTGTACTACTTTGGTCTCGCTCTATTTAAAATTTATTTTAAGATACATGAGTCACACACACAGAAACACACATATATATAACTAAAATATTTTAAAAATATCTATAATATATTTAAAAGTTTAACATTTTAATATGAAAATTTATAAATACATTAAAAAGTAAATAATTTAATTATATTTTTATGATCCCTTCGTCTAGATTTATACGTGATCTTAAGGATCTAAATACTTATTAACTTACAAATTTTGATGTAAAATTAGCTATTTATTATTTTTTATAATAACAGAGATTAAAAACTAAATTCATATATTAAATGTGATAATAATATTCTATATTACCTTTCTAGATTCTTGAATATATTGTGTGACAATTATATTTAAATAAATATAAATACTATGATATTAAAATTGGACGAAAAAAAATATTACCTTAAAATTCATAAACACTCATATAAAAATATAAAGACCATAATGAGATCTTATATTTAGGACTTGTTTGATAACATGTTTAAATCTCAAAATTTAATGTGTTTAGTATTTTTTGTACTAAGACCGTTTGATAAGTAAAAAGTCATGTGACTTAAAAATTTAAGTTTAACTCTAATACAATGAAAAAATTTAGCTCAATAAATTGACTTAAATCTTAAAACGTTAAGTTACTCCAACACAAACATTACATAGGTACTTTTATAAAGTATTAATTGTTATGACGCATTTTCCTAAGGAAATGATACGTTCAATACAAATAAGACAATTACAAATCATACACAGAAAATTTAACGATTTAGAGAAAAATATAAAATTTTTTCAAAAGAAAATGTTGAATTTGTTGTTTTTAGATATATATTATATTATACAATTATCGAACAATCTTAATAATTTAAATTCTTAATTTTCAGAATTTTTAACAAACAAAATTTTTTAAAATTTTTACAACCTTAAATTTTCAGTTCTTATTATTTAACTCTTATAATTTTTAAATTTTAATTTTCAGTTTTATCAAACATTCCGCTGGTTTAGCCGGCTGAATTGGATAGGAAGCGTCGACAAGTTGAGCGGGCAACATTGGTCTTATCTGACTGCTTGTACACTTCCCTTTTAAGACAAAAATATTCGCAGTTTGATTTTTTCCATATTATTTTATTAAATAATTGTATAAAGGTATAGTTTATTTATGAGTTGTTTAGTTTGACGAATCATTTACTGAAAAACAGAAATCTGAATGAGAATGAGAATACAATTGAAATAAATCTTTTGAGAATACAATTGAAATAAATCTTTTAATTGATACGTTTGGTATATTATTTCAAAATACTTTGGAATGGAATGATATTATAAAATTATTAAAATGTCCTTCTTGGAATTAATATATATATATATATATATATATATATATATAATAATCTTAATAATAATATAGTAATATAAATAATATAATAACAGTAACAACAACAACAATAATAAACGTATACATGTCTTTATGTGATTTATTAATTCAAATATCTATTATAATACTTGATTATTAAAAGAATTTGGTAATACTTATTTTCAATATATAAAAGAATAAAAGATTCCGTAGATCGATTTCGACCGTTGTTAACCAATCAAACAAAGAAAATAAATGGATAAGAATCCATTCCCATTCCCTTCGTTATCAACCAAACGTCCCATTAGACTTTCAGTACTAAACTCATTTGTTTGATTAAGAGGTGTAACTTATTTGATTTATAGTAGTGTAAACCTTGAAGCCCGCAAATAATTTATGAAATTCATAATGGTATTGATAATTACAAAGTAAAGATAATGTTGTCAAAAGAATTATTATAGTTTTAAACTCATAAACCCCTTTTAGGACTAGTTTATGATATTAATATTTTTTGTTGTACTTATTTTTGGGAGAATAATATTTTTTTTTTCATAAAAATTTTAGTTGAGGAGAGATTCTTTGATTGACGATCAAGGAATATCCACCATGAAGAGTTAGACATTATTCATTTAGAAGAATGATTATTAAAATTTGAACTCTTAACTTAATAAATCTTTTTGTTGAGTCTTATCAATTAAATCAAATTTTATAAATATATTTTTACTCAATAATATTGATCACTTTTTACAATTATACTCTATCTATTCCAAAATTAGAGATTCATTTCTCTTTTAATGCAGCATTATTTTGAAATATTAAGATTTTGTTTGGAATTTGTAAAAATATTTGATTCTTAAAGTTTTTATTTAAAAGTATTCATCGCGTATATCATTATATTTCACTTCAAATTATTTAAAATAAAAAAAAATTTACTTCAAGTTTGAATTATAAGATTTCGTAATCTATTTTAAATAAACTGAAATTTATCTTTTATCTTTAATTCTAAAACGAAGAGTGTATTGACTAAGAATGCATTAAAACATCTTGAATAGAATTTAAAAGATGTCTATAATTTGGGAGGGAATAGTTTACTTTTTCAATAAATTATTATTTTTAGTTTAAGGCTGCATTTGTTTCATTAAGTGTCTGAACCTAAATAAATTCATTATATTTGAATTTACTGAATTAGTTAAATATTTATGTTTGAATCTAAATATAAATTTAATTACTTATTTAATATTTTGTCTTAAATATCTAAATTAATCTATTTCATTGTTTTATATGATCTTAATTCATTCAGTGTCATTTTTCTAATTTACTAAATTTAGATAAAATCAAATTTATTAAGAGATAAGTGATAGGATAAATAAATAATCTAAACAATATAACATCTATACACTCATATACTTAGTCAATTAAAATATATTAAGAGGTAAATAAACATAACTTGTCTCTATCTACTCCAATAATAACTCGGTTCATAGAAATTTGAATAATATTCAATATCACACGTTTCATGGCCTTTTAGTATTTTTAGCATAATCCTAAATTTTAGAATCTCTATTTTAAAAATCAAATTAAGAAAAAGTATAAAGAAGAGTGCTGCATCAATTTCACTATTTTAAAGCTAAGTTATTGATCATCAACGATTAATCCTTATAGCAATAGATTTACTATTCATGATTATTTTCTTTATATTAATAATATATATATATATATATATATATATTAATACAATTTATATTAATATAGTAT
>CM025784.1:34877061-35251014 GCA_014636745.2 Centella asiatica | reverse complement strand
TATATATATATATATATATATATATATATATATATATATATATATATTTGTACATTATATCAAAATCATTACTATACAACATTATAGTTTAACATTATATATTACATTAATATTAATATATAATAAACTATAACACAACTGGCCGCAAATCATGCTACGCGTTTGAAAAGATGGTAAACAAATAATTTATCACTTAAAGATAACATGCATTTAAGAAAATATCATATGGAGGATTTTGTAGTAACTTAATTTTTAATGTTATATAATTGTAAGAATTACACTATAAAATGTATACAATATCAATTAATATTAATATATAATAAATTATAATAAAACTAGTTGCAAGTGCAACACGTTACGGATTGTGAAAAAAATGATAAACAAATATTTTATCATTTAAAGCTAACATGCATTTAAAAAAACATTATATAAATGACTCTTTTTAGTAACTTAATTTTTAATGTTATTCTAATAAATACATATACATATTCATATATATATATATATATATATATATATATATATATATCAATTTGTAATTTAATATGAAGACATTATTTCTTATTTTAAAAATAAAATATGACTTCTAATTATTTTTCTTGAAATTTGAAATTGAGTAACATTAATACAAAATTTATATAATATATTAATATTGAATGAATATTATTTATTTATTTATGAATATGTTATATATATAAACATGTTATATAATATGCATATAATATAAAATAACCTATTTCAATATTACTTGAAGAATTCACAAATATAAATAATAAAAGTTTAAAATATTATTATTTTATTAAAGTATACTATAAAGAGATTAAGGGAAATAAATTATAGATCACTTTTAATTGTGAGCTATACTAAATAAAACGACGTTGTTTTGGTTAAAATTTTTTAAAATAAAATTAAAAATAATTAAAATTACATTGTTTTGATTAGTTTAGCTCACAAATAAAGTGAACTATAACTCAATTCGCTTATTTTCATCTATAAATTAGAAAATTTAATGTAGATATTTATAGAATCTGATAAGATGAAATATATAGAGATTCTTGCAATATATAATCAAATGTATTGTGTAAATATAAATATTTTAAGGGAAGTTAGTGTGAATGACGGATGAATAACTCATTAACTAGTTAAAGTTATTATCCTTGACACATAAGAAGAAAAGAATTTTCTCCTTCTATTCTAAATTTGATTTTTTTAATATAATGTTATTTTATAATGTAGTTTGTGATACACTTATAAAAATATGTATTTAATAATAATCTTTATGTACTTCATACTATTTATGTTTCAAAATTAAAGACCCGTTTGAATTTTTAAGTTAAACAACGACATATTAACTTTAAAATTAATGTAATTTACAAAGATTTTAAATGCAAATTATGTATGATGAAATATTTTTGTAATAAATTAAGGTTATAATAATTATATCCAATTAGATATACCAAAATTGACATTCATTTAAAATTTAATATATCGTTATTTGATTTTAGAAGTTAAAATATATCTATAATTTTGAAACGAAAGATAAATACTATTTTATATCAAAAATAGAGAATGAAAATTTCATTATATTTCAAATTATAAAAAATTATATTTACCGAGAAGTAGAATATATCTCTAACTTTATTTTTTTAAGTCCATTTTTATTTTTGATTTTGATTTTTTCATTTGCTCTTTAATAAAAACAAGGTGGTCAAAATGTGTCGACCATGAATGTCTACGTTTTTAGGTAGAACTCCCTTGTTAATTAAAAACAGCTTGTTCATGGATTTTTCCAGGTAAGTCAGTTTCAGACTCTCTGCCACTAAAAATTCCTAAAACAAAGGGAATAGCCATAAATCCCTCATAAACCTCGTCATTCAATCCAATTCACAGATCAAAATTCAATTGTTAGTTGCTTCAAATTTCACTCCCATCTATTAAAAAATTTTCATGGATCACTATGAAAAGCAGGTTGTTCTTATCACGGGTTGTTCCACCGGCGGCATCGGCCACTCGCTGGCACGCGCTTTCGCCGCAGAGAACTGCCTTGTAGTAGCCACTGCTCGGTCAGTGTCCTCCATGGCTGATCTGGAACAGAACCCAGATTTCTTTCTTCAAGAGCTTGATGTTTCATCTGATCAAAGTGTTCAAAATGCTCTGTCCCATGTTCTTGAAAAGTTTGGTCGCATTGATATTGTCGTCAATAATGCTGGGCTTCAGTGTATTGGTCCTCTGGCTGAAATCCCACTTTCGTCACTTCAACAAACTTTTAATACTAATGTCTACGGTACAATTCTCAACTCCAATCTTCATTTATGCTGCTTTTTATTACTTCTATTTAATACTACTACTATCATTTATGCTTGTTGGACAATATGATTGTTTTTTCGATGTCCACCTTAATTGTAATACATCTATTTACTTGATATTGGTTTGGTTTTTATTTTATTTGTGTTGACAAAAAATATATGAATCATTTTTAAAAATTTAAATTTAAATTTAAATTAATTAATTATTTTATTTTTGGTTTTGGTTTAGAGACAAAAGGGAATAGCATATAGGTACCCATTGGATGATTGTTGTTACTTCATAGATCTTCTCACACCATAACTTTCTGTATGTACTTGCTATTTTGTTATTTAGTGTTGTCGTTGCTTATGGATTTCACTTCATCTCTTTTATATACTATAAACCTTTGATGCAAATGCCGCTTAATGGTACTGAAAGCAAGATCGTTTACTGATTAGAGCTTGAATATTTATGTGATATGTATAAATTCATTTTAGAAAATTGAGGTTATATGAGGAGCTTGGCCTCTATAATTCTGTTTTAGACCTTTGGTGGTTTATTCTTACCATCATTTATAAGTTCAGTCCTCAAAGTAGATTTGTGAGGTTAGTAGAACAGAGGGCTATAGACAAGCAGATTGGCTTGCAAGTAGAGCTTGAAATACTTGATTCGACTCAGCTAGCTTTAACTATGCTTGACTAGATGCCAAACACAATTTTCTGTCCATTTTCAAAGACGAGTTTCATCTATTTGAGGTTTGACCAGTTGTCGCTTGTTCACCAGACCTTTATGTAAATTAGAAAAATGAATGACTCTGTAGAAATTTTGATCCTAATAGTTCTTAGTAGCAGTGGTTGGTAATAAAAGGGTGGTTTTCTGGTCCCATGAAGTAAAACGAGCTGTAGTATAAGTGCAGTGATTTTATTCAGGAAAGGATGAATTCATTCACGTCTCTTACGGAAGATTATGGGCATTTCCATTTTCATATTTTGCTCCAAACCAACATCATTTGACCCTTCAGTTGAAAGTAAATCTTTCTGAATCTATTTTGATGAAAACGGCCATTTCATAGATCCTGATGGACTTCTTTTATTGCAAGCTCTACCAATCCTTCCGATCCGAAAGGGTACGGCAATCACAATGCCATGATGGCACCATTGGCATCAGATAATTACTCAATTTCAATAGTCATTGTCCTTCAGCCAGTGAACGGAACACTCAGTTGTAGCTTGTTCACCAGACATTGGTTTGTAAATTAGAATAATGGATGGCACCGTAGAAATTTGAATCCTAATAGTTCTTAGTAACAGTGGCTGGTACTAAAAAATTATCTTGGAAATAACGGGTGGCTTTCTGGTCTTTGAAATAATATGAATTGCCGTATAAGTTCAGTGATTTTATTCAGGAAAAGGATGAATTCATATACGCCTTATGGAAGGTTATGGACATCTCCATTTTCATTTTCTTGGCTCCAAATGAAAATCATTTGACCCTTCAGTTGAAAGCAAATCTTTCTGAATCTATTTTGATGAAAGCAGCCATTTGATTATTTCTTTTCATAAAATATAAGGTACGATAATCCTCACTAATACAAATTATTGAGAATTGTTTTTCTCCAAAATGCCAATATTGCAATTGAAATAAAACAATTGAGTTAATCTCCTTAATGTGGTTAGTCATTATGTCGCTCTTATGTTGCACACATTAAACTCAAATGACTAATTAGCATCCAAGAAGGCTCAACTTTCTTTCTTTATTAATTCTTTCTAGCAAAGAACAATGGTTAAAAAAAAAGTGGAGAAAGAGTTTTGCAAACCGTGTACATATTGGCGGGTCTATTATGTATGACAATGGCAATGAAGGGGGTGATGGGTCCAAGATGCCTGGTTGCAGACCGTGTAAGTTCATAACAGCTGCATATTTTACTCTAGTTGAGTTCTGGTTTCTTTATCCTGAAGATAAGGACATAGCTTCTTCTGAAACCGCTCGAGTAACTTTGACCATTAAAACATTTATGGTAGGTTGGATCAAATACATTAGGTTTGTAATAACTTGTCGTAGGCTATTCCTCCATATTCATCAAGGCATTATATTTCAGGAAACCAAACATATAGTAGTGGCTAAACTTCTACACTAGCTTCTTTTTCAATGTTGAGATCCTGTAACCAGTTCCCCTTGCAACCATTTGAGGACTAGCTGTAGTCAGTGTGAATGATATAAATAGTCATGGCACTAAAATTGATGCGGCTGTCATGAAGCAGATTTAGCACATTCTTCATGAGTGCAAAATATTTTCTATATCCTCAAGCTAGTCCTTGTGTTGAATTATTTGCAACTCCTTGCCTTAAATTCAAAAGCCATAGATCCTCATGGACTTCATGCATCTGCTGATACCTGAATAACTCAATAATCTGCAAAATATCTAGCTTCTGTACAAAATGTTTGTGTACATTGATAAAATACTTTTTGCAACTGATTTCATGACCTAGTTACCACAGTCTGCTTTCGATAAGGTGGTTTTCTTCTCTTTATGCATTGTGTTATTATGTGGGACATTAAGCAAAAATTGATTATTTATTATGTGGGCATATATAGGAACCATGAGGATGATTCAAGCTGCAGTACCTCACATGGCATCTAGGAAGAAGGGAAAGATAGTGAACATTGGAAGTGTGACCGTTTTAGGGCCAGGACCATGGTCAGGTGGTTATACGGCATCTAAAGCGGCACTGCATTCTCTTACAGATACTTTGAGGTTTGCCAATACCATTACTTGTGGTTTCCAAAATCAATCACTTTTTCTCATTGCACAGAATTACTTTATTCATCCCCTTCCAAACTCATGCATCAGCTAGGGAGGCACAAAGCTGAATCGCATTTTTGGATCTATCCTTAAGCATTAATCAGTTTGTTTTCATCTTTGTTAAATGCAAGACCATTTCCACGAAATCTACATACCATTCTTTGTTCTATCAACCGCTTCTGGCTTTATGGATGCTCATGCTAGTATACTTTCTAAGAAGTCCATCTTTTTGTCAACTCAGACTTTGAAATAGTGCAACCTAAAGAAACTAATATATTAGCATTAGGCTCTATTGCATTAGGTTGTGAGTGTCCATTTCTTAAAAATAACATGTCTCCAGGAAAATACTTTGTTGAATGGTCACGGAGATTTAGTATTACCATTAAAGGTTGTAATAGTAAACCTCGATACACTAGCGAGGTGTATCATACTCTAATCAAACAACTGTATGAGATTTGTACAGAATGGCATTTTGCTGGGATAAAAATTGTGATACAACGTTTGTTGTGCAATTCATCTCTGTATGCAGATTGGAGCTCAGGCCTTTCGGGATTGATGTGATTAATGTTGTCCCTGGAGCTGTTAGGTCAAACATCGGTCATTCTGCCATAGCCAACTACAGACGGATGCCTGAATGGAAACTGTACAAGCAGTTCGAAGAAGCAATCCAAGCTAGAGCTTATTTCTCACAAGGTACCAAGTCAACCCCTACCGAAGAGTTCGCTAAGAAAACAGTTGCCATAGTGCTAAAGAAGAATCCACCCAGTTGGTTCTCATATGGCCATTACTCGACGATAATGGCGATTGCGTACCATCTGCCACTCTTTATAAAGGATTTTCTTCTCAGAAAGGCGATGAAGTGTTGACGATTTCTTGTTTAGATCTTTAAGCTAATTTGTGTCTGAATGTACAGTTTGTACATCCAGTGTACAGTGGCTCAAAGAAAGGAGGATATATTGGGCTTGATGTTCTCCACATCAAATAAACCATAAAACCTGACCTAAAGAGATGTATGGTTTTGTCAAGACAATTATATGAGCGAAGAACGTTTTGTAGGAATAGTATTGTTTCATTTCCTGAAATGTTCCCGACCATAGAAAAGTGCAATAATTTGTTGGAGTCGAACTTGGAGTTGCATAACTGGAATGGTTAGGAATACGATAAAGATTACATGAATTGAAGTTGGAACTTTCTAAAGAATATTATTAAAAAAATTTCAAATTATTGAACTTAAAAAATTTTCAGTCCTCTGCCATCGTTTACTAGGATTTGCTAGCTATCTGCCATTTCAAATAAATATATCAAGGATGTCGTGTTTTAATTTCAGAGATTGAATAATTTCACTGGATTTTACGACGCGTGAAACTCTCTTAAATGATAAAAACAAACTTACTTAAAAGCTGCTGGAAATAAACAAACGCAAAAATCGAAAGTTGACAAGTGATACCTGCAGTGATTATTAGTTGCCCAAATCTATTATATGACTTTGTCTTGAGACAAATTTGTGAAGATTGAGGAAAAGTGATGAGTATGTAATTGCTTTTATCAATTTGAGCTGTGAAAACAGTAGAGAAAACCATTGTAAGTTCCAACAATGTAACATAACTCTGGTTTTGATTGGCTAAGATTATTCTATCTTCCATTGTTACAAATACTTCATTATAAACTACCAAATTGAATTAAATTTTTTAATGAAAGAGTCTCTTTTACTCCCATTACAATGTCTCTTCTCCTTCGGTGGAACGGAGTAAACTGAATTTAATAATCTTCATGCCAATTCATTTTCATTCAAAATGCTCTAAAGTTTGTATAATTCCCCAAAAGAAGAGTTTGAGTCGTTTCTACCAACATTTCTTCCAAAAAATTTCTTTATTCAAGTTATTCCAAAGCTATATCCGACAAGAAAATAAGTGTCGCTGGATATTAGATTTTCTTGCATAACCTTTCTATTGTCTTTGTACTGTTAGCCTGTGGGTGGGGGAAATTTTGAACTACTAGGCTAATAAAATATCATCTTCGCAAAAGTAACTGCTACTCTTCACCTGAATTATGAGTAGTAGCCCCATACAAGAGGATATACTTGATTAGACCTCTTTGTATTGATCTTTAAACAAAGGAAATCTGTAAAACAGAATTAAGGAACTTTCCTGAATTTCCTCTACCTGAATTAGCCATTATTGATGAGGGAGACCATAGTACATCATTCCAGGGGGTTGAAGAGGCCGGAAACTAGGAGCTGCAGGCGGTTGCTGAGGCAACGGTATTTGATTTTGCTGAGTTAAAACAGACTGTTGATGACCAACTGCTAAAGGTTGCTGCTGAGTCATTTGCAACGGCTGCTGAGTCAAAGGCATCATGGGACTCATCATGTAAGCCGGAGGTGGAGGAGGAGGTCCGGGTGTCAAAGTATGTCCATTTCCATAACCATACGAAGTCACAATATTACCTGATGGTTGTAAGTACTGCTGGGAAGGTGGGTTATTAAGTGTCATATATTGGCCTTGAGAGTTGGAAATATGGTTCTGCATTGTGGGCTGGGGCACCATAACTGAATGATAAGGATTGTTTACTGGAGCAGTAAGGGGCTGCGACTGAATAAAAGCATTGGGATCCGAAATGGGAAAGGATTGTTCTGGTTTTGAAAGAGAATTGCTTACAATGTTCGGTTGGGAAGGGAAAGAACTGGAAACAGTTGAGGGCTTCGTCAGCCCAGCATTCTTCGCTTCCTGAGCTGCAAATGTGGAGAGAACGGAGCTCATAATGTATTGTGAGGAGCTAGAAGCAGCAAGCTTATCTGCAACCTCTGCTGCAATCACTGCAGCCGACTTTTTTGGTGTTTGTCCTTTTGCATTGGCATCTACAGTTGGCGGGGTTGCAGTTGAAGGTTTAGAATCGGCCACATAGTTTTCATCATCCAGCTGTTTTCTCATGTTGCCAGCTTCCTCGGCCTGTGCCTGTGCTACCTGAAAATCCAGTGAATACATACCATAATCACGTCAGCATATATGTTTGACAACATTTCTGACAATCTTATACATTTTCTTAATATGAATTGGAATGCACGAGTTCACAATTGCAAGGATTTTCAAACAGTTCAACATGACATATTCATAACACCACTTGCAATTGCATCTGCCAACAGATATCTGACAATTTTCTGATGTTGATGCATCCATAAAGCTAATGAATATATATAAACTGAAAGTCTGGATCATAAATGCTCCAATAATTTGTGAAACCAGAGACAACCATGCAGCAACTGACAAGTTCATGTTCATCACATTTCCCAAGTAGATAAAGCCACAACCGACAACACTTGCTTCTATGTGCTTCAATTAAACTTGTCAGGACATCCTATTTCCTCTGGAGTGACCAGAAAAAACTAAAGTAGCAATCCCAGCCTCTGGTGAATGCGATATCTAACTAATATTAGAAAATAACTATTTTCCAGAAGTGGATATGAAAGTAACACTGCTCTGGTTCACAAAAAGCGTACAACTTGAAAATAACATAATATTAAGGATATACTCTATTTCCATATGTAACCCTAAGAACAATTAGTAGTCACCTTAAAAGTGATGACATGTGCCCAAGATGGTCATATGAAGAGGTCGGGGGTTCAAGCTTTGCTGGCTACAGTTACGGGTGTGTGCGTGTGTGTGAGAGTTCTAGGCATAGTCTCCTTTGTAATCAAAAAGAGAAAGAAAAAGAGATGGCATGATACTGAAATAGTGCTGCTGAACTTGAAGATACTTGTTTAATCTTGTACTATCATCCACAAAAAGGACCTTTTTGTGAAACCAAAACACAAATAAAATTATTAATGGAACTAATTTTTTATGGAATGAAGGGAATATAACCTAAGCTACAGAAGTATATGAAATACATCGTGAAAGGATAACAAGAACGATGTTAGTTTCCCAGATACTAATAGCATACACAGCTTCCTTCTCTAACCAGCGGCCTGCAGAATATAATTAAGAAGGAAATATAACTGTTCCCGGTTCAAGGCTATCAGAATACAAACCTGCATCTGTGTCCGAACATTCTCCAGTTCAGATTCCTGAGAAGGATAAAATACAATAATCAAGCACAATCTAATAGAATAAGCAGAATATCACTATTCATCACATATAAATGCAACACAAAATGCTATCTAAAAATTGGTTGATGTAGCACCTGCTCATTTAGTGCTTCTCGTAACTGAGACACAAGAGCCAATCTATTGGCTTCAACAACTTTAAGTTTATCAACAAACTGGATTAATAAATTTTCATCCTCCTCTAGGTCTTTTGCTAAAGTTTTTCTCTTAGGATCCTTAGCTGGATAAAAAGAAACTAAGCTTTAGGTCGAAATGTCAAAAAATAAAATGGCACTGTCAGGAAAAGGTAACAGCGAAAGTTTGAAAACCACATTCGTAACTATAATGATGGATGTTAACTTTACAACATTATTAGATACCTTGAGTTAGGGCAACATCAACATCTTTCTCCATCTTCCTGACATGGTGGACAGCTGACTTGCATTTATTCATCGCTTCATCTTCGGTAGTATGTTCACTAAGTACTAAGTGAAAGGCTGAAACTATCTTCTCTGCTGTGCCCCCAATCGTCAGTTTCTAGTTTCCAAAATAATGATTCACATGGTGAGCAATTCCACAGCACATTACTAAGAAGTGTCTAAAAAAATAGGTGTAGGTAATGGGAAAAAAAACAGATATACAATGCTCACATAAATTGATGTTGAATATAGAAGGGAAAAGAGGGGAGAAGCATGAATGCATGGTCCTCACCGTTCGTATTGATCGCGAATCCCTTTTTACAATTCTTACGGAACGGGAACGTTTTTTGCTGAACTCCAATGGTTGTGGCAATTCTTCTCCCAGCATCACATCCTTAATGCTCTTTGCACGGGATCCAAAAACTCTCCTTTCTTCCCATATATTAACCTAGCAAATATTATCTATTAGATCATGCAGCGCCGTACAAATTTATCAACTAGCTAATCCCAACTTAATGATCTGATACACATATTAGAATCTTGGCTCTTCAAGGGACATGGATGACCGTAGTAGCAGGTCTGCTAACTTCTATGAAATTAAAATTTATGTAGTAGCTCTAATCTTTCAACTTATATATACACACCAAGCTAAACTGCAATAGAAAGTTGACAGGTGAAAAATAATTGTCTGAAGGAAAATGAACTAAACCTACCAATCTGGAGATCACATTCTTTGCATGATCATCGCCTTTCTCTGTAAGATCTTTAAGTGCTGCTGGGAGAACCTTCCAAAACTCGGCGACAAATTCATTTCCTTTACGTTTGCTATTCTGCAGAATATCATTAGCAAGATACAGAAGGGGAACTTTCTGGATTATCTCTGAATTGTGGAACTGCTTACTCCATGTTGCCACAACCAGCTCTGCTTTGCTCCGGTGAAATATACACCAGTGAGATAACGCTGATCAAAGGTTAAGACAACAAAATTGACAATGAAAAAACATACATGATTCTCAGACTGGAACATGGAAATACAACAAAACAATGAAATAACTTAGTAGTTAATACACTTTAAGACTTTCCAAGCAGATTCAAATATAAGGGTTAATATCTGATTCGACCCAGATGGATAAAACTTCTTTTTAAGATAATCCAGATAATTACTGTTCCAACGGATATATGAGACTTCAAACAACCAAATCCCCTCGTAATATAAACAAATATGTGCACAAACTAAAATATGCAATATAAGTAAAATTATATTTGATTACCAAAATATCAACTGCAGATTTGGGAAATGCTTCCGACATATAACTCTTGTCTAAGATGACTAAATCAATTTGTAGCCGGTTTTCATCATAACAAATGACCACAGCGGCTGCTCGTTTCTTCCAACTTGGGATTGGAAAAAATTTCAAAACCATCAACAAACCTGAATAAGCGATGCGAAATTGGGAGGCTACGTCTAATCAAATTCAATATATCACAAGCCACAATAACATCCAGGTAATGTTCGACGGCTAAAAGTTTGCTACACACTTTTCGATGAAATCGTACAAATAAATAATAAAAACAAAGAAAAGTTCAATCACGGAGAATCAGAGTTCTAAGTCGATTCAGGCACCAATAAGGGAATGCAGTCAATGCGTAGGAGGAAAGCTCCACCACCTACAGGTTTACGATGGATTTGCGATCAAAGATTTCATTCAATAAGGCAACAACAAAAGCAAGGAAAGTTAATGCACACAGAACTGTACAAAAAGCTAGGCAGACCATGGTGGTGGAGTGGGACCCTAGACCGTCTAGGTCTTTTTTCATTGTTTTTTTTTTGGTCGGCGAAGTCGCTCCTAATACTATCTCAATTCTTACCCCATGAGGTTTGATCCCTCGACCTAATGGTCAAAATGGAAGTGCTTTTATTGGACTAACCCACAACCTCTACCGCCTAGGTGATAAAAAACATTTTCTGAGGTGGTCCAATTTATATTATATTGTACATGTTAGTAGATACTACTTCCTCTTATTGACTTATTCCACTAAAAGTATCACATTAAAAAATAAAATTTGTTCCACAATAAGATTTGTAATTTTATAATTTCTTTATTATCGTGCTACAACTTTAAATTTTGACATTACAATTCTGTTACCTTATCATCACATTTACATTAATAGTAAATTTCATAAAATAAGAGCAAAATTACAAATTATTTGTAGATATAAATTTCAATCAAACATGATTCACTAATATTTGCACAAATGCAAATGTGAGTCTTTTTGTGGAGCAAAGGAACTATAGAAAATTACTTTTAATTTACGATTATATATATGTTACATAGCACATGAGAAATTATCAAAGAAAATCTTATAAGACAACAGATTCATTTCAAACATAATAAAGCTTCAACATCTTCATTAAATAGATGCTACAGACAATTACTCAAGCTAGCGCCTTGGTGAGGGTTTTCAGAACAATGCACAAAATAATCAAGAATTACTTAATAGCATGAAAGATAAGAGAACATTCGAGCAATACATAACAAAAGGGAGGTGGGTGAAAGGATACTTTCAATACACTGCTGAGTGCTGTTGAGCTTGGCGAGCTTGTCCGCAAGTATCTGTTCGCTAAAAACACTATTCATCCCACCACCACCGCCAACCAGACAAATGTGTATTCTATGAAATCTTGAACAACCCAATTAATGATTGAATGAAAAACCCTACTTCAAATCCAAATCTGGTCAAAACTCAGATCTTTAAACCCCACGAACGAGCAATCAAAGATATAATCATACAAAACAGGGTTCGCGTCACCTAATAGAGCAGATACAGAACACGAACTGATCGAAGACAAGAATTTGATTCATTTACAAAGAAAGGAAGATAATTGATGAAGGATTTTTCTGGAAGTTTCGAGGGTTTGATGCGGCAGGTATGGGAAAAATGTTCAAACCCTAGAATTGATACACAGGGACGAAAAGAAGAGGAGAATTGAAGATTTTGGGTGTCTTGTGTGTATGTAGAAGTTGGGGGACATGCCGAAATTTTGTTATTTCGGTTATATATGTACGAATATATATATGTAAGGAGAATGTGGTACTTCCTCTGGAAATTAGAGTTCCATCTCAACACTGGTGAAATATTTTCTGGATTTATAACGATACATTATTTTTAATGTAATTACATATTTGTGGGGGGTTGTATTTGGAATGAGTCATTTTTCTCTTTTCTTGGATGAGGAAGTTTAGGATTCATTTTTTTTTTTTTTTTTGGAGGATGGGGATTGGAGGACAGAGAATTTTGGTTTAAATTGATGAAGTTGTTCAATAATAGTTTGATGTTTTTTTTAATCTTATGTGAGGTTAGATAGAAGAATGAAAGAGAAATAGTTCCAAATCGAACAAATTTTAAATAAAAAGTTCGTTGTCATGTTATCTGTATATGATGCTCCCATTGCAATTACTATTATAATTTTGAGTGAGAAGAATGGAAGAGGTATTAAAGGAAATTTTGAAATCTAAAATAATCAAATATGTTAGAGTTAGATCATTTAAAATAGTTCTTAGTAAAGTTTTAACTCGTCTAATTACGTTTTGAAGTTTATTAAATATATAATTGTCGACTTACTTAAATATGCAAATTAACTTTAACCAATATATCTTGGTTCAAAATTTTCGCTATGCTTCTTCTTTGCGGTTATTATGACTCTTTCTCTAATATTAGTTAATAATCTTGATGTAGTAAATAGTTTCTACAGTGATGAACTGTTGGCGTCATATTATCAAATTTTATATTATAGTCGAACTTGTTTATTTAAGCAACGTAGTCATCACCTTGTTGAAAATGCCGGTTTATGAAATGAAAGATGAGACCAAGAATAAATAGAACATTTATTGATATTGCACATAAAATTGATATTAATGTCTATTATAATTTGGATTACTTTTAGGTGTATAAATCCAAAATTTTTTAGTCTATCATATGAATTAGGTGGGAAAAAATTACGCATCACAATGTTCATGAACAACAAAGTGCAGCCAACTAAGAGCAAGTATAATAAAATGTTCTTTTAATTCAAGTGAAGCTCATAAGTCACAACAATAAAGAAAATAAGTACTTAGTAAATCAATTAATCAACACCTTTTTTATCCTTTTGATTGGTCACTAACTCTATCCTTGGTCACTCGATGTAATTTGTGTATCGAAAAGATGGATTCGGCTCCTTTATCTTGTAGACATTTATATGCAACGGTTGAGATCTAATAATAATTTTAAAAATTTCTTTAAAAACTTAACACTAAATAGTAAATAAAAATTAAACCTAAAACCATTATAAAATATTTACAATTTACTATCTGATATAAATATTTACTATTCAAAGCATTAATAAATATAAATTTGTCCATATATAAATATACATATTTACTAAACAGAATAAAATTTTTTATTGTTTAATATCATTTAAAAAAAATACAATATAACACTTAAAAACAATATTAGTATTTCTATAATATAATACTCTCTCCGTTTCACAATAATTGACATTTGTTTTTTTTACACGTAACTTTAAATAAATTTTTTTGTAAATTAAATATTTTATTATATTCTAAAAAAAATAGTAATAAAAAATATATTAAATAAGAATTAATATGAATAAAAAATTTAACAAAAATCACCTAAAATTAGGTTAAAAAAAATCTAAGTACCCGAAAACTATTTAATATATCGTCATCAACATCATAAAATCTGTCAAACTCCACTAATAACAAATAAAACTACAAAGGCAAGTCCAATGAATAACCGAATTGCTAGGCTTCAATTCATCAGGTGAATTTAATTTGGCACCCTGCTTATAGAAACGCCGACGTCCTCTTATACCTTTAGAAGCCTCATGTTAACATTCTCATGTTCCTCTTATATTTTACATCTTCCAAATTCAGTGCAAGATACTTTCACAGAAAAAAGGAGGTGGAAAGTCCTTATTTGTTAGACTAAAACTTGTAATTTTGTGTCATTGCTAATAGATTTCCTCTGAGTGATAAGATGAGCGGCGGAGTAGGGATTATCAAATCACTGTAAAAATTGTCTGTCTTTGTCATTCTCTTTACATTTTTACAATTATTTTTCTGTTGATTATATTGTCTATTGTTTCACATGTTAGCTTATACTCTATTCATTATTTGGGGTCTTTGTCTCTTACAAAATTTAAAAACTAAGTGTTTTTTGTGCTGCAAATCTCTTCAAAAAGAAATCATCTTAGAAAATCATATTCAGCACCCCTCCGGTTAGTATTTTCTCTAGAACCTTCGGGACGTGACACATACTATAGATAGCATATTTATATGTATGTGTTGTGTGTATATGTATGTATGTATATATTTATATATACATATATATGTATATATATATATACATATATATGTATATATGTGTGTGTGTGTATATATATATATATATATATATATATATATGTTTGTATATATGTTTGTGTGTGCCTATGCATATATGTATATGTATATGTATATGTATATGTATATGTATATGTATATGTATATGTATCTTCAAAAGAAAATGAATTGAAAAAAAAAACATTATAACACAAAGATGTTAGCTACGGTGGAACTGAAGAAAGATTAGATTTAAAATTCATTGAAGAAATCCTTTGAGAAAGTTAGGTGGACAGCAGAAACGCACGAGAAATCTTTCTCACGTTAGAAAAATCGAATCCTAATTAAAATTCACGTATTTTTCTCTTTGTGGGAGATCGATCAGAGAAATATACATTTCATCGCCTTGTAAGTTCGAGCTTAAATGTTCAAAAATCTATAAACAAAAATATATGAAATCGATAACTTACTGTAAGCATAGGTTAGGCATGCAAAAAAAGATCGAGTAAACATATTTATATGTTATCTTGTGATTTAATGGGTATTCGTCGGTACCCCAAGAATATTTTTGGATAATGAATTCAATATTATGAGTGTCCCTGAGTTTGGGTGCAAGTTTACCAAGTCTATATTAAATTATTAATTATATGCACTGTTCATTCTTAAATTTAATATCTTGAGATATAATTTATGGGGATAAAATTTTGTTTTTATCTGGTTTCTTAAGAATTATTCATGAAAACTACTTATCTGAGTGCACTATACGTGTTTTGAAACAACTACATACTTTCTTACAATTATAATATAAATTGAATTTGTGTTTTTTCAGTTATTATACGATTGTCGAAATATATATATATATACATGTGAGGAGGAGTATGAGTATTACAAGAGAAGATTATTATTATTATTATTATTATTATTATTTGAACGTTGAATATTTGACTATTAGTTTAATGTATCAAACCTTGTAATCCATTACTTTGTAAAGACTTTAAATAGGAATTTATACCATCAACTGACAATTGGTAGACATGAGAAGTTATTTGATGTTAACAAAAAAATAAAAGAAAAAAGCACTTTGCGTTTTATAATATAGAAGAGATAAATATAAGTTATTTGATGATAACAAAAGTTTACAATAATAACTGAAAAAATGTTGTGCTTTCTTTTGTTTTTGTTTTTTTTTTGATAAAAAAACGTTGTGCTTTTTAATATTGATATGAATATGATAATTTTTGTTAACGTAGCAAAAGAATATTTTAAAATTTTAATTTGTCTTCTAAATGAGGTAGAATCTGAGTGATGGCTATTTTCATTAGTAAACCCTGTTCATATTTAAATACCTTCGTAATTGTGAAGAGAAAAAAAACCATTTCGTACTGGCTTTTGTGTTATTGTTTATATTGTATTTTATATTTTTAGATTTAAATATTTTTTAATTTATATTTTTTCTAAATACTCGTCGCAAAGGAATTCAAGATTCTGAATTCATTTTTCCTCCATCTTTTTTCAACTGCCATAACTGTCACTGAATATGCAGAGCAAGACTTGTAACCGCCAAGATTCTCTGATAATAACATTCTCTAAAGCTTGAAGAAAACCAGCACCCACCATCTCTCTCTCTCTCACGGTGTCTGTCTCTATATAAATCCTAACTGATTCTCTCTCTAAAATTCAAACCCATTCTGTATCTCCCCCGAATCGTCTCCTCCACCCTCTTGTTCCCCAAATTCCACCTCTGATCCCTTAATCCTCCATCCAAAAACTTAAAACCCCATTTCAGAAAACCACATCATTTTCTTATATTCCTTTCTCAATTGATCCATCTAGCTTCATTCAATCCAGTTCCATGGAGTGTGCAGAACATAACAATAATCCAAGAAATCGCTATGGAGGTACCAAGTTTTTCTCCGACGGTACACATGACTACAAATGCATAAAACAAATTGGCACCTGGGGACCCGACAACAAATCATCTGTTTTCGAAGTTTCCATTCATCAAACCCCCATTACAGAGACCTCTGCTTCTGAAGTTCAAGAACCCATTAACATTCTTCCACTTTCTTCAGAAATTGAACAACAAAAAGAAGAAGATGGTGTTAATCCCACTCCAAATCTGGCCTTAAAAGTTCTTGATTCTAAAATGTATAATCCATATGTGAGGAAGAAATTAATTGCAGAAAGGTCAAGGTCTGTTCATTTCAACGACCACAACATCATCTTACCAATCAAGAAGCATTTCGAAGATGTGGGTCCCTTCAATGCCGGCAGTTTCTGCACCGTTCTCCCATTCCACGCCGAGGTTTCGTCTCTCCGATGTCTCATGTACTCCTATTCCCGACAATCCAACAACGTCGGACTCCCAGAAGACTGCATTGCTGTCGCTCTCCGGGAGACACTCTTGGGTCTCGCCGACATTCATAAAGCCCAGCAGTCTCACCGGCAACTCACAGCCGGCAACATCTTCTTTCACCGTAAAAAATGTTCCATCCGACTTGCTTTTGCTGATTCGGTATACGAGTTGTTTGAGTCTGAATTTGGTCGAAGTTGGTCATCTTCTTCTAGTTCTTCTGATGAGAGAAAGCCCCTGCTAAAACCTACTCACGAGTCAAGTCATGGGCCTGAGCCTAGCCCCAAGGTTGAGGAATTGAGTCCAATGAATGAAATGTTGGATTGGGCCAGAGGCCCAGAAGTTGATATAGATCCAGTGGATAGATATGGGTTTGATGGAGGGGATTTATCCAAGACAGACATATGGCTCTTTGGGATTGCAGCCTTAGAATTAGCTTATGGTGGAATAAGAGTGAGAAGTAGAAATGAATTGCTTAAAATTGCTTTCTACATAGGCAAGAAAAGGAAGCTGTTGAATACATGGGAGAAATATAAGGAGGAAGTGTTAAGTTCAAGGAAGATATTCAAGAAGAAGACAGAAGTGGGTCCCAGTAATAATGATGTAAAGAACAAGAACAAGAAAGTTATAGATGTGTTCAAGAATCTTTTGGGGAAGAAGAAAAAAGAGGAGAGATTTTCAGACGGTTTCTCTAGTATGGTGGCATTGTGTTTTGTTGATGTGAAAAGGAGGCCAACAGCATTAGAACTTTTGGAGCATAAGTTCTTTATGGGGACAAAAAGTTTGGCTCACTTTAAGAATGTTGTTCTTCCAGCTGAGGATGATACTCTTGCAAGATCTTAATAACTATTTTGAAAGTTTGGTACTCATTTGGTAGAGCTCAAGTGTGACTTCTATTGATTGATGAGAATTGAGAAGTGGTTTTAGTTTTAGTTGGAGTAATGCTCTTGGTTTGATGTTGTTTTTGACAGATTTTCAATCAAATCTTGGAACCTAAAGTAGCTATTTTTCGTTCTTTGGATATTGGATTTGATGCATATTATAAGGATGATCATCTGAAGTTCTGTTTTCTTGCTTTCATTTTCCATGTCATCTTTGTACTCGGAAGGAATCTCAAAGGAAGAGAGTCATATTTTGAAGTGTTTTTTTGAGTTTAGCTTAATTAAAAATTAGTACGGAAGTCTGCGCCCAACGCAGACCAATTTTTTTTATGTTATAAATATATTTATATAATGCAAATTTAATAATTTTTATTTTTATTAATTATTTTGTTTATTTATGACATATTAATTCATTATAGTTGTCTCTATTTATTTAAATCCCTAATTTTATATGAAAGAGTAAATTTATTATTTTTAAAATTCCAATTTCAAGTAATATATAGTGATTAGAAGGTTTTCAAAAAGTTAATATTACGTTTCTTTAAATGGCCTATGATTGAATGTATTAAAATTAAGTCAATGTTATTATTTTGTGAAATTAAAAAGTAAATTTTTTTATTTAACTTTGAATTAATTAATTTATACGATTTACTTTTAGAGTCTTATTAATATATAATGATATAAAATTTTTGGATATGTACTTAATACTAATTCTAGTATTATAATTTTTTTTGGGAAATAAGTAAATAGTAAGAAGCATTAATTTTTATAATAAAATAGAAAATGTTGAGGAATAATAATTTTGGGGAGAAACTAAAATATTTATTTTTCTTGAGTATTTGAGATGATGAGTATTCAAAGAGTTATTGTACTGAAATTTAAAAATAAAAGTTATATAATTTGTTAAGGTGTTTTGAATTTAAATTATAATATATTTTAAAATTTGTTGATTTTTAAATTTTAGGTGATATTTATAATTTTGAAGGTCAAGAAACAAAGTTAAGAGGAAAGACATGAAATCAAAGAATGATGTACGAATGTATGAAATAACTTTTGAGATTTTCGTTCCTAGATTAATATAATTAGTATAAATGTGCTAAGTAATTTAGCAAAAAAAATTATTGAATAAATTTGTTTTAAGTTTCTAACTAATAGTAGTTATTATCATACACCTGATCTAAATTTCTCACTTTAAAGAAGCATGTTCTTATTATTTAATAGCATATTACGGAAATATAATTTCTACTTTTAGAAGTCTTTTTATAGTCATGAAAACAAGAGTACTTGAACCCCAAAAAAAAATGAAAACAAAAGTACTTCTTAGAATATTTAATACTTCAGTTATACAAAGTATCTAAAAAAGAACCGAAGAACTAGAACTCGTAGCAATTGAAGAATAGATAGCTGGAATTCTAGATTAATTCATAGCCTCATTTTTGTAGAAGAGAGAAATGATTTTTTGCTTGATTTATCTATGCATATGAGATGAGAAAAAAATTATATACGGTACTCTAATTAATTTGTTGACATGTTGCAATTTATGTTTTTTTTAATTATACTCTCTCCATTTTAAAATAAGTTTCGTTTGACTGTTTATTGTAAATTTAGGTGAATTTTTTATACGTTAAATATTTTATTTTAGTTAAAAAAAAATTATTCATAAATTCTATTCATATTAATTCTTTTTAAAATACTTGTGATTATTCATTTTTTTTAAAATCAATAAGATATCACTTTAGTTGTTAAACTTTTTAATATTTCCATTTAAATACGATCCAACTCAAAACTTATTTGCATCTTTTTAGCCGCATAATTTATCTATCTTTTCTCTTTCATTTCATTCCTTTCAACAATGTGCTACGAACAGCGTGTGGTTGCCTTATTGTACCAATTTAAAATTATGATGAAGATGTTACATCTCACGATAAAAGAGGAAGTACTAGATAAGGCCATTCACATACATGTTTTTTAACGGATTTTTTATCTTATAGATTTTTTTTTTTAAGAATTACACTAACATTCATGATATATAAATTAGAAAGATTTAAATAGTAAATTATTTGATGTTAGAAATTTACTGTTTAAATATATTAACATATTCTCTATTTTAAAAATTCTGATACAAAGATAATTTTTAGAGTTTTAACTTTTTATTTTTTAAAGTATAGATTATAGAAAATATAGAAAAATTAATGTGAGTGTCCTGAAGGATATATTTACGAATTGAGTGATGCATGTCTCCTAAGCGTAGTTTTTTGGATTTAATCTCTTATTAGTGTCTCCGATGTTCACTTGTTTTCTCGGTAATTTGAAAGAAAGCATGATTAATCCGAGATTTATAAACTTTCCTTTATTAGTAAAAGTAAAATTAAGGAAAGATTACCGGTCAAAGTTTGTTTAGATAATTATCTACCGTCTATTTTGAAAAAAATTTTATGTGTATAATTTTAATTTAAATTACTAACTATAAAATTAAAATTACTAACTATAAAGTTACTATATATATATATATTATTATTATTATCAACTAAAAAACATCAAATTTTTAGTTGATTAATATCAAAATGAATTATTCTTCATATTAATAATAGTTACATATTATTAGACTGCTTTGGATTTATTATGAATTCTTTTTCAAATTCGTTTAGTGTATAATAATTTTACTGATTGTAATTTTAACTGTTCCAATAGTAATTTTAATTTTTATAACTAATAACTTAAATCGTCACTTAGGAACTTTAATAACCGAGTTGTAAATAACTTTAGCTAATTGCCATTCCATCATCTAAATTACATTAGTAAGATTACTGACTTGCACTAGTAAGATTACCGATTTGCATTAGTTTTCATAATTGAAAGTTATGAAAATTTACGCAAACGAATTTATACACACAGAAAGTTTTGCACTAGTAAATTCAGAAGCTATACGATGTACTACGGTTGCTACAAACCATGAAAATTAGTATATGTTGAAGTAACACCAACGTGTTTTGTTGGATATAACAAAAATTACCCCCAAAATCTAATTAGCAGTCTCTTAATAACTTTGTATAGAATTCGACGAGACAAGGAGGAGTTCTCAAATTGAATTATTTTATAAAAAAAAAAATACACCAATAATCAGTTATACGTTCATCATCTTCACATAACTTGTGCATTAGATTCATAAAAGTGAAGTAAAACTTAATCTTCACAGGAATGTCATTGTCCCTATCATTTCATTTAGGAATAAATATATAAAAATATGTTCAATTATGAGTTAATTCTATTATAGTGACCTTTCTTTTGATTTTTGCAATTAAGAGATTCAACTATAAATTAATTCCATATTAAAGACTGTTTTTTTAATTTTTATAATTAAGTGATTCAATTATAAGTTAATTTTCACTTTAGATATCGTTATTTTAATTTTTACAATTAAGAGATTTACTTATTATATTTTTTTAATGTGGTCTAAAATTTAATGAATCAAAAGTACTTTTTAATATATAATAAAGCAATTTTATTTCAATTACTCAAATTTTAACGAACATATTGAGTAACGGTGGAAGAGTTCGTCAATCGTCGCCAGTCGGATATGAAAACTCATGAACCTGTCATTTCTCAAATATACAGAGAGAAAACCCTCATAGTTGCTGCACCGAATTGGCTGATACCCATAAACTCATCACAGGTGCAACACCAAACTTGTTCAAAATCATGAAGCCACCATCGCTATTGCACCAAATTAGTTATAGTTTAGGTGATTTCTGGGGAAGACGATGAACAGTGCTTTCATGATGTTCATATTTTGTTTAAAAGTTATTAATCAGATTTTTAATAGTTATTCTCTTTTTCATAAATTACTTACATCTATTTTATATTCATTGATCTAACTCATTGTTCAGATAATATCTACTTAATATTGAATTTAAAAAAAGATTACCAAGTCAGCTTTTTTAAAAAAATAAATTACCAACTCAACTTTTTTTTAATAGAATCTGTCAATAATAGATTTTTCATTAATTATGATTTTTCATTAAAAATTAATCTGTCAAAAATAATATTTTTGCCTAAATAATTATGATTTTTCATTAAAAATATATTTAATACATTGAATTTTATGTCATATTTTTAAACATAATAGGATATAAAGTGTAAAGTAACTTATAGTTGAATCTCTTAATTATAAATATTAAAAAAATGATCAACAAAATGAAAACTAATCATAATTTAATTTTTTAATTACAAAAATTAAAAAATAATTCCTAAAATAGAAAATAATACATAGGTGATGGTATTTATTTATAATTATCCCTTATCATTAATCTCTCAATACTCCCTACATTTTTTAGTTGTATTTTTGAATTTTTTTTTATACATAATTTTACGTAAATTTTTATATAAGTTAAATATTTTATTTAATTTTAACTTTTTATTAATAATAATTTGTAATTTTCATTTAAAATATTTTTATTAAAAATTAAATAAATTTTTTAACAAAAAATTTACCTAAAACCGGACATTAGAAAGTCAAAACACAATCCAATAAAAATGGAGGGAGTAATGATTTTGCCGTTTGCAAGACCAGTCGGAGCTCTGAATAATTTCGGTGGACTTCCAACAAACCCATTTCCTTCAATTTCTCAATAGAATTTCCAATAAGCTTCAAAACCCAAATGGTTTCTTCACCTCCAGTACCCTTCCGATGCCCTAATTTTCTCTTTACTGCCATCTCTTCCCCATTCTATTTGTTTCTTCAAATCCCACCGCCGCGGCCGCCGCCTCCGCCATAATCTCACAATCACGGTGTGTCAGGGTCTGTTGCAAACAATCATCTGACCTTGTGCTGGATATCGAAACTTCCTCAATAGAAATCCCCGGTATGAGAGATTTTATCTATATGCATTTATTTAGAATTTTGATGGGTATGAGAATTTTTTAATAAATTTGCTGTTGATGTAATACTTCCCATGTTTTGAAATACGAGATGCATTTCAGTTTGATCCTGATACATTCGTGAATTCATAATATTTAAAGGGAATTGCGGAATTGATATTGGGGTAACAAAATAGTTGCTCCCACAACAATGACACATTTAGTCACACTTTTTAGTGGCAAATACTTCGGGTGACATTTATTACATGCCCACAACGCAGCTTTTAATAATAATACATTAAAAGATTTTCTTGATTATCATCCAATAATAAATAAATACCCTAGAAAGAAAACTGATTTAAAAAAATATGAGACTCATCAAGGAGAATGGCGTGTACTCATCTTGATTAGTTGATTGGCGTCATTTGGAAATTTTATTTTATATATTTGTAAGCTAAGTTAGATTTTATCTTACAAAAAAAAAAGTTTGTAGTACCAAGATTGTAAAACTTTAAAACTAAGTAGCAATTTTTTTTTCATAAATGTTATAATGTAAAAAATTTAAATGCAACTATTGTTTTGAAAACGAAAAAGAGAAGTATGTGTTAATATATAATTTTAGTTTAATATTTCTACCTTAACATATTACTGAATGATTTAAAAATATGTTAAATTTATCGAAATCTTAAAACTTAGCACAATGGTATTATTACTAAAATATAGACATTCAGATGTGCTGTTCAGCTAACCATCAAACAACCTTAATTAATTAGAATTCAGAGCTCAAAAATAAATCTTAATATTATTCTGCATTTAGATCCAGTATTTAGCATTTAGTACTTAATGCTTAATAAAACAATGCAGCCTAAGTATGATATACAAAAATTGCAATTTTTACCTTAAAAGTAAAACAAATTATTATACTAAATTTTAATCATAGGTTTCCACAAATGAACTAAGTTCGAAGTCAAATTCATCTCTAATTTTGAAACAGATGGACCATTTGGAAGGTTGAGATTTTGTTTTGAATGGTACTGATTATGAACCTTATATGAATAATATGGGTGATATGAATCAATGAATCATGTATGTTTCTGTTAATGGCATGAAATGCTGTATTTATGTTGTAATAGTGGTGGTCAGAGGACATGTGAGAAGGAACATGATATACCCTCAACAAGTTGTTAGAAGTTTGCATTCAAGATTTTCCAAAAAAGTCGTAGTAGATTAACAAAAAATGCTTCTAACGTATATAACAGATATGATATTTTTATTTTTTAAAACTTTTTTGGTTTTAATTCCTAGGAGAGTCAAAGGCTAATTTTTCTGAACACTGTATAAGCAGACATGCTCCCAGTTGTTCTAATATGCAGATCAAGGAAAAATTAGCATTGCTTCTGTTTAAATCTTTAATGCTTGTGCTATTAGTGAACTTATTTATAGAAGATTGATTTGATACAATATGGCTGGTGTACTACTGAATATGTTGATGTGGCGTTACAAAAGTAAAATGTCTGCTCCTCCGTTCACCCAATAATACCTTATCCCCAATTCAGAACCGTAATTTCTCATTTTCCCAGTTCTTATTTTATAATTCCTTTATCTAGAAAGTAGATTGTCTAAAATTTTACTAAAAATAATTAAGACAACGATAAGCTAAGCTAGGATTAATCACTGAGTCACCACAGGGTTCTGATTGCAGAAGAGCAATATATTTCATTGTGATCAATTATGATAATCTAAATGTCATATCCTGTCTATGTTATTTGTGGAGATTGCATGTTTATTTATAGATAATTAAGCCCTACTTGGGGTATAAAGAATAATAAATTCTTAACATATTTTAGTTGAATAGTATATATTCCTAATTCCCCATCTATATGTGTACACTTATCTATTAATTCATAAGAGGGATTCGCAGACCGAGTCGACTTCTACAAACTGAGTTTTAAATGCTCCTGATTAAGAAATTACAATTAAATTAATGATAATAAAACCAATTATTAATCAAATCTAGCTAAAATAATTATAATAAAATCGATAGTTGTAAAGAATTATGCAATTTACCATAACTGATTATTGACAATGAAATCAATTATAATATCAATCATTAATTGAATCTATGCCATTTAAAGTAATTATAATCAAACTAATGATTACAAACTTACAGTGGATTTTACTTAATGCACCCGTAATTGTCTCTTCTTGAATCCTAGACATCTTAGTAGTAATTGTGTATGTGTCCCACCATCTTGAGAGTTTGATTTTCACTGTGGATTCCGAAATGGGCTCATGATTCAAGAGGGAATGAAGGTTCGCAAGAAAATTTCTATCCTTTCAATAAGTTGATAGGCCTATAGTATTTATGGAAGAGTGTGAGTTATTATAATATAGGCACTATATCTGTTGTGTGGTTATCTTCTTAAGATTATCCAATCCCCTACTTGATATTCCTTCTCTCCTCCGATCTACATAACTTTTGTACCTCTTGCGTGTTTAAACTATGGCATCCCATAAAATGTGATCAACGTATGATTTTCCCAAGAATAATTCTCAGCACACAAACAATTCAAGAGCAAGTGTCATATGTTTTGTATATAATATAGAGTAGAAGGACAAAATAGAATATAAGTAGTATACGTTTGTAAATAAAGAAGAAGATGAGAGTATGTTGTATTGAATTTTGGAACAGAGATTTCTATAAATAGTCAGATTTCATTTTGCTCACAAAATGAATTTCCCGATTACCTTATTTTCCTTGACCATTACAATATTGAATTTTTTTGCCATTAAAAGCTTAATCTCTTTTGTCCGTTAGAAAACTTGATACTAATAATAATTTGCAGTAATACTAAACAACAATAAACAGTACATGTCTAGGATTAAAGAAACTAGGACTAGGGTTAACACTAAGTTGGAACTATGGAAAAGCATATTGGAGTCTAGAGGATTTAAGTTGAATAGGAGTACAATAAAATACAGAGAGTTTGTCACAACTAGAGGAAATCAAGAATTTGTGAACATGTTAGGAGCCAAGAAAGGTATACTTTTAAGAATTTGGGGTCAATCTTGCAAAAGAGAGGGAAGAGATAGGTGAGGATGTTTAGCCATAGAATCATGGTAGGTTGGATGAAATGATATAGTGTTTCTGGATATTTGCGTGATTGTAAAGATTTCTGTCAAGTTTAAGGGAAATTTTCTTTTTATAAGACAACAATAAGACTTGCACTGTTGTACTAAGCAATATATTAACTAGCAAAGAAACAATATGAGCATAAAATAGGAGTCGCATAAATAAGGATGTTAAGGTTGATTTGTGGTCAGGATGGATAGACAAACATTAAGATAATAGACAAAAAGTTTGGAATTATACTGGTGGAGGAAAAAAATAAGGGAATATGGATTGAGATGGTTTGAGCATGTCTTTTGGAGCCTTTTAGATGCTTCGCTAAGAAGTTGGATTTATTACTTAGAATATGATATAATGGATGGAAGGGGTTGCCCAATACTTAGGTTGGAAAACAATGTCTATAAGACGGCTAGTGGTAGGATAGAGTGGAGGAAAGCTATTACCTATTAGCATTATAGAGGGGTTGAGTTTGTGGAGTTAGCTCTCTTCTTATGTTCCTTGCCTCTTCCCATTGTTCGTTTATTTATTTATTTTCTTTTTCTTTTCCTTTCATTTTTGTTTCTTTTCTCTTTTCCTTTTATATTCCATCCGTAATATTTAACACATCAAGCAAAACCTTTTGATATCAATCCGAATGTCATGGGTATTGATTTTGAGTCGGATGATAGCTTACCGGTTGATAATGACGATGGGAACGAAGATGAAATGGTCTTTGATACATGTGTAGCTGATTCGCTTCAGCAGGGCAGGTTCCATCTCAAGGAGCCTATTCCTTTGGGCGTTTCTTTCATTTTTGGCTTGTTGACCCATGGGTCATTTTCTTTATTTTGTCTTTTTATAATAAGCACTTTTCTTGGAATTGTCCTTGGCCTGCAAGTAAGCAGTTCACACGAGTTGCTAAGGATCTAATAAGGTTGCATTCGCCGGATATTGTTGCATTTTTGGAGACCCGTTGTGGGGGTGGGGTTGTTAAGGCCGAGAATGTTATTCGAAGATTGGGTGATTTCAATTTTGTCAGGTGTGATGCTATTGGGGAGAGGGGGGATATGGGGGCTTTGGAGTGACCATTTAGAAGTAAGGGTGGATATATTTGACGATCAATTATTCATTTTGAGGTGGCTGCTGCTTGTGGGGGAAGTTGGTGGTGTACTGTCTTTATGCTAAACCAAATGGTGGGTTTAACGCAAAATTGCATGAGGCTATTAAATGTATAGCAGACGACATGCATGGGAAATGGATTGTTGTAGTGGATTTCAAAGATATTTGCTTGGAAGAGGAAAGAATTGGGGGTGGGGTGCATATGATGCTACCAAGAGTGCCCATTTTTGTAGTTGGCTTGATTCTTGCTCTCTTGTTGATGCGGGTGCTATTGGAGGAAAATTTATGTGGAAAGGCCCAAAGTGGAGAAATCCGGCTCGCGTTTAAGAAAGATTGGATAAGGCTATATGCAAGTTTGATTGGCATGTTACTTTTCCAGAAGTGTGGTTTAAAGTTTTGTCGAGAGTAAAGTCTGACCATAACCCCCTTTTAAATTTTCTAGAGCGTGATAGTGGCACTGGTCAGCAAAGGCGTCCTTTCAGATTTGAAGCTTCTTGGTTAACTCATCAATCATCATGGGTTTAAAGATTTTATGAGGCATTCTTGGAAGCTCAATTCTGATTGGGTGGAAGCTAGCAAGGGTTTTGTGGCTGATCCGCAGAAATGAAACCATAATGTGTTCAGGAATATTTTTACAAGGAAACGGATTTTACTTCGTAGATTGAATGATATTCAGAAAGCTCTTGCGAATTATGACTCTTCATTTTTTAGGCAATTGGAGGACAAAGTAACAGTTGAATATCTTGAAATTCTTCTTCAAGAAGAGGTTTTTTGGTTCCAGAAGTCGCATAGCCGATGGCTCAAGTTTGGTGATCGCAACACAAGGTATTTCCACACTACTACTATTGTTAAATGGAGGAGGAACAAGATCGCAAGTCTTAAGAAGGATAGTAGTAAGTGGGAGGATAATGAGGACAATATGCGAACTATGGCTGTTCAATGCTATAATTATCTATATACTGAGGAATGTACTCATTGGCCACACCTTGTTACTAGCATTACTTTTAAGCCGCTTTCTGTTGAGGAAAATTGTTGCCTTGGGATCAAAAGCAGGCCGAGGAAGTGCATCAAGCTATTAGATCAATGGGATCATACAAAGCCACAGGCTTAGATGGGCTGCAGCCTATTTTCTTCCAAAGCTAATGGGAAATTGTTGCTTCGACAGTGAGTCGCCTTTGTTGAGAGGTCATCAACGGGACCGCCCGGTTAATGGATATTAGTGATACCTTGCTGGTGCTAATTCCGAAGACTAATGTGCCTGAGAATTTAAGTAACTATCGGCCGATTAGCTTGTGTAATGTAAGTTATATAGTTGTTACTAAGGTTATTGTTAATTGGTTGAAGTATTTTTGGAATGATTGGATCTCCCTAAACCAGGCAGATTTTGTTCCAGGTGGACAAATTCAGGACAGTATAATCATTGCTCAAGAAATTTTTTTTCACATGCATCATCTTGGGCAAAATGAAGTTTATGGCTATTAAAATTGATCTAGAGAAATCTTACGACCATCTAAGTTGGGATGGGATTTATTAGAAGTACTTTAGTGGAGACGGGCAGGGATATTAGAAAACGATAGAGGTGATGACTTGGAACCAAAAAAAAAAGAGAGAGTAAATAACACAGATGCCGACATGGCTTCTAATCATGCTTAATAATTTAAACATGTATTTAATAATTGTAATTAATCATGCTAAGCATCTATTTAATATTTGTTTAATAATTAAACATGTATTTAACAAATAATTAACATTTATATCATAATTATTATTATCGTTAGCAATATTATTATTTATTTATTAGTATTCAAAAAAAAATTATGAAAAGAAAAAAAATCAAATCTTCATCTTCTTTGCTTGGCAGCCCCATCACTGCCATCATCACACTACCATTTACCATCATCACTTCCTCCCCATCGCCACTGTAACCATTGATCATTTCTCTCTTCCTTCCGATTATTAAGTAACAAATTAATCTCGACAAAATTGAAAACCAAAATAGAAAAGGCCTGGTATGATGGAGATAGCTCATGTCATGTTTTTCATCCTACCTCACCACCACCACTGCCATTGTTGCCGTGTCTCGATCTTGAAGATCGAATAGATCCAACTAACATTGACATATATTAGAACACAATTTGACTGGTACTGGCCATAAGCGAAATTCCTGATCGAGCACCAAATCAAGATAAGTCCACCCCATAGTTATAAAACATGTCATCCTCACCATTAACACCAACCAACAGATCTCTAATGATCAGATCACCACAAGAGCTGTGATTTGGTATATTTTTTCGGTAGCCAAAACTCCTAAATTGAAAGTTATGGCAGCGATAGATCTGTGTGATGTTCTTGATTTTGAAAATGGAAATTGTACTAGAGATGGTGATTGATTTTGTCGCAGTTGGCTGGTGATTGGAGTAGAGCAACTCATCAGAGATGATGGCATGTTAGTGGCTTGGAGTTAAGAAAGGGAAAAGAGGGGTGGGAAGGGTATTAACTCTTTTTTGTCTCAATCAATGCCGCATAAGCTTTCATAACTATTTTCTGTTCACTTCTTTTTTAGTTTTTTAAACATTTGCACCATGTCATAGGACGTCAACAATAGTATAATGTCTGTTAGCCATGTTAGCCAAATTTAACGGAATGGTGTACATTGGATTTTAAATATAGTTCCGTGACTCGAATGAGAATTTTTAAAGTTTGATAACCCAATCAAGAAAAGTTGCCAACTTCGATGGCTGGTTTGCCATTTTTGCCACCATAAATGTACAACATTTAAAAAAGGCAAAACCGTTAAATATCCGACTAAAGTTGGCAGGTTTTTGTGGATACACCATCAAAATTCTAGAATTCTATTTTACCCCAACAACGTTACTTAAATTTCCAATCTTGACACATTCGGTTAAAAAATCCTAAAATCCTTACAGGGTTGTTGATTTGGCATATATTATCTAACATGTTATAAGAAAAGAAAACAAAAAGCATAATTTTAAAATAGTGGCATGATGACATTATGTCATCTTCAACCTTTTCAACCTAGCTCTTTCCACCTAGGTCTTTGCCGGTTCAACTGCCTCCCACTAGCCACTTCATTAACTCGTCGGCTAGAATTATGGATATCAGTTAATTTGATAAATTATATGATCATGAGTCTCTAATTTAAGCTTTTGTCCATGAATTGTTCTTTGATTATATTTTTGTAGTACTAATTTTTCAAATTAAAATTTCTCCCCAGATCACCAAAGTTTTGATTTAGTTTTTTTTTAGATACAAAGATTCTAATACAATTCAGATCTTAAAAACTTGAAAATTTTGAGACTCCTGTAAATTACACATTCATGGCTGACAACCATGACTTAATGAGATGTTAAAGCTTCAAAGTTAGGCTCTAGGGAAAAAATAGAGGCAAAACTATTAATTTCCCCATTGATGTTCTATGCATGTTCGCATTTCACCACTGAACTTTAAATTTTCTTAATTAGCACATGAACGTTACCTTTGTTCCAAACCGACACATTCCGTTAAAAATTCACCAACGGTGTGCTTATCTAGTATGTTTTTTTTTCTTCTGGCACATATATATGACGTGGCTAGTCTGGGCTAGTTTAGGCGGGCATTTCTTCTGATGTGAGTGGCATGTGATCTTTTTCTTCCCTGCTTAAATCAAAAGTTTGGTATATTCATTTAGGGTTTCTACAATTGCCATCATTCAAAAATCAATTGGAGCACTTGGGTTGTAAAATTTTAGGGCTTTTGCTTTTTGAATATTCACAACCTTCATTCAAGGTTCCTTACCTCATCATCGTCGTCGGCATAAGACTTCAGGATCTTAAGGTTTATGGTCGAACCAGCTTTTTCTCAACCAAATCTCGAATAAAATGGTTTAAATCATAGCTACGGGTTGTGGGAATCTAACAAAAAAACAGATTAAGATTTCGTTGATAAATGAAGAAGAAATTCAAGGTCAAAGTTGTGTCGAGTTGGAAAATTAGGTAAGGTTAATGTGTTAATTAAGATATATATAATAGTTTGGTGGTGAAATCCGGATATGCATACAACATCAATAGGAAAATTAATATTTAAACTAGGTTGTAAAGCCATATCATTCTTTTTTCTTTTTTTTAAACATGCCAAGTCAGATAATATATGCCATGTAAGCAACTCTGTTAGTGAATTTTTAATGGAATGTGTCGTCTTGGAACATTAGGTAACATTGATGTGCTAATTAAAAAGATTAAAAGTTCAGTGGTGAAATGTGGACATGCATACAACATCAGTGGGGAAATTAACGTTTTTCCCATTCTAGAAAGGAAAGGCAACTTGGTTATCGTCAAATGCTCAAATATAGAATTTTCGACGGCTTTTTTCCATATTCCAGTGACTATTTTCGGCATCGTCCTGTATCAAATTCTAATGATCTGGAAGAGTATGACAAGTGCATTGTTACATGGCACCCCACGATTCATCCAAAACAATGTGCAATTTCTAGGTCATTAATTTTATAAATAATTACATGTCATATCAACAATTAAAGGCCACCTAAGCATCTCTAACAACAAAATTTAACAAATGGTGCACATTGAATATTTAGGTAACATTAGTGGGGGAAATGGAATTTTATAATCCTAGCAGTGTATCTTCGAAAACCTGCCAACAGCAATGGAGTATTTTATGGTTTTGCCATTTAAAAAATCATTGCCCATCTCTTAAAATTAAAGCATCACAAAAAAAATAAAAATTTACAAGAATAAAAAAGGACAAACAAGATAATCAATAAGTAAGAATAAAATAAAAAAATAATATCTACAACAACTTATAGAAACAACCAAAACTAAAATATCACAATAAAATTACTAAATAAAAAAAATTAGAATTAATAAATTATTTTAAATTAATAAAGTAAAATATATTTATTACTAGGCCATGCTTATTATTTTAGATAATTACAATAGATTAAAAAATGAAAATATAAAAACAACTTAAAGTATATAAGTAAATGAAATAATAACTTATTAAGTAATTCATATTTACAAAAAATAAAATACACCCCTTAATTTTTTAATTTATAAATACAAAACTAATGATATTGTGCATAACAAATTAAAATAATGATTGTGTATTTAACACCACAAAAACTAATGAAAATAGTACATATTAAACTCACTAATTATAATCAAATGAAAAATAATTCATGCCATGCACGGGCTAACAAGCTAGTTGGTGTACGATTATAGTAGCTCATACTAGTTTCTAAAACTCAAGTGAGTTACCTCACCTAAGTCGGTCCATTATATTATTAGTTTATATTAGAATTACAGGAACTCACTGGACAATTACTTATGCATAACAATTCGATACAGTATAAGCAATACTTTTATGTAGGATAAACGAATTACAAAACTTAATGGTTATACACACAACACGTGCACACACGCACACCCACAGACCATACACAGAAAACGTTCAATAATATAATATTAAAACTATATTACATATAAAGAACAAAGACACCACTTTAATATTAGTTATAAATAGCATAATTTATATTATGGAGATTATTGCATTAAATATTATCAATATTTGATCATGCCAATTATTAGTATGATTTCGCATTTTTGCATTAAAAAATTATGTAATGTTTTTTTTTGAAGTATTTATAATATATTGTATATTATTATATTATTAACTTTTTGCTGAGGATGCCATGACAAGCACCTCATCGCTTAGGCGTCACTGGGGGTTGGCTACTTCCATGCTTCGCTTGGCGTGGCTCCATGCCAACCAGATGTGTTGAATTGAAGCTTGAATCCCATCACTTCCGATATTCTTGCCAATTGCCCTTGATCAACTTGACCTTATTCAAAATGATTTCAGGTACCTCATGCAATCTATATTCTATAAATCTTTAGACTAATATATAGGTAAGCTTTGTAGATTAGTTTTTGTTATTCAATATCAATCTTTTATTTTTGTCCTTTAAAGTGATCTGGGGCGTTTGAAATTTAAAGTGCATTGACATATTAAAGTTTGCATGCGAAGCAGCTGAAGAAGTAGTGATCTATTGACTGCATTCTGAAAGTTGTTGTGTGTACGAAGTCCGTTAAGAGGAAAATTGGTTCATCCATCTCTTGTATACAAAATCTTTACTTGTTCATGCTTCTGAGATATTAATAGCAATAGCATGGCTGGTGACATACTATATTGAGACTACCTTCGTGTAAGGTGGTAACTGGTAAAGTCAATGTCAGTTTTCGGTGTTTGTTTGAGCCTCTATAGTTGAAGCCTTGATTTTGCATTTTACAGAGTTTGGAAAGAGAGAAACTACGGTCATGTCCAAGGATCTAGCTTGTATATGCTGCTTATGCTGTTTAGTACTTCCATTCTGTTAGGAGTCCTTTGTTACACTAGTTAGCATGTTTAGGAGGTTGCTCCTGTTGATCTTTTAGACTTTGTCTTATGGAGGGATGTCTCCTTATCTTTGTATTGTCTTTTTATTTAATACCCAACCAATTTAACCCAAAAAATAAAATAAAAATCACTTGATTTAATTGTCATCAATGAGTTACGGTAAATTGCATTATTTTTTGTGATTATTTATTTGATTATAATATTTTAGCTAGACTGACTTGATTAATAATGACTTGATTATTAGTAATTTGATCGTAGTTACTTGGGCCCCGTTTGAATTCTTATTCATTTTCATTTTTTTCTTTTCAAAAATAATGAAAATGAAAAGTGTTTTCGTTTTCATTTTTTTTGAAAACAAAAAGACGTTTGGTTAAAACTTTCTATTTTCGAAAATTTTGAAAACTAAAAACGAAAATGCGTTTGATTGGAACAATTTTTTTTTGTTTATATCATTTATTTTTAAAATAAAGTATAATTAATTGGTTGCAAGATTGTATATTTTTCATGTTTCTAATAATCTAATAAATAATTAATTATTATATTACATTATTATTAATTATTATACGTAAAATAACTTATCGTAATACAAATAATATATTAAATAATATTTTATACTCTATATAATAATATTTATACATATTTTGTTTAAATTATAGTTCAATATTATCAAAATAATAATAATATTATAGTATAAATAATAATATAAAATATTATATTAACTTCTAATATATTATATATTATATATAAGTTGTTATATATTTATTGTAATATAGTAAATATATTTTAATTATTTAATTATTTATTAAAAAAAATTAATAATATAATAATTTTATTTGATTAATTTAATTATTTAATTATTTGATTATAGTATTTTATATAATATAATATACATATATATATATATATATATGTATATATATATCTATATCATATGTATATTATATATATATATAGGTACCTATATATATATATGTATATATTTATTGTAATATATATTTTAATTATTTAATTATTTATTAAAAAAATCAATAATATAATAATTTTATTTGATTAATTTAATTATTTGATTATAATATTTTATATAATATAATATACATATATATATATATATATATGTATATATATATCTATATCATATGTATATTATATATTTATTGTAATATATATATATATATATGTATATATATATATGTGTATATATATATACACACACACACACACACACACATATATAGTAGTATATTACATTTTCATAATTCTGAAATTGCTGAGAAAAATGAAAATGAAAAAAGTGAAAACACCTTTTTTGTGTTTTCAAAAATGAGGGTCAAAATGAAAACGTTTTCATTTTTTTTGTGAACAAAAATGATACCAAACAGTCCATCTACTGTGATTGTTTTCAAAAACTAAAATGAAAATGAAAAAAATGAAAATGAATAAGAATTCAAACAGGGCCTTGAGTAGGAGTTTTAAAACTCAGTTTGTTGATGAACTCGCTCCCTGTCGAGAATATTCCGCTCGACTTGCTCAAATTTGCTATCCGCTATATTTTAGGCGGGAAGGCATGGGGGAATCTTTTGGAGAACAAGACTGGTTTTACAACTCAATCTAACTACGGGAAGGAATAGAGAGAGGCACAATGGGCTGCTGCTCAGATGGCCCTTTCGGGGTTTCCTTAGGGACCGATTCACTCTGCGTAGATTGATTGAACACAGAAAACCTTCCATTGGCAGGCGATCGTATTTTTCATAAGATTTCTTGTTACTCATGTTTAGTATTCTCACTTCTGAATCGATATATAACTATAGTGCGAAGGAGAAATTTTTTAGAGTAGGGGTGTTAGGGTTCTCAAAATGCCCTTATGTAGTTTTAAGCATGTTGAATCTTCATTAGTGGGACTAAATATAAAGATGCAATAATATTGGTGCTCTTTTGAGTTTGAAGATAAGGATTGGTTTCCACATTTTAAAGTTCTATGACAAACTTTCTTGGAAGAACGGATGATCATTGGGCGTGCAACAGATGTTGATTTCCTACTTGGATATTCAATAGGGTAGAATTTGATGATTTTGATGTTAATAGGCATATTCCTGGGATACTTGGAGAATTTTCGGAAGTTTAGACATTTGATTCAAGTATTTGGGTGGTATTTAGCTCATCTAAGTTATTCAGAGATATAGATAATTTGGGGTTTGTTTCTTGGAAATTCGCACTGTTATCCTTAATGGTTGACAACTATCATTTTTGAATCATGTATGAGTATTTTGCCCATAGATTGGTTCAATTCTTTAGGTGACAAGCAAACTATTATGTTTTCATGAAGTAACTCTATAGTTTAGGTGTGGAACCTAAAATGATGTCTCAGAAGCAGGGATTCTTTGTAAGTTGGCGAATTCCCAAATCCGATTCTTGGATGTTTGGATTTTTCTAAATTTGAAACTATACTCTGGGAGATTCTTGAGTAGTTCAGTCTTAGTTTTCAATATGCTTTACTAATCAATGATTTAATGTAATGTTAGATGGAAATACTAAATAAATATACTAATGAGTGATTTTTCTTTTCTTAAATGATTATTGGCCTATTTTGTGAGATTTGTTGAATAGCCGTATCGACAAATTCTTGAAACCGAATCCTTGCTTCTTCGATGGTATCTACTTCATTTTATTTTGTGTCATCCAAAATCAACTGGGATATATTATTTCTCCTTTTCATGTTAAATATTTTCATCAAATCAAAGAAACATATCCAAATTAATTGTTAGTCACAATTGGGATTTCTTTATTAGCGGGGTGTGTCTATAGGTTCCATATTGACTTGAATAGGCAAATATAATTTTTCTTCCCTAATTAGGTGAGGATGATTATGGTCTTGTTAAAGAAATTTTTTATGCTACATGGACTTGTCCTATTAAACACACCCGTATGCTACACTGGACACTTAGGTAACAGTATGAGTTCTGGACACTTGCTCGTTAGTATAAAAGAATTGGTGAAATTGAGTACACTATGGGACTCTTCAAACTCAAAGCACACGTTTACTGGAAAATTTGGGTTAATGCTTGTGGTGGGCCAATGGACCCAAGCATCTGTAAACCAGTGGTCTTGGGGTGTTACATAAAAACTCCTTCCGATTCCTTGTTTTCTAGAAAATATTTACTTGGTTGAGCACACAGGTTGATGCACAATGGTTTTTTTTTCTGTTTTGGTGTGTGATGGATAACATCGTTTGAAAACATTTAATGGCAACTTCTGTATGAGATTTTACGTTATTTATAAAATCGATAAAGTTGTCATTTTGTCATTCTCATCTACCTCCTTTATTTCTTCGGCGGAAAAATGTACCTACCCTCTTGTTTGATATTAACTTTCTTTCTCACGTATGGAATTTTCTTAAAGTGCATTAATTTGTTTTCAATGAGATCTCTTCATTTACCACTGGATTTTAGTTTCATCTTTCTGATTGCTTTTCATGTGGTTGGGAATTTGCCACGTGCTGGTTATGACTGACACGCGCCGGCTTGAAATTACGCATGCAACCATCTCCTTTACTGTATGCCACGTCTTGTTCTTACTCTTCTACTTCTATCATATATAAATTCCCCAACATCAATCCTTTGGATCATAACAAGATGTCCATTGTAGTTCTCATCTCTGGTGGAGATATGATTTAGTTATACCAGTTCAATATTTTGCTCTTTTTTCCATGGATTCAAAACCAGCCTCAACTCTTCAAAAGCCTCGTTCTAAGAGAACTGCTGTTCATAAGGGTAAAGGAACATGGGTTCCAGAGTTACGTAATCCAGATTCAAACAAGATGATACGGCCGAGCTCTCACATTTCGGTTACGAATACTGCTCAGGCTCATGATTCTCCCTTGTACTTTAAGCATAGTACAGGGGATCTGTCCAATTCCCCGGATTCTAGAATGGGGACACAGCTTTCTGAAGAAGAACAAGTCATTGGTCCTTTCTTTGCTGATAAAGTCAGAAGAATTCAAATGGAATTGGCTTCTGTGCGTGCTGCTAATGGTCCTTCTGTCGAGCCTTCTTCAAAGTTGCTTTCAACTCCAACTCCCCTTTCACTTAGCAAAGTTGCCATGCAGAATCGATTGAAGAATGCTGGAGTTGTCCCAAAGGATGCATCGAGAGTGAAGCCATATGCACCTGAACCAGTTTCCCCAAATCAGGTGAAGAATACTGGAGTTGTCCCAAAGGATGCTGCGTTGAAAGTGAAGCCACATGCACCTGAAACAGTTATTCCAAGTAATGTGTTAGGAGAGAAACCATATATCCCAAAGTTTGCGCCAGAAGAAAAACCAGTTCCTTACCAAAGTTTCGGATTTAGTGAGGAGTTTATCAAGGGGTCCGATGAATGGATCCTGGATTTTATGGCGGATCCTTCCTATAAATGCTAAGGACGTGGGGAGTAATGTTATCACTCATTTGGTCCGAGACAGCTATCCTTGTTTCGTCTGTTTTGATTTACTGCTTTATGCTTTTGTATTCCTAAGTTAGAGTAAGAGTCTTACCAAATAAACTATGTTATGGACCTTGTGGCACTCAAATTATGTGGTATCTAAGTTGCTTTTATCCATGATTTTTATATGATCTTGGATTTGTCTGTTGCATTTGACTCTCTTTGCAAAGATTTCAATTGTTAAACTATATACCAGATCCAGGACTAGCTGTAGAGGCAGGATTTTACCCATGATTTATCCTTGATGAGGTTGTTTCTAGCTATTCAGTTTTTTGAAAATCAATAAGCAGAACCTAAGCAAGGAGAGGGAGTGCGTAGTGCTTAGATGGTGCCATTTATCAACTTTGTGTTGAATATATATATATGTGATATGATATTCACTAGAAACAATAAATTCAATTCAAGCATAATAGCATCACAGTATTCACTATATTGATTTGATACATGATTGAATTCTCTAGGCAAGAGCCTAGGCGCTGTATGGCTACTGCAAATTGGACCAGGTAGAGGGTCACCTTGTGTATAGGAAGACTGTTAAATATGAAGTCTTCTTAATGGGATACTATTGCTAATATACAATTGTTAATTAAATGCAGTGGTGGTGAGAGTTATAAGATTGATAAATAGTGATTATGGAAAACATGGCCCAGATTCTTGCTTAATTGATGCTGACATACCATGAAGTAGAATCAAAGGAACTTCATGTGGTACACTTGGCAGCAATATCTTGTTTCAAGCGTACAGCAGTTCAGGTATGATGGGAATCAAATTTTGTTCGGTAATAGTTTCATTCTATTTGTTGGTAAATTTACTTGACGTTAATGGTATTTATCCTTGTATAATGATACTTAGGATTCCCCAAAGATTTTGTTAATTTTGATACTGTAATACAGCAGTTGAACCTAAAATCTCAAGTTAAATGTACCAGATGATCAATGTAAGATTGGGGCCAGGGACGGATGTATCGTCTGGCTGTTTGGCAAGTAAGAAATGTGAGATCAGTTGACCCCACATAATTATATATATATATATAATTTTTTTTTTTTTGATAACAAGCTACTATTGGGACCAGGGATGGATGTATAGTCCGGCTTTGTGGCAAGTGAGAAATGTGAGATCAGTTGGCCCCACATAATTTTATATATATATATATATATATATTTTTTTTTTTTTTGGATAACAAGCTACTATGGGGTCTACTTGAATTTACATAAACACAAGACCAAATTTTATTTCTCATCTTCTCCCCCAAGCAATTTGAAACCATAAAGGATGGAGTTCAAAAGGTATTTCAATGGATGGGGTCTAGAAAAATGCTTTTGTAATGATTTTTTAAAGTTATTTTAGTGAAAATTTATATTATGTGATTTTGACTATAATCTGTTGTGATTTAAGTTGATTATATAAATTCTTTCTTTAAAAATAAAATCTCATTTAGGTCTTGGCGAAAATTCGATGTCCTTCATTCCCTATGATGACTCACATGTTCCCTTGACAGATTTCTTAACCTTGCAGTTTTGTGAATTTTGGACATAGGTTTCTGAAATTTTAGTTTTGTGTAGCAGAAATATTACTTTGGGAGAAGTCATTTTGGGCATATAATGTCGGAAATTTGTCATCTGTAGGGGATTACTCTAGTGATAATTAAGATCAATTTGTGTGTGCTACCAAAAGAAAAAAAATCTTATGAACCTAGAGTTCTCTTTTGTTCTACTTCAGTTTGGCTTCTTTGTTTTAGATCTTCTTCTGTTTCCTGTATTATATGATTGTTCTTTTGTTTCTGATTATATTTTCCCAGGTCCTTTTCTAACAGTTTGTGCTCTTCTGTAGGAAGTGTTTATAGGAGGCTTGTTAAATGTTGCATAACAGAACGTATTCGCACTTCAGTTCAACATCAAAATAATTTTCACACTTATTTGTTCCTTTACTATCTTTATGAATATACATGAGAGGAGAACTCATTCTCTACAAATATACCATTTTTGGGTCGGACACTGCTGTTTCCGCCTACGCATTTGTAGGCTGAATTTCCCTACAGTTGCACATATTAATGCTGATGTTTTTTTGGCTGTAGCACAGTTTTATTTTCTGCCAGTTTGAAAATTCAAGTACTTGGTCGTACATATGTCAACAAAATGAAAGGGTTTAAATGGGCTCTTTCTACCTACAAGATATGTAGTCTGAGGCGGAATTACTCTCAGACAGGGGTGACGACCGGAACTACTGTCGATGTGATGGTTGTCCCTCTCGATTTTTCAAAAATTATATTATTATCCCTAAAATTTTATAAAATTTTTATACGTATTTTACACTATATTTTATATTTCAGCCCTGCCGTTCATGTTTTTTCTCTCACGCCCCCTTCGATTTATTATCTGGTTTCGCTTTGTATGTTGGCGATGATATCATTTGCCTTTTTGGGTCATATACTTTGCCAGAGGAATAAATTTATGAGTTACTGGTTACTACAGCTTTTACGGACGCAAGCTCCCCATTTGCTTTTATTTTTACCTAGTATTATTAGTTTCTCATACTCGAACCTTATTAGTTTTAAAATTAAAGATACGTTTTGACTGTTTTGGTCAAACTGACATGTTGGATTTCAAAGATAATATAATCTATAAAAGTTTTAGATATAAATTATATTTTGATCAAAAGTTTTTGTTATAAACATTAAAAATATAATAATTTTATCAACTATAATTAACTAAATTGATCGTAATTTAGAATTTAATTTGCCGTTGTTTAACTCAAAAAGTTAAAATGTATTTTTAATTTTGAAATGAAGGATAATATAAAATAATAAATTTTTGCATGCAAACTATTTCACAAGAGACTCATAAAAGTGCATAAAGACAAGAAAAATTGATGGATCCTATTAAGAAAAGGTAGAAAGAAAATAATAAAATTGTCCACATAACAAATATTCATAGATTTCTGAGTTTGTATAAATTGTGAGTTTGCACAGATATGCTTGCTTCGAATTTCAGTGTTGTTTATTATGTGAGATAATTCGCTAAATAAGGTGATAATAAATCTGTTATGTAACGTTTGTGGTTGAATATTGGGAATTGGTGGTATATTTATTACACAAAACTAAACTTAAAAAGAAAACACACACAAAAGTATATTTAGGGATCATAATTATACACAGATTTAAAGATTTTGTCATCTCTTTTGTTTCTTATTCTTCACCTTTCGTTTTCAACTGTTGGTATTTTTAGGTTTTTTCTTGCATCTTTCAAATCCTTCTCATTTAGATTTGTTTAGGCTTTATCAACAAAATAATAATATTAATAATAAATTGCCTTTTGCAACAAAGCCCGAGTTTCTCCAATAGCGTTTATTGAATTACAATTTTGGGAGAATTCCCGATTGGTATTATGTTATCAAAATAATTCAAGTGTAGTACAATTACTTTTTAATTATTTATATTAAATTTATGTTATTATATTACTATGTACAATGTTATTATCTGTTTAATAAAATTGTAACGTGGATAGTAATATAAATGAATCAGATAGTAACATATTAATACGGTAACATAGTAAAATAAATTGCACATGAAAAGTTGAAATTATCTTAAACTGGAAGGGAATTATTTATGAAAAAAATATACTAGCCGATAATTTTCTGTACAATTTTCTCATTACCAAAGTAAGAGATTATCCGTAACCTGAATTCAGATTTTGAAGGAGAAAAAACTGTTTAGAATCTGGTCACAGTTAATTTGTTATATTCTGTGTACAAAGGGAAAGAATTATTATTACAAAATGCAAACAAGAACAAATTCATCAGAAAATAAAAATTCAAATGAAATCATTTTTTGTATGGTATAAATGAGTGATCTGCGTACATCCCTACGCATATCCCTAAAGCGTACCAACATACATTAAACGCGATTTGAAAATGAAATCTTCCTGTGCGGTGTGCCATTTTATTTCTTATTTCTCTTTACAGTTATCATGTCGCAGATCTTTTAGTAAAAAAAATGACAATCATAGAAAAATACCAAATTATACGATTTGAATCGACTAAACACACTAAGATATTTAAAAAGTTTGTTATATATATCGAAAATTATTACTTAAAAGAAAATAAGGAAATTATCGTTTTAAATGTGAGTTAAATATGAAAAAAATGACTAAATCTATTGTTTTCTCTTATTACCATGTAGTATAATACTACATAAGAGGAGATCTTATCCCATCTTTAACTATCCCAATTAAAAACATCCTATATAATCTGTTTGATTATCGTAACGAAATGTCAATCAATAATCATTATTTTAAATATAATTTTTTTTAAAAAAAGTCACGTATATCTCTCAAAATTAAAACATCACAACTAAAACTAACAAGAAAATCAACAAGTTAAAGAATAAAATAGATAAATTCTACAACAAGTATATAAACGACCAAAAAATAAAACACCACAATAAAATTACTAAATAAAAAAAAGATTATAAAATTTTATATTGATAAATTGTATTAAAGTAAAATATATTTAGTATTAGGTAATGTAAATTATTTTAAATAGTTATAATAATAACTAAGAGAATAACTTCAAAATCATAATTACATGACATAATACTTTATTACCTTATATTTTAAAAAGAAATAAAATACACACATCAATTTTAAAATTTATAAGTATAAAACTAATAATATAGTAAACAACAATATTAATAATGGGTCCTGTATTTAACAGAAAAGTAACTATTAAAAATACTATATATTTGGCCCAATAATTTGAAATCAGTTAAAAAGAATATGTACTATGCAGGTTAGCCAATCAGTTAAATAGCATTGCAAAAGATGTGTTTCGTATTTTAACGTAAATATTATTTTATAAAAGATGTGTGTCACGAATCTCTTTGATGTACTTCGTCTTTGACATTGTCACAAATCTCTTTACCTGCTACGAACGACCGACGAGAAACGAAATTTTTACCTAATTAGAGCGCTCGCTCTCGTCAGTTCAACCATCTTTTTGCATACAAAATAAAAAAAATATTGTCCCTTTAAACTTTATTCGGTTACATGGAGTGACCACAATAATTAAAAAAGCCAAGATTAGCAGTCGGAATCGGAAAAAACAGCAAAAGAAACATACGACTAAAATCCAAAACAAAAAAGTGCAGTATACGAAAGAGAAAAGAGATAGACCGAAAAGACCTTGGGTCCCGCCTGTCAGAAGAATCGTCGCCGACCGATGAAGTCGGCCGTTCTTCTTTTCTTGGGACACGTATATTCTCACCTCTTTGGGACCCACCGATCGTGGCCTCTTTTCTTCTGCTAACCTGCGCCTCCTCTTCCTGATCCTCCTCACTCACTCCCCATCTGTCTGGCACAACAACACAATTATCACACTTCCACTTAATTATTACTAAAATGAAATAATTCCTAAACACATCACACATACAATGCGCATGGTGCGTAGTGTTCCTCATATCCCTGCACTACTACACTTTATTTCCCCAGTTGTACTGTACACCCCGTGCCATCTAGCCACTTCCATTATTACTCCGACCAATATTCCTCTCTCTAACAATCCAACAATATATACACACACAGACATATATATTTATGTGTGTTTGTGTGCGCGCTTTTTTTGTTTGATCTGAGAGATTAGATCTGAAATGGAGGCGGCGACGAGAGCTCTGGTTATTGTAACGGTGGTCTTTATGGCAGCAATTGATTGTGTCGCCGCCGTTGCGTACTCTTCGAGGCTAATTCATAGATTTTCCGACGAACTTGAGGCGTTTAGGGTTTCGAATAAAGGAGGTTTATGGCCGAAGAAGAGGAGTCTAGATTACTACCGGATGCTTGCTAACAGCGATCTTCAGAGGCAGAAGATGAATCTCGGTCCTCAGTCGCCTTTTCTCTTTCCTTCTGAAGGCAGTCAAACGGTGTCGCTTGGAAATGACTTCGGATGGTTTGTACTCTTCACTCTTCTCTGTCCTTGTATTTCACTTTATTCCGTGTATATTATCCGTTCATTCACTTTTTTTTCCTTGCTATAATTGTAATATTTCAATACTCTTATGATTTATGACTTGAAGCTGCATTGTGGTGAGGGGTGTGGGTAGTAATTGAACTTCTTGAATTGCTTTTATATTTTGAACTAAAAGCCAGTTCATGTTTGTTGGGTACAGAGGACTGAGTGGGTCACAGATGAATCGGGTCAAATTAAACAGTACCAAAATTAAGGGAAATCGATTTTAAAAAAATCCATCTTTATTTGTACATGTTTCTGTGTATGAAGATGCAAAATTTGATAGTATATTTTTTGGATTATTTTTTGTACCTTAGTTTGAGTATATCTTTGTACTTGCATTTCAAAAGTTTTACTACACTCTCAAGAATAATCAGAAATGTGAAATGATATGAGTAGGTACTAATTTACAGGCTTATACCCCCTCCTTTCCAATATTAGAGGTACATTGGGCTTTAATTATATAACTAATTTGTTATTAAAACTCAAACTTGATGTAAATTTAACTTTTTGTTAATGTGTAACCAAATAGTAAACTGTATCAAGAGTCTTATTAGTTCAAACTTTATATGCTTGGTGTTTGTTTTGGTGATTGCATTATAATTAATAAATACTGGAAGATAATAATTAAATGACTTTTTGAAAAAGCTGGATTGTTAAGTGTTAATTTCATAATGTGGGACCAACGTTGAAATAAATTTTCCATTAACTGTATTATGTTCTTTTATATATTACAGTTTTCTGTGAGTTCTTAATTCTAATTTCACCGTGTACCTATATGTAGGTTACACTACACCTGGATTGATATAGGGATGCCTAGTGTTTCTTTCCTCGTCGCTTTAGATTCTGGAAGTGATCTACTTTGGGTTCCTTGTGACTGTGTACAATGTGCTCCACTATCTGCCAGTTACTATAGCATTCTGGTATGGGAGCGTTGCATAATACTCTTGTCTTTGTGTTGTCATGTCTGCTTCTATACACATTATATATAGTGTTGCTATTCCTTTTATAATGTGTTCTGATAGTCAAGCTGGCAAGTAGAGCAGTCCATTTTCAGCGTTCTTGTCGTGTTGCGCTTATTACTGTATTTCAAAGATAGCTTTATGAAGGTACCAGTATATTATTATAAACTATTTATCTAAAGCGTCATTTGATAGAAATTTTTCAAGTAGCTTCTACTCTAAAATGCAGGCATTTTTTTTAATTCTTAAAACGTAATAAGGCTTAAGTAGTTCTTAGATTTGTAATTGTTTTGAGAGCCAGAAAACACGTACTTCCTCCGTCCTTTAAAAAGTTAAGACAACTATAAAATTAATTGGCCATTAAGGGTTGGCATCCCAATAAATGTTGCAATTACCATTTACTCATTTAGGTTCCAAAAGTGTACATAGAGGTGTCCACTAGAATCAATTAAGAAAAAAAATTACTCATTGTACTTGAATAGGGTACACTATAGTAAAGTTGCAACTTATTCAATACTCCCTCTATTCCAAAAAAATGAGGACCTTCGAGAATAAGATTTTTCAAAAAAAGAGTACCATTTGCATAATTATTTAAGTATAACACCATCTTTTTTCAAAATTTTCATTAAATTTTCAGATCTTATCTTTAATTGAACATTCATAACAAATTTTACGGGAATAACTTATTATTTGTACATGTAGTTTGCAGTCAAACATGCAATATTAATATTTTTCAAAAGTCCAAGTGTAGCACTTTTTGTGGGACAGAGGGAGTATTGTTTTTGTGTTGTCAATTTTGAAAGTTGAGGGTAGTCCTTATTACCACCAAACACCAATATAAAAATTATTAAAGAAGGTTGGAAGTTTATAAAAGAATATTCTTATAAGCTTAATCATATTTTGTGACTTCCATATCTTTTAGCTAAAGTACATTGATATTTCTTTCAGAACTTTTGAACAAAAAAGAAGCTACATCTAGTATCCAGATTTTTCGTCCAAAGTACTAATCTTTTAATGAGTTCAGAAGTAGACATGGCTAGTGTTGAATTTATCTTTCTAGTTTACTATATTGATTATCTATTGCACATTAGAAATAGTATATTTCTGTATGCTCTGCTCCTGTGGGTAGCTCGTCTTAGTTGAAGAGGGAATGTCATTTAGCTTGTATAGTATAACCCCCAAAATGAAAAATAGCTTAAAAATAAAGCTCAAATCTTGTTTCTTATCTTTATTCTTTCTTTTTTTCCGGAAGTTTTTTAGAATTTAGTAAACGGAAGAATTCTTATTCTCTATATTCTAAGAACGAGGCAAGTTCCATTTCTTCTTGATTAGACCCAAACTTGTTTTTAGGTATGGTTCTTCATGACCATTTCAAAGTGTATAAGTTTTCAACCATGATTTCGGTTTTGTTTCTTTGTCTATTGCTAGAATGATCATCTATTTTTCAAGTCGCATTTATATGAATACAAATGTTATTTGTTAAATATTTTAATAATCAAAGCAATAGATATGTGGGACCACAATTATGAAATAAAATAAGATCTGGACTGATCAAATAAGAATTGCAAATCATTTTATGAATAGCAGCTCTCCTATTACAAAAAGTGTTTCAAGCGATTGAGCTTGACATGTGATTCCATTTCTTAAAGATTAATTGGCAACGTCTGAATGCTTCAACATGAGTGTGATTTTCTTTAATTTCTATTTCTTTTCATGCTTCAAAAGTGCTCTGCAGGTTGCAAATGTGATGCGAACTTAGCAAATTAATCTGCTACAATTATGTGCCTTTATATAATCTGTGACAGCATAGAGCTTATATTTCTTTTCGTGTTGAGAGTTGTGCTTTTAAAGACCTTAATAAATATTTTGTTGCATCTTCTTTCACCTCCGTGTAGGAGTTTCTTTAGCTACCATAAAAAAAATTCCCCTTTGAATTGCTTAGCTTTTCTCTATAAAGTTGGTGATGGTTATGCCTTTCACATGCATACGCGAGGAAGGAATTTAAAAGAGAACTCAAAGAGTATTATATAGATTGTGTTAACAGTTTCAGCACTTATTTCCAATGATTGATTGGCAGGTGCTCCTTGGTATTTGGAGCATCTATTATGCAGGATAGGGATCTAAATGAGTATAGTCCATCTGGCTCAAGCACCAGCAAGCCCTTATCCTGCAGTCATCAGTTATGTGAAATTGGTCCAAATTGCAAAGATCCTAAGCAACCTTGCACATACACCTTAAACTACTATTCAGAAAATGTCTCAAGTTCTGGTTTGTTGGTGGAAGACATATTACATCTTGCATCACACAAAGCTGATGCGTCTAACAGCTACTTACGGACTCCAGTCATTATAGGGTGGGTTCTGTTGATCTACAATTTCTTATTATATCTATTTATTTGTGTAAGTTACTTGCTCTAGAATCAGTTGTAAAGGATTTCATTCAGCAATTGAATATTGGGACTTGATTGTTAGTTGATTTGGAATACAGATGTGGTAAGAAGCAGAGTGGTGGTTATCTGAATGGAATAGCTCCAGATGGTCTTATGGGCCTTGGACTTGGAGAAATTTCAGTTCCCAGTATTCTGGCAAAAGCAGGAGTGACTCTTAACTCATTTTCGCTGTGTTTTAATGAGGATGAATCGGGGAGAATATATTTTGGGGACCAAGGAATTCCTTCCCAGCAAACCACTCCATTTCTTCCCTTAGATGGAAAGACGTATGGGTCATCTGCTGTTTTAAAAAGCTTGCCAACTTTTTCATTTAGTAGACATCCAGTGCTGTGTCTTGCAGTTATTTTGTGAGGGTTTATGACCTAATCCTTTGACTTTCTGTATACCAGTATTACCTATATTACTGGTGTGGAGGCATGTTGCATTTCAAGTTCTTGTCTTGAGCAAACAAATTTCAGAGCACTGGTAGATAGTGGTACATCATTTACGTTTCTTCCTAAGAGTGTATATGAAAAAGTTGTGAAGGAGGTATGCTACGCAATTTTGTGCCATCTAACTCCAATTTGAATATACTTGCCTATTGTTTAACTACTTTTTTATCTGGTTATAGTTTGATAGACAATTTAATGGTAGCAAAACTAGCTTTGAAGATGATACTTGGGAGTATTGCTACAAGGCCAGGTACCTACACAAGCCACATAGTCCCCGCCCTTCCCCTCCCCCTCCTCTTTCCCTTTGGATAGGTGATATTTTCACTGTATTGTTTCATGAATGATCTGAAGAATCTGGTTGGAACAGTTCTGTTGAGTTGTTGAAGCTCCCATCAGTGATGCTTAAGTTTGCCTTGAACAACAGCTTTGTGGTTCAGAATCCTATTATTAGAATCTATGGCAATGAGGTAGGTACCAACTAAATTATTTTCGTATGCATTGTAGTTGGAATTGTTTTGCTTTTAAAATTTTATACCCAGGAGTATTTAATGTTTTCCTCTTCCGCAGTTTTCTCAATTCCTAAAAATTCAGTGTCACTGTTTATGCTGAGAGAGCTTCGAAGCTTTTTCAACCTTGAAACTAAGAACCGAGTGTGAAGAATCGAGTCGTACTTTATATCTTCTTTACTTCTCCATCTACTTAGAGATATATGGTTCTTAACTTATTGTTACTCTTGAGTGTTATCTATTTTCATTTAGACAAGCAGAACGGAGAATGTGAGAATAACGTTTTGAACTTAAAAAGTTGTACCGTCAGTTAACATAACTATGGAGATTTCATAGTTTAGCTGAACAAACAAGTAAATGAAAAAGCAATTAGTTATTATTATATAGACAAAAGCTATGACAGAGTTTTAAGATTTTAGGAGCTTATTATTTGTACTTTATGAAGAATGAAGTGTATATCAACAAAGACATTTTTGCAGCTAATACATGCATATTTGCATTTAATAACATACTGATGTACTGACTTTTTAAGTAACACGCAAAATAAGATTTATGGAGAAGCATGTTGGAGTATGATGAATGGTATGAGCAGGGGCGGAACTAGGATTGCAAATCGGAAGAGGCGATTTATCCCCTTTTCATCAACTACGTACATAACAAAATATTAGGCCTCTACATTCAGTTGTTTTTTTAATGAGAAAAACTAAGTTCTCATATAAAAGATGAGAGCTCTACATTCGATTGATTGTTAAAGAAATAATCATTCTATTGCTATATATGAACTCACATGAAGAGTTCACATACAAGGGGACTCTTTGACATTCCTCTCTTAATCTCCACTTCTTATGTCAAGTCTCCTCAATTACATCGGAGACAATTATTCTCATAAATAATAATCAAAGGCTACTACCAAATTCTACATGTCAATTGAAAAAAGAAAACAATCTAATCCTGATCATGCAATTGAGTTGAAATCATCTATAATGAAATAAATTATAATCTTAATCACTAATTAGACCTATTTAATTAAAATAATTATAACCTAATTAATATAAAATATAATCATGTAGTCTACCATAATTGATCGATTACGATTAAATCAAATAATAAATAACCAAACTATAAATATCACCAAGATTTGGTATTAAAAAAAAGAGGCAAGAGTTAGGATAATTGTGCGATAGTTATGCACTCACATACAACATCATTCTATATAATATTCCATACAAATTAAGTAAATTAAAGCATGCACAAAGCATGTGCTAAGCGATAAAAATTTCATTTTATCACCTATACTATTATACAAAATATGAATGTACAAAGCAGAAACTGTATATGTATGATATAACTTTCAATAAATTGCCTTTTATTTTATTAATTCTTTCTTAACTAGAGTTAGCACAATGAAGAAAACGTAAAATATTTTATTTTGAATTAATTGATAAATAAATATTTGAGTAAATTATTACATTTAGTTCAGATTGGTGTAACAACCGGATCATAAAATAATAAAATGATAATACAAGAAAATAATTTGTAAAACATGAAATCGTCACAAATAAAATAAAATTTATATTAATACATTAAAAATAGAAAGACCATTAAAACATTACAAAATTAAAATAAAAAACCCGTGGTGGGCACGGACTTCTTAGCTAGTTGTCTATTCATTTTCAACATCTATCTGTAGTACATAATCAAATAATTAACACCAAATTAAATTTTCTTACATATAAAATATGTGTGTGTGTGTGTGTGAACCAATACTCCACAGAAATATTTTCAGACTAATTAATAGATTTACGAAGTAAACAATTACAGTTAGACTGTTAGAATATAATCGAGTTAGCATGTGGTTCAGATGTTTATAATTTGAGAGAAATAAATATACCAATCATCACCTTTTCCTATATATTGGTCTTCTATTCAAACAAGAAGTCAATCAACATATTTGAATAAAAATGTAAAGTCAAGAAATTCAAATAAATGTTAGTTACCTTGAAACACTGACTATTTCTTTCAACCTTTCTTGAATCAAACAAAAGTATGAACTCTAAACAAATGTTAAATATGTGTACAAAGCATCTTTAGATGGGTCCCATTATCTTTTTATCAAGTCTCACTGAAACTGCTCATCACGGCAAAGAAATAACAAAACACTGGAAGTTTTTTTTTTCTTTTTTTGGGTGGGGTGGGGGCACTACTCTCCCTGCCTGTTTTCATGTGGTTTAAGCAGGAGTGGGACTGAATACATGAGCTGTGAGTTTTCCACAGAAAGAAGAGGAGAAGGGCCGAAGGTACCAACAAAGATGCGTTCAGATATCTGGGATCAATCTTTTGTGCTTGCTGGTTGTTGGGGTGGGGTGGGGTTGTAAACTCAATGAGTATGTTAGTCATAGAATCGGAGTAGGTTGGATGAAGTGACGGTGGTTCTTCCATGGTCGTTAAATCTTGTTAGGCTAAAGGAAAACTTTTATCGAACTACAGCAGGGCATAAAATTGAGTGTTAGTCATTAAAAAAGAACACGAGTGTAAAATTGGAGTAGTGTAAGTGAGGATGTTAAGGAGGATTTGTGCTTGAGATGTTTTGAGGGTGACTTAATGGAAGACATTTAGATACTTAAGGAAAGGAGTTTATTACCATGAACATGACAAAGAAAGGAAGAGGTTGGCTAATACTTACATGAGGAAAGGTGGTGAAACAAGATAAGGGGAGATAGAGTGATGCGTGGTTGGTGTTAAGGAGTTGAGCAATAGCTTTTAGCAATGTGAAAGGCTTCTTCTCCCCCCTTAAATGTTTTACATTTCATAAGTTTTTGATTTCTCTTTTCAATTATTTACTTTCTTTTTTATTTATCATTTGTTATTTTTTTGCTTAATCTTTTTATTTATTAATTTATTTTATTTTTCAATATGGGTTTGTTGACCGCCTACCTGAACTAGTTTGTGTTAAAGTCTCTTTCTCTTCCCCCTTTAGTGTTCTAAATTTCCAGGTTTTTTATTTCTCTTTTCAATCATTTACTTCCTTTTTTATAATCTTTTATTTCTCTTTTCAATCATTTTCTTTTTTATAATCTATCATTTGTTATTTTTTTCCTTAAACTCTTTATTTTTTAGTTTCTTTCATTTTTTAATATGGGTTTGTTGCCCCAACTAGTCTGGGTTATAGGCTTGTTAATGTTGATTGATATAGTGGTCTTTTTGGTGCAGGGACTTATCGGATTTTGTTTAGCCATGCAGCCTACAGATGAAGATATAGGAACAATTGGGCGTAAGCATGAAAATTTTTATTTGCTAGTCCTGCTTCCCAGTTTCATATCATGTATCATGGCCTGCGAAATTTCTTTCCTAAAGTCCAATTACCAAGAAGAAATTAAAAGAAAATGTGGGTTGAATTTCACAATACTCCAACAATATTTACTCTGTGCAGAGAACTTCATGACAGGATACCACATGGTATTTGACAGAGAAAATCACAAGCTCGGGTGGTCACGTTCCAGCTGTGAGTACTTATGCTCTTACCTGTTCATTTTCTCTCTCTCTCTCTCTCTCTCTCTCTCCTCATCCCCACCCCACACAAACAATGCATTTGTGATACGGATATTATCCGTTTTTTCAAATATGGATGCGAACAAATATCAAATATTTCTAGTACCATTCATCTGGTTGAAGGCCTTATTATCTGATGGCATTTAAGATTTATTTTAGGACTCTTTGCATCCCTGCAAAATTCCAAAGTTAGAGATATCTTGTAAGCTAAGGTCAATTTGGGAAACCCTGAATTTCAAAATTAATATATGCAAAATTAAATTTAGTACGATCAAAAAGAGCAATTGTGCATTAGATTATTTGTATTCGTAATCACTATATTTGTTAATAACAAATTTAGATGTATCATTATCAATTTTGAGTTCCAACATTTTGCAATTTGACTTCAAAAAATTCATAATGTATCTCTAACTTTTGAATGGAGAGGGTGTCATTCTGGCCAAGATATCTAGATCTCCTCATTGTTGATAGATATTTCCCGTTATAATATATGTGTGTGTATGTGTGTATATATGCATGTATGTACGTCTGTTTGTATGTATTAATTATTAACTACCTTCCAAAACAATGTCCGTTCAAGACCATGAGAGTAGCTAAGGTTACAAGCTTCATTCATCATCCACACAACAGTTGGCCCAATGCCACAAACTGTTGTGCTAAAAGTTCAATAAAAACTGGTTGGATGGGTATATATTTATACCTGAACCCCTGCTAAACCATGGGCAAACAATGTTCCAGGTTCTGCTGTTGCTCTTCTACCTTGTAGTTTTCTTTGCAACCGTCATCTTTAGTTCTTAAAGGTTTGTACTGGTGCCACCGTAGCTGTTATAACCTAAACATACTACAAATTGACGAGGAGAAAAGGGAGTATAGAGACACACACTCACACAAACAGTACTTGGTAAGTGGACTATAACACACACACACACACAAACAGTACATGGTAAGTGGACTATCTTTCAGGTGAGACTTGAGGGTTAATTATCTATATATTATCTATCTTGGTCAAAGTAGTTGGAATTCATTTTGGGATAAAGCATACGGGTCCAATCTTTTTGTTGGCTGCAGCAGGGTCTCAAGAAAAATTTACTTTAGTTCTTTCTACTTTTACCTACATTTAATTTTCTTATACTCTCACATAATTCTTGATCTCACCTAGATCTTATTTTGTAGGGGATCTTTTTTTCAATTGACTAAGGAGGGTTTCTGGTGATAGTGGTGTCCATGGTACCTTGTTGGTTCAAGTCTGAAATAAAAACTTACTCATCCATTTAACTGTTCGCCGCATGGAGTGGTATAAGTTTTTTTTTTGTTTTGGGGGTGGGGGGTGTTGTTTACAGTTTGCGCTGTCGGTTGGGCTGATGGTTTAATGACCCTTTTTAAATCTATATGCCCTTACAAAATGAATGCTTGGCAGTGGATCCTCATCTTACACATACACGCACACATAAAAATATTAATTATTTATGTAAAATTTAATTTAATAACTTTGTCTTTGGAACAGAACTTCTGCAGACCTCGTAGAGGTTTGATAATGTGTTGGTCGGATATCTAAACAATTATGCTGTATACCTGTCATCTGAATTGATATAAATCTGTTATGTTTTAATGCATCCCAGGTCAAGAAATTGGTTATGGTAGAACGATGCCATTTTCTCCATCACCAAACGGTAGTTTCCCCGATCCATTGCCAACCGAGCAGCAGAGCAAACCTGGTGGAGTTGCAGTTGCTCCTGCTGTTGCTGGAAGGACACCCACAAAGTCCTCAGCTATGACAATTATTGCAAGTTCAAGCTGGTTACATTTAATTAAGTTGATTCCTCTTCTGCTGTTATCATTGCATCAACTCTCCTGCACTACCTCCTAAGTTTATATTATATTATTTTTTGTTTTTGTTTTGTTTCGACTGGCGCTTCTGGAGTTATTTGCTCAGATTTTCTGGTGGTTACAATACGATCTACATAGTCCACCTGTAAATTCGTTTTGCTCATCTTCCTCCTTTCTTTTTAAGTCTCTTAGTTGTTTATAACTGCCAGACATGTAGAGGAGGTGGCCATATGTAATATTCCCGGTCCATAGTTAAAATCCTTCTTTGCTATATATCTATTTGTTGCTTCGTTGTTCGTATACTTACTTTTTTCCTTATCTTTTCCTGTGTTTGAATTGCAATAATATTACGGTATGGATAGGAAAAAATAGAGAAAATTGGATAAGTTGGGATGAAAGAGGAGATGAAGAGAAATGCAAGAAAAAAAAGTAATACATCATTCTTTATTTAATGCAAATAATTTAAAATTAGAGATACATAAAAATTTCTTGAAATTTATCTCTAATTTTGAAATAGAGAGAGTACATACTTTCCCCGAAATTATATGATGCAAATATACAATTATAAGTTTCGAATTCAATCTGCAACTTAACAAGTAATAGATCGTCTGATATATGTCTTTGGAAGACGGACATTCAGGCTTGTGTCTTTTAGAGAAGGTAGAAAGGAACAGTAATATAATCGTTAAAAAGTGCTGGGGTAGCATCTGTTTAGCTCTAGTAACATAAATTTTGTTCACAATACCGTCATGACCAGCCAATATTTTTCTTTGTTTTGTTCTAAACCTGAAAAATGAGAAACCCAACAAATCTTCATTTTATAATATATTTTCTCTTTTTTTCTTTTCACCCTTTACAAACAATATGAAAGAAAGTTATTGCAGCTTCCTTTCCCACTTTTAAACTGGATCAGCTGTAATAAACTAACAATTGATATTACAGTTTGCATAGCACTACTCAATAAAAGTGATAAATGGATGTTACGTACTCTGCATGTTAATTGTTACAGTAGAGATTGATGGCTCTGTTTTTCATATCTAATACTTTGAACTTTTCCAAACCTCACTCGTCTGCCGGACTATTAAACTTAATATAAAGGTGTCTAAAGGTCATGATCTGATATTTCTGTTTCTCCATTTTAATCTTGATGTTGGTATACTTTGCCTTTTTTATATAATTTGTTTATTTTTATATAATTTTTTTTAAAATTTTGTCTTCCTGTTCTTTTTCTTTCTTAAAAAACAGAAACAAATAATACTATCAAAAGACAACCTGGGCTACCAGAATATTGTTGAAACAGACGTGGCAACCAACCTTATACAAACACCATGTATAATTTGTCATAAGTAATGAAAAAAAGTTGGCTGGTTGTTATAGGACAACTCAAGCGACAATGATTAATGATGGACCTGATCAACCCCGACCACCGAATGCTATATATATATATATATACACACACACACACACTTCATACATAACCTTATCTACATGATGTGTAAACGGAGTTACCTGAGAAGTAGCCAAGTTTGCATGAGGGCGGTTGTGTAGCATAAGATATCTTAATTAGTTATATACTTTTGAGATGGAATTAATTTCTCCGTCCAGTCACAAAAAAGTACATATCATTTGGATTTTAGAAATTAATCGGTTAATTAAAACATATTCCTTATAACGTAGTACTATTTACGATTGTTATAATTTCATATATGATATAAATTTGTAAAAATATATATCACTATATTTATATAATTTTGCAAACTTATTATTTTGTCTGAATTAAATGAAACTCTAGAACGGAGGGAGTAATATTAAGTTGACATGTAGATATTTATGTGTTTTAGTTAAGGGAAAACTGTTGAATGGAGTTATTTTAGTAGTAACCTAATTTCAATGCAATACACCTAATTATTAACTAATAATTCTTTTAACAATGGACCTTCTCGGTGTTTACTAATTTCCTAAGGTTTAATTATCTTAAGTTATGTAAAAGTTATGTCAAATTAAAATGCCTATCATCATTATTATTATACACTGACAACTGAAATAATTTTTTTAACTGTCACTTATTTCTTGTTAATTTTTTAATAAATATAATGGTAAAAGTGTATTGCCAATGGAATATTAAGCATTTAAAAATTTTCATTCGCAATATCAACTTTTGATGTAATACTCGCGTTAATTTGCGCTCGGACACTTTAATTTTGTTCTTCTTCATTCATGTAATTGTGCGCTTTTCGGTGTCTAATATTGAATCGTTTTCAATATACCAGATTCAAATTCTCATGGCAAAACAGAGAGGAATTATTTATGCATTACAAATCGCATCCCAAACTTCACACAATCATTTTAATTTGCACCCTAACATTAAATAAATTATTTGGTCTTCAAAAAAAAAAAATTATAACAGGATTGAATAAGATTTTCAAAATTTTCACTTTACTTTAAAATTTTCTTGTCGAAAATGTATTCCTTACTTAAACAAGATTTAAAAAAAGTTAACTTGGGTAGCAGAATAAGAAATTCCTTTTAATTATAAGAAATTAAGCAAATAATGTTTAAGCAGGATAACAAAATAAGTAATGAATAAAAATAAGCAAAAGATGAGACAGTATTTATAGTGGTTTACAAACGCCTACTCCACTCTTCTTCTCTTCTTACTTAAGAGAAGACACTCACTTAAATTTTCATATATAACAAAATACAACAAGACATTTAGTTCAATTTGCAATAGGTCACCTAGACCTTACTTAAGTCACATAGACTTTTCTAAGTCACATAAACTTTCTAAAAGATATATAAATCTTGTTTGCTGGCTTTAAGCATGACTCTTTCTTAAGTAGATTGCCATGAGTTTGTTCAAACTTGTGAAATTCATGCCTTATTGAAAGTTTAGGATGTTATAATGTCAAGTTTAGGATGTCATAATATTAGAACAATTTCTTCATTGTTCACTAGTAATAAATAAAATTTATGATTGGTATTTATAGTTCCACCAAAAAATATGACCGTTGCTAATTTGAAAAAAAATTGTTAGAGAATTATACTTTCTAACTATTGCAAAGTTGTACTTTTAGAGCTATTGAAAATTTGTCATTGCTACCCGTTATTTTGTCTTGTAGTGATTATCTAGAAGGATAATAGTTATTTTTAAGTAAGCGTCCAAATATCACATTTCCCTAATCCTTGCTTAAAGAGTGATACATTTCTTAAGGGATTTACTAGATAACTCACTCTTACTAGATAACTCACTCAGCAAGGGAATCAAGGTGGAACCTTATTTAAACAAGTCCCTTGTTAAAATTCCTTAGCTTTGCTTATCTTCCAAGTTTACTTAAGCAGGGTATTATTGTGAAGTTCATTGCTTAAATTATCCAAAGGCAGACCAACATAATAGATGTCGGTCTTGTTGAAAGTACTTAGTCATTTCTTGTCTGACAAATCCTTGATTGCCGATGAAGTCTTGCTGATTATCCATCTTGATGAAAAGTTTCTGACTTGAACTATTCTTGTTTAAGAAATACTCTGCTAAAATCCGCCTAACATGTTAAATTTTATTCTAAATCTTTTTACAACATATTTAAGTAAGAATTATATTACATCATCAATTTCAAATAAATGTTAAGTACAAATACTTTAAATAATGTAAATAAACAGGGGTTGATTTAATAGAAGTGTCAATTGATACTCTATAATTTTTATTTCAGTATCAAAATGTATCATTCACCATTTAATCAGTAAAAAGTGACAGTTGACCAAGCGTATATTTTCTTTTATAGGTGTAATATAAATTAAGTTAAAATTTTATTTAAGAAAAATAATATTAAATTACAAATAATTATGGCAAGTATGTATATATTTAATATTCCGTAGTAAATTAGAAACAACTATAAAAAAATTGAATATAACATGCACTATGTGTTATGTATAATAAACACACTAATAACTAGAACTAATTAATTAAAAATAATTTAAAATAGAATAGGAAAAAAATTAAATAAAAAACCAAGAATGATACTAATAATTAGCATATAATTTCAATTGATACTTTATAATTTTAATAATTTTTGTTGTAATTTAGAGATGATCTATCTTCTAAAAATTTAAAATAAGTATCTCAATGTGAATGACATAAATAAAAATAAATTTTTTTTTTGTGTACAAATAAAAATTTGAGAAAAAAAACTCATCAAAATTTAGAGTATAAAAAAATTGTGGTTAATATTTATTGATATATTAATAGTGATAACATTGGTGTTGATAGAAAAAAAAATTAAATTATACTAAATTATCACTTTTTACTGATTAAATGGTGGGAGGATACATTTTAATACATAAATTTAAACTATAGAGGAACAATTGATACTTCTTTAATGTTATGGTATAAATTGAAAAAAATACTTTGAAGTTTGGGGTGTAATTCATCATTTTTTTAAATTTTTTTCGGTTACATAGGAGACCTCACACACACACACACATTCATACATTCATCTATAAATTATTTTATAAGTTTTTTATTAGTCTATAAGGTAGTTTGTTTTATTAATTTATAAGGTTTAAAACTTAGATCTTCTTAATTTTTTAAAAGAAATAATCGATAACTAATAAAATTAAATACGATATATGAATCATTTAGCCTTATATGTATAATGTTGGAAGTGCTGATTTAGTGGATATCTATCCATGGGTGATGAACGTGGAATACTACTTATTGGGTCTTTCTTCTTTGTATGTTGTTTTAAGTAATTTTCATATGTATTAAATATTTTATTTTATTTTTAAAAATTATAAATAAAATTATTTTAATTAACGACATTAATATGAGTAAAAAATTTAAATAAAATAAAAAATTTAACATATATAAATTTTCATCGAAAATAACGCGTAAAAAAATCAACTACGAGTAAGAATGGACGGACGAAATATTATCATATCGCGTCAATGTTACGGGCGCAAATATCGAAGCATCTGGTGCTCATAATTGGCACTATGATGTGTGGCTTGGTGAGGCACAGTTGTTCTACTCTACTCAATCATGCAGCAAATAATCTACTGTACCTAGTTTTAAATTTCTGATGAAACAAAATTCTTGCTGTTTATATGCACAAATAATAATTTCATCTAATTTCCCACTGTGATTTGTTTTTATGTTAGGCTGCTTCTGTCTCATTAAAGAAAATAAAGGAAAATACATTTTAATTTTTTATAGAAATATTTTCAACTAACTTCGTTGAACATAATAACTATTCTCGTTGGGAGACCCAACACACATGTAGGGTTCGAAGAAGAGTAAAGCTATTATAACAATCAACAATGCTTCAAGGGGCGATTTAGGTAATCCACACCATAATTTCTTAACAGATTATTTATTTTATAAATTAAATTATATTTTTTCACATTTTTTAGAATCTCTATTTTAAAAAAAAATTTCACAAATATTCATATTATATAGATTATAGGAATTTGAACATACACTCTCTATTTTAAAGATTCTGATACATACGTAATTTTTAGAGTTTCTATCATTTTACTCTTTAAAATATAGATTATATAGAATATATGAGAACAAGAGAGAATGCTCTTATAGACAAGTTCATTTAAGTATTTGATTTGATTAATTCATTTCAACTTAATTAACTTGATATAATTTAACTAATTGTTATATATATGATCACATTGTCTTTTGCGAAAAAGAATTTAATCTGTATTAAATTTGGATAGTTTACTTATAATTATATGCTAACATCATCTTTTAATAAAATAAATTTATTTAGAGCCTACGTCAAAATCTTAATTACAGCTAATTTTACACTTAATATTAAATTAAGTAACTATAATCAAATAATAAGTACATATAATATAATCAAACAATATATCACCTAATTATTATGGTTTAACTATTCATTAATTACAGATAACATAATTAATCAAGCAATAATTCAAACTAACTTAATCAAGCAACGATTGAAACGAACTCATCTATACTTTCTTAAATAATTCTTCGTTTTCGATTTCATTTATTATATGATTGACAAATTAATTTTTTTATTTCTTTTTAAATTTTCATAAAAGTTTAAAGTCCAATAAGCAATGGATGCATGATTGTCCTTTATAGGTTCCACTTTCCCTACTTGTACATTTTCAAAAGCTATCCATTTTAAATTACTTTTAGGTATAAACAAAGAGCGCAAGATCGTGCTACATAATTTCTGTTTTGTTTATTCCTTTCTCCTTTTCTTCTTTTTAACCCTTTTCCTTTTTGTTTTGTCGGCATGTTATGAATTAGGCCTTACCTTAGTAGTGTCAAATATGCAATAACTAGTAAGATCAGGTTTGTAATATCCTAATTTATTAATTGTTAGATGGCACTATTCTGTTATAAATCAATAATGCAAAATATTATAAACTTTAAATAAAAGACACATGATCTATTCTTATATATTATTACATAAATATTAATACATAACTCGAGATAATTTTATTAAAATACAAAACGACTTAGTGAGTCAATTCACTATATTTAAATCATAAATCCAAATTAAAATAGATTTCTAATTATAGACTTTGTTGCGCCATTTTAAAAAAATCAAGTTTATTATACTTTTGCCAAAGTTGAATTGAAAAAGAATTATAATTAATAAAACTGCAATATCGATGATTTTTTTAACCAAATGAATATCTATTGCATAATTTAAAAACTAAAATAAAGCAAAATAAAACACATTTATATTGAAATTGAAACAAAGATTGCAAATCTTAATAAAATTACACATAAAATTTGATCTTAGTTGAAGTTTCGTTTGTGTTTATAATTTAATTTTATCATGTAATGAATTATAAAAATACTTAAAAATAGTAAACTTCTCTTTATGTTAAGTAATATTTTAAATTTCAACTATTTTTAATTATTCAAAATATACAATTAGGATTAATTTTATATATTTAAAAATATTTCCTAGTAACAAACATAAATTTATTGACATACATTTGTATAAATAATTTATACTCATAAGGTCCTTCCTTTCTTTCCTTCTATCTTTCAACATATTATTACTATTCTATAAACTTCGACATCGTTCTCAACGAAATATGTGTATTCTAGATACATTTATACATGCACGACACGTACACATAAAAACAAGGCAAAACTAATAAATAGATAATTATATAGTGTCACAATATTTTATTATAAAATTACCTAAGCAGGAAGGGAGCTTGGAAACTTCAAATTTCAAATGTAGAAGAATCTGGTGGTTGATTTATTTATATAATAATAACATTTTTATAATAGTATATATGCTTCTTATTAGGCCAGCTTTCTTCCAGCTGCACATAGCAGCCAAAAACATTTTTGACTTTTTCTAGCTAATTACTTTCATTGTTTTCTAACCGACTTGCTAATCTCACTTTTCTCTAAAGGCAAATATTGCATATATATTTGCATGAGAAATAATATTTACAACATGATATTAATACTTATATATAGCTCATATGGTTCACATTTCGTTTTAATACAGTAATACTCCATGAAGAATTAATGTCATTCAAATAATCTTATCCCTCCTTATAGAGTGCAAAGAATTATCTAAATTTCGATAATGTAAACGAATTGAGCTTTTAGAAATTGACCAAAATTAAATGAATAAATTTATATCTATGCACGTCTTCATCGACTATACAAAAACCAAAAGAAACATTTATAAAAAGGTTAAAATTCTTAATGTAACACGTCAATCAGCACAATATCTAATTTCACAAGCACTATGCAATATAAAAATCATAGTTTTTCTTTTAAATCTTTAGAAATTAAGAAAAAGAGAAATAAATATCTATTTTCGTTAACGGTGACTCATTTACACTCATATATGAGATTCATAATTTAGTTTCATTCTCTTACATAGAATACTAACGAAAACGGTCAATTATTTATCGTACTCTTTACTAATGAAAACATTATTTTTCGTACTCTCTACTAACGAAAGTAGTCATTTATTTATAGTATTTTCTTAGAAATATGAAGTTCTGACAATGTACAATGATTTTGAATTTAAAGAGCAATTGTCATTATATATTTATTTCGGTTCTCGATCACTGTCATTTTTTTCTTTATCCTAATACAATTATTGTCATTAAATAATTAAAACAGTATTATTAGGGCAAGTGTCGAGGTAAAAGTAAAAAGACTTAAACAGCTGTTGTCAATCGTTTTCAAAAACAAAAAAATATCGTTTTCAAAAGAGACGCATAAAGTGGGCCAAATAAAGCCCAAAAATTACTCACAACCCGACAACCCACCAATTAACCACCCCACCCCATGTTTAGACTTTATACAATTAGAGGGCGCCAGCTTAGCTTTGTCCTTCCATCTCCACCGTTGGATCACTTCCAGCTTCTGTGATCAAATTTTGATCTGACACGTAGTCACCATCTTCATTCGAGAGGTGTCTTGCCTTTAGTATCAACTATTTGAATGAATTTTCTTTCTATTAAATCCAACACATGTATAATATATTATATATAAAGATCGTCACAAAGCATTTTTAAATCATTTTAAAATTCAAAACCGATGAATTTCGAAACAATTTATTATGATATTATTATCATAAGTTATTTAGTATTTAGGTAAATTGCATTACACCATCCGTAGTTTAATCCAATTTATCGTTTAAAAGTTACCAAATAATCAGTTGTAATTTTAAAAACTTAATAGATTATCACTTATTTGTCGCTAATTCTCTTACAAGTTTGTCATTTATCATTATTTTTAGCAACAGACATGTGATAATTTGTTAATTTTTTAAAAATCACATGTGATTTTTTGGTAATTTTTAAACGACAGGTAGTGCAATGCAAATTGGATCAAACCACATATGATACAATGCAATTTACGCTAGTATTTAATAATGATTGAAAATCATTTTGTATCTTATTCTCTGTTGTCATGTAAGATTTTAAATTATTTAATTTAAAAAAAAATACATGTCAATTATAAAAAAGAAATGGCACATAAAATGAAATATAAATGAGATAGAATAAATAAGCCACTTAATAATTTTGTTAACTTAATATCAGTTTTTTTTTTTTGGTGGGTTTCAATAAAAGGTATCTGCCTCACCACATGTTTTTACCTTACAAAAAACTGTCCAACTCCCTTTTTACGTGCATCAGTGTGATGTATTTCAAAACTCTAATATATGCTTTATTTCATTTCAAATTATTTCTTGCTTCCTCTATTTACAACATTTGCATGACATTCATATAATCATATGAATAATGATAGTAGTAGTAAGTAGTAACTATACGAAAACTATTATTTAGGTAACTCAAATTAGCTAATTTTCACATAACTAGAAACTATTTGACACATCAGTAGTTATATGAAAGTTTATGCTCTCACATAACTCTTCCTCTTTATCCTTATTTCTGTTTTAAAACTAAATTTTCTTAATCTTAGAAATTATATGAAAGTTTATGTGCTCACATAATTCTTTTTTATCGTTATTATCAGTTATTTTTTTATTAAAATTGTGACGTGCCTCCATAGAGTTTACGAACAAATACAAATCAGACTACAAAGAATAGGGGCATAATTAAGATGAGATATCGAGGCGGGCGAGAAAATAAAAATAAAATCAGAAGGGGTAAAATGTAAAAAATAATATAAGATACATATAAAAATTTTATAAAATTTTTATAGTGATAATATAAATTATCAAAAATCGAGTGGGGGTGTTCGACACCCCAGTCCTTATGTAATTCCACCTTTAACAAAGACTAATAATTTTTAAAAAGATATGTAGCAACAAACAATTATCAAGTAATAGATCTACTAAAGTCAAATTTGAAATGCCCTTTGAGTTCTCTTCCTTTTAAGTAACTAGGCAGACTAGAAAAAGATTAACTTAGCCCTCTTATCAAACTTACAGCCTAAGTATAGAATTGTATCTCAAAATTATATATAGATGAAAAATCAATATTTAAATTAGGAGTTTCAAGACAATAACAAAGAAGACTAACACAAGGTTTCCCCAAGAGCAATTGAGGGTAGTTTCAGAGGGGACCCACAGCCTTTTGCATCCAGTGTATGAACCTGATGGAAAAGGCCTATATAAATAGCAAGGCTTTGCAAAGTTAAATCTCAAAGTAAAACGAAAAAAAATATTATTAAGGCAGCCTTAGAAGCCTTTAGCTCTCCCTTTTCTTTGTTTGGTGGAAGGCAAGAAAAGAATCTATTTCTTAAAGCCATGGACATTCTTTAGCAATTATTGTAGTGCTCATTTTGAACAATTTCTCATGTCCCTATATATAAGCTTTCACCTTTAGGTATATTTTCACATCCTACCACTTCCAAGTCTCTCAAATATCCCTCTTTAACATTTGTTTCCTCAACAAGTGCTCTTACATTTTTACCACCAAACCAAGATTCTGAACTTTACTTAACCTTTTGCTTTGCTTCATATGCTCTAAAGGTCCTTTTGTTGAGCATTTTTACAATTTTCATAGAGGGTCATTAAAAAACTTGAGCAAAACATCATGGGCGTTGGAGGAACCTTGGAATACATCTCTGACTTGATGAGCAGTGGCCATAAACACAAGAAGAGGAAGCAGTTCCAGACAGTAGATCTCAAAGTTAGAATGGACTGTGATGGCTGTGAGCTTAAAGTCAAGAAAGCTTTGTCTTCATTAAGTGGTTAGTCTATACTTCTATAACTCTTTTCTTTCGACAAATACTCTTCATTCCACAAAAAAAGTCTCATTTACAAAAAAAATGACGAGTTCCACTTTTATTGATCATAATATAAAAATGATGAAATTTCCAAACAAAAAGAATTTGAAAATCGTATACAATGGAACACATATAACTTTTTTAACAAATTACAGAGGTCATGCTATTAATTTAGATGTGCACATAAATTATATACTTTCTTTAAAATAAAAAAAAAACATGTCAGCAGTATCCGGTAGTCCATTTTAATTCCAATTAATCTGAATTTGAACAATGTCGGACTCTATTTTGAGAAGGAAACTCTCTTGATACTCATGCCTGCCTTCATAATGCTTGAACTCGAGATCTTTTTTAAGAGCAACAAGTTTTTTACCACTTACCTCATAAATTATATACATGTATATGCAGGTGTGAAGTCTGTGGAGATAAACAGGAAGCAACAGAAAGTGAGTGTGAATGGGTATGTAGAAGCCAAAAAAGTCCTAGAGAAGGCAAAGTCAACAGGGAAGAAAGCAGAGATATGGCCTTATGTCCCCTACAACTTGGTAGCACAGCCTTATGCTGCTCAAGCTTATGACAAGAAAGCACCTCCTGGTTATGTCAGAAAGGTAGAAAACACAGCAGCAAGTGGCACTGTGACAACATATAATGAGGACCCCTACATCACCATGTTCAGTGATGAGAATCCAAATGCTTGCTCTATCATGTAGCCTCATACATATATCTGCCAGCTAATGAACTGTTTTTTTTTTCATTTGGTTTTGTATTTAGGGTACTTCTGAAGATCTTTGTAGGGTTTTTGGTAAGAGTGGTTATGATGGAAATAGAAATGTAGAATGGTTTAGGGTACTTCTGAAGATCTTTGTAGGGTTTTCGTCTGGCACTTTCTGCAACATTAGATTATAGTAATGTATTAGCAAAGTTTTAAGATTCAGTTTGTAACAAAATTTGAATTCGCAACTACTTCTGTAGTAGCTTAAAACAAAATTTGAAAATACTTATAATTCTGAGGTAATCTATATACATCATACATTAGACTAAAACGGAGTAAAGTTGTAACCGAAAATAAAAAGGGAATTAAAATTATGTCGAAGTGTTACAAATTGATTCGTTATGACAATTAACTCAAAACAAGTAAAAGGTGAAGTTTTAGGTAAGATTCTGAAGAAAGTACATGCGATACCATACTACCATGAACTACACCTCCTCTTCACGAATTGTAAGTCTTTATTTTGAATATTTTAAGGCCCTAAGAATACTATGTTGCAATGTTTTATTTTAAAAATTTCTTCTGATGTATTCAAGTGTTATAACCTTTTAAGTCATTGCTCATTTGTTCTAATGTATTTGAAAAAGTTAAGTAATTTATAAGAAATTCTATAATTTAAATTTGATAGACTTTAATATAAAATGATTAATCTTGTAAACTACATAAAAATTCCAACAAAAAATAATTCTTGTCAAAATTCCGACACAATTTGTATTTAAAGATTTCACAATTAATAAAAAAAATGAAATATAATTTTTTGTAGAAATGAAGAAGTAAAATTCTAAAAGCAAAAATACCAGAAAGTGTTTTAGGTATTTTAAAGTTCGTCACGTCTTATAAATAATGTAAGACATGGGGAGTACTATACGCTACTTCTGTAAGGAAATTTAAAAAGTAAAGGTAGTCAAAGGTTAGGTAACAGCTGCCATATCATATAACATGTAGCTTCACCGGGGGACAAATATTAAAGATGTATATTGCCATCACAGCACCAGCCAAATTAAAAAATAAAAAACAGTTAACTGTCGTATCTTAATTGACCTACAATGATTTTAAATTTGATTCACAGAAAAGACATAATTAAGATAAACACAAGATATATAATTCATTAGGAGCTTGTTGTCTTAATTAGGGACATCTTATAAAGAACAATAGGTCAACTAGAAAGCTAAGAAAGGTGCTGGGGAAGTATATGTGTATATATATATATATATATATATATATATACACACACACACGTATAGAATAAAAGATGGTAATAATTATTGGTGTTTAATGAATCGAATAACTCGATACTCGACTCGGTAATTGCTCGACTCAATGTTAACCGAGCCAAATTCAAATACTTCTTACTATATCGAGTTGACTCGACTCAACTCGATACTTGATGTAAATGATACTCGACTCGATCAACTTGATACTTGATATTATTTTTAACATTTGATGAATTTTATTCTAATTATAACTCATTATGTACTCAACTCGATTGTGATATAAATACTCCTTACTTGTTTGATATTTGATAAATAGTCGATAAAAACTTGAAACTCGACTATAACAAAATATTCTCGAATTACTCGCGAGCAGCTTGATAATTAAACAAGTCGAATTCGTTCATAACACTTTATGATTAATAAATATTTGACTCAACTGAAACTCGATAAATTCCCCAACGAATTGAGTTCAAGCATAAATTACTCGACTCAACTCACCTAGTTTAAGGCTTTAATAATGATTATGTAACATATTGGACAGCTATTATCCTTTGTTAGGAAACAAAAATGATTTGCATGATTGTGGTGTATCATTTGATAGCCTCATATATGTTTGTCAAAGCAATTGAAATGTAAATAGTTATCTCTATTGCAAATTAATGGATATTTTAAATAATTTTCTCGAGTTTTTACCAGAGTGAGAGCATGTACGGCTTGAAATCGCCATTCACGCCAAAACCAATGCCGACTTACTTTAGTTAGGGCAGTCTCACCACTCTTTGGTACAGTTTCGATTTTGCAAATTTTTTTATTTTTATTTTTATTTTGACTCAGCGCTAGTTTTTACTTAGGTGTGAGATGAAATGAATTCACAATCACCTGAGATGAAATGACTCGTGAGGCTAACCATTCCTGTATAAAGTATTTATACATATCTAAGATATCACTGCTTATAATGAGATTTATCATTTTTTGCAAGAAGTAGTGCATTGACAAAAGGTTGCAATTAAAGATGAAATTCTGAACTTGTCATTATCAACTATATCAACAATATTTACCGATATAGTTTTCCAGATAAGGAGCTAATAACGAATCATTGAGTTCTAGTGCTTTCTTGAGTTCACCTAATTATTATATGCATACATCATCCATCATTTTCTATTACCTTTGTAGATATCTACAAAGTTGATGTGATAAACAAGGGTTGCATTCGCTGGTATATTGCAGTCACCTGTAGAAATGAGAGTATGATTAGCAATTAATTAATATTAGTTCAACTATTGCTGAATGAATTTACACACATTCTTCATGCAGGAATAACAAAAACTCCCAATATCATTAAAGGACCATTTTGGCCAAATATTCAAACTATGCCTAGACTATAACATTCAGAAACACTCATGTAGTCCAAAATATTGAACTTGCTAATACCCAGAGGAAAATGGTCCATCTTAGTCTGTTTGGGGAGCAGATTATAAAGAGCTTAAAATCCAAAAGTTACTTCTTATTACCAAACACCACTTTTGGACTGACTTATTATCCAAAAACAAGAAGCATATCTACCTTACTTTTTGAAAAGTTAATTTTTAATTTAAAAAGTAAAAAGATCTCCTGAACAAGCTCTTAGTATTTGGTTTCCACTTTCCAAAGATTAATGCAAAGGTCATTACTGGAACTCTGGAAGCAATTGTCTTAAACTCTGTGTTAATACTGGAACTCTGGAAGCAATTATCTTAAACTCTGTGCGTGTGTGTGAGAGGTTATGATAACCTATAGATGAACGCTCCATAAAAATGGAAATACTATTTCACTACTTCAGCAATCTCATTGACATTTTTACTTTATGAAATTATGTTCCTCCTAAACCTTAAACTAAGAGATAATCAAATTTAGGCCTCTGGACAGGGTAAAAGTTAGAATAAGTTGGAGATCCACCTGAAAAACAACCAGCAGGTTCCGGTCCATATGCCAACTCCGGAGGGATTCGAAGCATACGCTTTCCACCTGAGTAAGAATGAACATTGAAAATCATCTAGAAGCAAAACACCGGATAGGAAAAAGGAAACTTTAATCCTATATGATCATCTTCAGGAGCCTACCAACTAGCATTGGGGGCACTCCTTCACCCCCTAGGATTCCTTGATCCAATCCCTTTATCACCTGTTCATCACATAAAGCGCATTACTTGAGAAGGAACGCAAGAAATGAATGCAGAACTTCATAACCAGGTTCTTGTATCATCCTGAATCCTACTAGTATAGGATTGCTAGAAAGTCCACATAAAGCCTTAGCAAAACTATTAATTATGTTAACTGGGACGATTTTGCAGATTCCTAGTTACTTACTCCCTCCGCCCCATATTAGTTGTCAAACTTTGACTTTCTTGGTCAAAATGATCAGATTTGAAATTAATTTATAAACAAACGTATTATAGATTTTAATTACAAACAAATTGTTCTTGATAGTATATTAGATGTAGTTTTTTATGATATTAATTTTGTGATTAAATCGTATATGATTGCGAGTAATTTTTTGGTCAAAATTTGGTCAAACTGACTAAGAAAGTAAAAATTTGTCAACTAATATGGGATGGAGGGAGTATAATTTTAATTCAGGTCAGTAAAGTTTCATTGAGGTTCAAATTGGCCAATTTTATCAGAGTTTTCTAACATCCGTTCGTTTCTGACCACTATAAAAAAAAAAAAAAAAAAAATGAGCAAAGACACGAACTTGGCATGGTAGAAGGCTTCCAATTCATCCTGCTTAACTTTTTATTGTCTATTTGACAACACTGATGTTAGTATACGTTTCAAATCAATCACCTGCGGGATCTTCTATACAAAAGTACCTAGAAACCTTAGTTATCATTATAATTATTTCTTCCTGCTTCAGAACTATTATGCACCAAATAACCAGTACGCACTTTCATTGCCTTGATAGTATTTGTGCATAAACTAATATTTTCATGATTTTCTTCTTGATTGTATGGATATATTGGTTGTATTATTAATGTGATTAGATCATCTGAATTCAGAATGTCAAAGTTCGGGTAAAGTATCCATAAATATAAATTTCTTAATTCAGGATGAAAATAAAATCTTATGTGTAGATAGAAGTTGAGATGGATATATGATTTTGAATTATAATAATAAAAAATTAAAGGAGTCATATTTTGGCCTTTGGGTTATGAAGAAGGTGATGAAATGACAATTTGATCTCCAGGCCGATGTGATGGTTTATTTTAACCTGACCTACTTCCCTGATATACTTTTTATTTTTGTATAATTATACTTTTGTCATAATAATTTCCCAATCATTTTTATTAACTTTTCAAATCTAGTCAGAAATGCTATATATTTCTCTTTTCTAAAATGAATGCCAAGTCGGTAATATTCACCACAAATTAATGGAGAACATAAAAATTGGACTGAATGGGTCAATTTTAATCTTAATGGAAGTTCAGTGGCCTAAAATGAATCTATTTATACCAACTATTATGCTTCCTTGAATTGTTTGATATATGGTGAGCATGATGTAATGCCTACATGTCTATGCATCCCTAAAATCTTTTCAAGTGCTTCTTCTCTTATTTTTTTAATTACTTTTTATGCTCTTTAAAACCTCAAAATTATGTATGCAACCTTTAAATTTTCGTCGTTCTTTCAAATGGATATCCCTTAGATCCAAAAACCAAACCAAATTACTGTTCTTGGAAATTGTTTACTATATTCAGAACAGCTCCAAAAATCATTCCTTTTAAGCGATTGGCCAAACCTAATGACTATATATATATAAAAATATATATATATATATATATATTTTTTTTTTTTCCTTTTTGGCGGAAGTTTCGAGAAAAGGGTTGGCAATAGGTTGAAGGGTCAGCAATAGGTCATTAGGTTTGGCTAATCGCTCAAAAGGAATGATTTTTGGAACTGTTCTGAATATAGTAGACAATTTCCAAGAACAGTAATAATTTCCCAATCATTTTTATTAACTTTTCAAATCTAGTCAGAAATGCTATATATATATATATATATATAGAGAGAGAGAGAGAGAGAGAGAGAGAGAGATTATATCTTTTTTAGTAAGTTAAAGTTAGAGGAGGCTACTCCAGTCCAATGCCACTGCAACAAGCTTTACATTGGTATTTACAGATCACCTAGCAACAAGACAAGAGACTGCTAGCAGTGAGATTCGAACCAAAGCCTTTCAAGCGAAGTAATTCGAATCTTATCAACTTAACCGACTCTCATTATTATTAATTCTGTTAGTCTATTATACATCTTCTAAGCCAAAAAGTCCAAATATGACCTTTGTAACCCATTTAAGGCTGTCTTATAGTGGCACGTATTTCACGTGTTACTTTGACCGCATAAAACAAGTTGGAACTGTTCCAGAGAAATGAATAGCTGACACGCAAGTATATAACAAAGATCTGAGCACTAAATACAGGGCAGTAAGTTCTGACTACTTAATTATGTACGAAAGATTGTCACTATTCTAACTTTTTGCCAGATGGAACAAAAATAAGGAAGCATACCTTGCCTACACCAATGCGCATAGTGAGAGGTCTCGCAAATTTGTAACTGCTACCAAAAACTGTCCCATCAGCAAATCTTGCAGTGTAGTGAATCTGCAATCACAGAACAGGAAGATATTGACAAATATAGATGTCACTTGATAGATATCGGCATATGAAATTATCTTTGAAAGCATCTATACGCCGAGTCATAAAACAATCAGTTCAGAGCTCCATTTAATTCATAAAGGCAAATGAAAATTTATATTTTTGTTGTCTAAAAGGTAATTTTAGGCCCAATATGAGAACTTCCTAGGATGTCAAATCTGGATTCTGAGAAGTCGCTTTATCTCCAGATAAGTGTCATTAAAGTTGAGGCTCAAGAGCAGCTTGTATGCTATAATGACAAACTAACAAAATTATCTACTATTTTATATTCACATTAGGCATGCAGTTGGTCATTTAAAGTTCTTAACCTAGTATAGCATCCAGCACCAAACTCTCCTCTTATTTTCAACATCTTCACTACAGCTCTCTTTTTTAGAGTGTCCAGCACCTATGCCAGGCATCTTGTGTGCTGGGAGGCACATGTATGTTATTAAGAAATGAAGAATCCATGTAACATAGACGACCTTAACTAACAAGAACAGGAGTAATAAACTTTTCACCACTTAAAAAATATAAAGAACACGGTGACACTCTATCCAATTACTCACAGTTTCTGTTGTCATCTATGTATTTTTTCGTTCTTCTTTTCCACAAAATCTTCACTGTTGCTTTATAGTTTTTATGCATTGTCAAGTATAACAAGACAAGTAATCTCATCCTGATTACATAATGATATCATGCCCATTGAATTGAACTGCCAACACCAACTGGTTTGGGTTAAAGGCATTATTGATGTTGATGCATGCAATAAAGGATGTGCACATCAATTCATTCTCATAGGGAAATCACCAATCAGATACGTCCTGCACAATCTAAAAGTTAAGTAGGATTTGGAGAAAATACAATTACGTGGCAGGTTTACTGTGAATAACTTACTTTGAACCATTTATAGTAAGGATTTTATTGCACAAAAAATGGCTCACTTTGTGAAGAGAGAATGCAGAGGATGCTTGTCATTCAATTATCAAGTACCGGGGTACTATTGAATTGAACCAAGCCATTCCTTCATTATTTATTGACAAATTGACTGCACAATAATATAAAGTCAAGGCCTCTTCACTATGCTTTTAACAAAGCCCATTGAAAATTATGTTAATTTCAAATAATTAACTTTATGATAAATATTGAAGTTAAACCTATGAAGGTATAATTTAAAGTAACTAGAAGAATCAAGCTTGGATATATGTAAAGCTTCAGGTAAAATGGAAATCTGGAATTTACATAGTTTTAAGAAAAATGGAAAGTGAAAAGATCTTTTTTGCTATAATTGGTCTGTGCAGGAAATATGGAGACAGATGTGCTGCCTAAATTTGTTAAATCAACCATTTTAAAGGCATATGAGAACATTCAAAACGTCAATGCAATATTGCAATGAGAACATTCTGATCTAAATTGTCCCGTTAATTGAGCATACAGACGCCTTCAAAGGACATTGATATGGATGAGCGGTAAGATAGTTTCAAACACAATGACTAATTAATATAAAATACTCCCAAATAATAAATTTGTATGACATTAACTTGAGCACTTACACCTCTTATGGACATCATGGTGGATGAGTACAAAAATAAATTCAAACACAATGACTTCATACAATGTGGATAGCAACAATGTGAAAGAAAAATTGTTACAATAATCTGGTGTGGCTCGAACACCATAAAGTAAATTATAAACAACTCAAATGTTTGACTGATTACTGTCATCGGCAGGATGTTGCAGACAAATATAGTTATTGCACATTCCACAAAAATTAGCAGGGTGTCATACTCCCTCTTTTCCCCAAACGATAGTTTTATTTAAGTTTATTCATACTATATTTGTGAAATTCTGAATTTCAAATCATTATATAAACTTATTAAATTTATGGAATAAAAGCTAGTAATTGGTATTACTTCCTAAATAAATATACAAGAACAACTTGGGTTGCATTTGGTTTGATGGATTGGAATGACATGGAATAAAATTGAGGGGATAAGAAATGATTACAAAATTATGAAGGGAGTATGAGAATGAAGAAATGGTAGATGATGAGTAAAATTTTGGTTTTGGTTGTGATGGAACTAGGAGGATGAATTCAAAAATACACATAATCTTGCAGGAAGGAATAAAGTAAGGAATAGACCCTACACGTAAATGATTTATTTGTAAAATTCATTCTATACCCATGTCATTCAATTATATTCCATCAATTCAAATGCACCATTAGAGAATTAATAACCAATAAAACAACATCATCAATTTAAATGGTATTTGTATAATTTGAAAGGAATACCCTCAATTCAGGAAGCTCAGAACCGAAATTGGAATCTCATTGTCAAAGAAAGCAGTACAACTAAAAGAAAATTCAGCACTTAAAAATTCCGAAGTATATTCTATCCACAGTTCACGGACCAAATTCAGAACAACTAGCACAGAAAAAATCTAGAAAAAAGAGAAACTGAAATTGAAAAGCATGTGGGGTTTTAACACTCACGTTGATAAGTTCACTGTACGGAGCTTCTTGGCCAGAGCCCACAACAAGATCACAGTAACCGAGGCCAGAGGGAACAAAATTGAGCTCACAAGAGGGTTCTGCTACCGTAGCGTAGTAATTGAGTCTGGTGGCATTCGCATTCAGTGGAGATGATAACAGCAAAGAAGCAGCTAATAACCCAATACCCACTTCAAGCAATGGCTTCTTATTGCGAGGGGAGTATGAAACAGATGAAGAAGAAGAAAAAGAAGAAGATGATGATGATGATGATGAAGGGGTTTTGCAGAAGGTGAATGGTCTGACATTGGATGTTTTGGTGGTTTCAGGCTTTAGTGTAAGGATAGATAATGCGGATGTAGCCATTATTACTCAATCTCTAAATTTGGGCAAATATGTTATTGTTGTTTGTCTATCTACAATTCGCGGACTATGTGGGAAATGGGAGGAGTGGATGGATTTCATAAGAAGAATAGGCAAAGGTTAATCAGGGGTGAGTATAAAATTGATTTTGAAATCGAAATTGTATTAAAAATTGATAAAATTGCACCATTTATATCACTTTAATAGTTGTCGTGGCGGTTTTAATTTTCGAAATGGTAAGTATATTAATTTTGGTTTAAACTTTGCATTCTCTCCGCATCGAAACTGCACAAATATTTAAGTTTATATGTTTAATATATTAATATGTTATTATTTTACATATATACATATATGTATAAATTTCTGTATATACATAAATACATTATATATAATTATATATATATATATATATATATATAATTATATATATGTATGTACTACATCCATCCTAAATTAATTTATCTATTGTGTCAGCACGCATTTTTATGTTAAATTTACTAAGTGTTAAATATTTAAAATAAATTTAATTTTTTATGGTATTAATCTTCATCTCCTAAAGTTTTATTTCATTATTTTTATTAAATAAAATAAAATATTTAACACATATTAAATTATATCTAAAATTACGTGTAAAAAATGAGTTAAGTCACTTAATTTGGGATGAAAAGAGTATATATTTATATTATTTGCTGGTATGAGTATATACTTATGATGATTATTTATACATAATTTATATTATATGAATATTAAATTTAATTGAAAGTAATTTTGATGGTTTTAATTATTATGCTAACGAACAATTGTCCAAGTGAAAATTTAATAACTTGATTATTTAAATTCTATATTTCTACAAGTCAATTATGTTATAATTTGTTAACGAATTTTTTAAAATCGAGTGTTTTTATATAATTATAAACGATTGCAATATTAAAAGCGGTTTTAAAATAAAAACTGCACTATTGAAAAATCAAAATCGCACCGCACCAGAACGTGGTTGCAATGGAAGTTTTAGGTTTATAAAATCAAACCTTATTGGTTGCGGTGACGATTTTTGTTCCAAGCATCATCATGCTCTCCCATACTCGATCATAGCTATCAACTATATTTCATTTTCATTTATTTCATTTTTAAGATGTTATACAAAACTAATAAGTTGTGTTGGTTGCACAAAATAAAATGACATGAGAATTAAATATGTGAATAACAAGAAAAATAAAGGCGAGTGATAATTAGACAAAAATTACAAAATTATGAAGTGAATATGAAAATGAAGAAATTGTGGATTGTGTATAAAATTTTAGTCGTGATAGAATGAACAATCTCACTTAAAAATTTTAGTTTAGAAATACACAATCTTGTGAGAAAGAATAGAAACAATCTCATCTAAAAATGTGAAATACACATAGTTTTGTGAGAAAAAATGAAATAAAAAATTGATTTTACACATAAATAATCTAACAAATATTATAAAATTTACTTCATTTTTGTACCACTATATTCCATCAAACAAAAATCATCATAAGAGTTCCAAAAAACAAAGAAAAAGAAAAAAGGGGTCTACCAGAGAGAATCTCTTTTTTTTTCTTTATAATTTTAATTTTCAATTTAAAAACTATTATTCATTAATTTGTTTGTTATCTTTTTTCAACCTTCATTCTGCTCTATTTGTAACTTATTAATTGTACAGATTTAAATGCATCTAAAAGTATAAAACTAAAATATTTTTTTAAATATCTATAATACACCTAAAGATATAACATCTAATTATATCAAAATATTAAAAAATATTAAATTTAATTATAAGTGTATATTACCTTAAAATCTATGTCGTATACATTTATATATTTGTTACAAATGAACGGAGATAGTATCGTGAGCAACGATTACTTAAGTTGTAGGATAAATTTATCATCACTTAAAAAAAATAAAAATAGTTACTACCACTCACTCTCCACGATCTCCACAATCTTGTTGGCTTGTCATCGGTATTAAGTGAAAAGCCGTTAAGATTAACAAGAAGAATGGCGTCGATTTTTGCGGCACGATAAAAATACATGTACATTTTGAATCCAAGGGACTATCATGTTTTTGTTTGTATAACACCATAATGTAGACATCTTTTTAGTTTATTAATTAGTACTGGTAGTTTCATATATTATTGTTACACTAATCAGTTGATTTGATACCGAAATTAAATTAAACCTTCAAGATTACATATGTAGTCATATAAGAATAGCAAAGAGAGAAATTGACTTGCACATACCCATGGTTATATAAATATATTAAACTTTATTATTATAAAAACCATACGTAATGTCTAGTGCATGTTTTTGATAGCATAACATGCGCATAGATACAACTTATACAGTAAGCTAATAGAAGTTGTAGCTGGATTACATTTTATTTAGCAACAATATATGTATATATTGCTGCTAGTTAGGAACCGTATTATTATTATTATTATTATTATTATTTTTGGCTACAACATTATTTTTTATTCCTTTTATTTATTTGAGAGCTGACCCTTCCATCCTTCCGACATTTTTGCCTGCGCGGTTGCGGTTGCCCTTCTTGCCCCTGCAAAATTTATTTAAAGAGATACACAAAATCATGAGGAAATTGTTTTAGTGATATGTATATATATATATATATATATATACACACACACACACATATTCATGCATGTATGTAATATAACCGCAAGCAATGCATGTCTCAACCTGAACACTTTGCTGAGAAATTTCAGGTTTATCTTAACCTTGTGAAGGTCTTTCTCAAAAGACTACAAGAAAATTATCAGTAAAAGAAATTGATTAGACATATATAAATATATATATATATATATGAGAATTATTAATAAATAATTACTTAGAAGAGAAAATAAATAAAAATTAATGTGCTCGAGTTAATGTTTGATACCTCCATCCTTAGTTCAGATTTGGTTATGATTTGAAAAAAAAGAAGAAGATGTTAGTTTGTTTCCAAAGACATAATACACTTAATTAATTAAACTGGTACATCCCAAACACTAATGAAATAGACAGAGAGAAAATTAACCATGCAAGGTTTGCCTCCTCTTGGTTAATCATGTTCATCGAAAGATTGAACAGAATCTCCTGCAACATTTGTCAAAATTTCAAATATTTCTCTTTTTGTTTCACAAAAAGAATATGATTAATTACAGAAGTACAAGCGTTAAGTGAAACCGTACTAACATATTTGTAAATAAAAGCTTAATTTAAATTAGCATAAATTAGGAACTTAAATATGTATTTGACTAAATCTGATTTTTGTTACCTGGCGCTTCAGAATTTCAACATTGTCATAAGCATACTTTTTGTTAATGATATTATTGCTGCAAGTGAAACCCAAAATAAGGAATTAGAATAAAAGAGAAATGAAATAAGCAGACGGAAAGAAATTCATGCACGAGCTTTAAACTTTAGTCGATGGCGTCATCATTTTGAAATTTGGTGTAGCATTACGTAATCAAAATCTATCATTCATTCTAGCTGTGTCAAGAAGATGCATGTATATATATTATATATTTAAATATTATATTAATTATATTAATTGTAATATATATATATATATATATATATATAATATTTTAATATAAAGTAGGAGTAATAAAGATGGGATGACGCCTTAGCAATCATCCATGCAGCTTTTTTCAAAAAATATATATATATAATATTTTAATATAAAGTAGGAGTAATAAAGATGGGATGACGCCTTAGCAATCATCCATGCAGCTTTTTTCAAACTCGGTGCGATATCGAGAGACCTACTTGAGATAGAGTCGAATTAGGTATTGTTCTTTTTCTCCTTTTTTTTTTTTTTCTTTTTTAATGATATCTCCTTGATTCTATTTGTTCTTCCTTTCATTTTCCATAGAATATCCAAGTAAACAAAAAGAGAGTTTCTTTCTGGAGACTTGATTCTTTAGAAAGCAATCTTTAATTTGAAAATTTAATAATTCTCTTCAAAGTACTCAATTGGTCAGCTATATAACATTTTCACATGAAAATTATACATGCGTGTGTGTGTGTGTAGTACTAGTCAAAAAGTGCAAGGAACCGGAAAAAGGTAAAGAAAAGAAAAGAGAAACTATACTTTCTTCATGCATGGTTTCATAATATCACCCATGCCATATATATAATTAGAAATAACATCTATAAACTTTAGGTTAAGATTTTCCCAAATGAAGCCCCACATATATATCAACACGATATATGTTTTCTAGCTTTTTGCTGATAAAATCAAACAAAAATAAGTTAAATTCATAACAAAGAAAAAAGATCGAGGAGATACTAGCTATATAGCCTAAACATAAAAGAGTTTCAAGAACGGTGAATTGAATTAGTGCATGGTGCTGTATTTTATCACAAAATCATCTTAATTAATATGCCTTTAATATATTAGGGTGATAAATGTGGTGTAAATTAATTTAAAAAATCGTCAAAATAATTAATATACCAGAGCCGACGTGGTTTCGCCATGTTTTGAGAAGCTCCACCATCAACCTTGGCAGCAGCAGCAGGTGGAAGTGGAGGAGTGATGTTCTTCGAAACCATTGTATGTATGTATGAAGGAAGTAGAGATGGTTTTGTGTACGGCTCTTCTTGAAACGAAATGAAATGAATGAGAATCAGATTTATTTATAGGTAGTTTGGAATTTTAGAAATTCAATTTAATTTAATTTAGGAGGAGTAAGCAAAATTTGTACTCATTAGAATTGTAGATGAGCTAGATTTTGGTGCCAGCAGCAGTGCATGCAAGGACTCAACGTGGTGTTTGCTTACTGTTGGATTTGTGCTTTATGATCTCTAATTAATGCTATGCATCTTCACTTGAGATCTACACAACCATATATATAATACCACATATACAAATATACAATAAAAAATTGGATTTGAACTTCTTTTTTCCAAAATGCTTACGTCATATATAATAATAATAATAATTTGCTAAAATTTAAATTCTTACTGCTCGGTTTTAAAGTTGTCGATTAATTAGCTTAAGTGACAAATAACACTCTCTTGTGACATTAAAATCAAATGATTTGAAGTTGTTAGTTAGTTTAAGCGACAAATAACACTCTTTTATGACTTTAAAGTCAAGTGATCAAATCTCATGAGTAAGTATTGTGTAAAATTAGGTTAGTAATAACAAAGCAATTTTACATATAAAAAAAAATCAAGAGTTCAAAAATCAAGTGGTATAAATTTTTTAACTTTTTATAGGACAAGTTAATTTTAAAAGCTATAGTACGTATCTTGCTGGAGAAAAATTACGGATTTTTTTATTTTTATAATTAAACATTAACATTTGAATTTTTTTAAAAAAACTTAGAAAAATTACATCTCTCTCTATTCTTAAATCTTGATTTTGTGGTTAAAATAGATTTTGTATTAATTTTAATTTTTTTTTGTGTGTGTGTTGATAATTTAATAATTATATGTATAGTAAATGCCCTAATAGACTCAACACTATACATGCAAGATCGTGTTATGTTGTTGTCCATGTGACGGTCCGTGCAACTTTTTTCAATTTTGTTGAATTTATTTACACTTTGCACCGGTAGGATTATGTACTATTACGGATCTTAAAGTGAATCGTGATTATGAGATACGTTAATAGGATCACATGAAACTCCCAGAAAATTATAGGGAGCTCCCAAGAAATCATACAAAATCCCCAAGAATGCATAGAGTTTTCCTTGCGACTTTGCACCCTGTCATTCCTTCCAAATAACATGTCCTCGCCCCGCGTCATAGATGCATTTATATCATTTAGGCATTCTAAATAATCTTTAGCATTTAATTAAAACCAAATAGTATTTTCAAATATTTAATTTTAATTAATAAAAGTCATTTTATAATTTTAAAATATTGTTCTATCTTTCTAGTATTTTTTAGGCATTTTAGAACAATTAAATTTAATTTTATAGCATTTTTTGTTATTTATGAAACACATTTTGCATTTATGAAGTCAAAAACACATTTATATATATAGTATTTTTGAATAATTTTTATTGTATTTTTCTAATATTTATTGGTATTTATTAAGATAATATATCAAATTATTATAATAATTAAATGCATTTGTGAAAATGAAATGAAAATATAAAATAAATATTTAAAATCTGCATTAGCATATTTTATTAATATTAAATATATATATATATATATATATATATATATATATATATATATATATATATATATAATACTAATTATTATTTTCTACTTGCAAGTACATAATATATATAACTAGCCGCGTGTCCCATGCCCAACACGAGTGGACTTCTTAATCGTCTTATTTGATTTAATTGATATTTTAATTTTTAAATATGTGTTAAAATTTAATTTTATTAAATAAAACATATGTTAGAATTCAATATCAATATTCCATAAGATAAATTAGATATATGTATAATGCTTTCATTGATTTGGTTAAAATATTTTCGTTAGTATCATTTTTTAATTATAACATGTGTTGAGACGTACAGGATGATGGAGGTGTTTGGGGTGATTGTAAACTAATCGAGAAGGTTACGACGTTTTTGGTAATGAATTTGTAGAGATATATATATATATATATATATATATATATATATATATATACGTACAACAGGACTCTTGAATAAGAAGAATTTGTCAGGAGATCCATCTGCTGCTACCCAATGCTTGAATTCCCAATTAAGACTCAACAAGTACGTACAATGGTTTCTATTTTCGAAAAGGCATTTGAACGAGCTAACTTGTGATGTTGGGTGGTCACATGATCAAATATTGTTCATTCTTGTTCCTTGTTCTAATTTACTTATAGTCAATTTTTTTTTTAAGGGGTTCGGCCGTCCGTCTGTTAAAATGGTGGATGTATCCGCTAGTTAAACATGCGGATATTAAGCAAAATGTTTACAACGAAATTCATCTCAAATGTCTTTAAAAAAATTTCATCTCTTAAACGCTTTTGTCAAATATTTCAATGCCTTAGCCAAATTTCATGTCTTAGCCAAATTTTTATAACAATTCAATTATTTAAAATAAACTTATTACTACAAACAATAACACCAAAGTTCAGGAAAATTACTCATAATCCATGTACTTCATCACATATATCCCTCGATCTTTATATCCTCGACTGTCAATTAAAATATTCAAATGTATAATATTAGAATGATAAATAATATATATATATATATATATATATATATATATATATATATATATATAATTCTAATTACGTATCTGCAGTTCTATAAAAAGATCGAGAGACAAACACGTAGTATAATTGGTCATGTGACCACCCAAGTATCACGATTTACCTAGTATCAAAGCCCTTCGAAAATATATATAATTAATCTATGAATTCACTTATAATTTATTTCTATTATAATATGATATTATAATAATACTAGTATTTGTTACATAATGCTATTATTATATAGTATTATATTAATTATTATGTAAAAAATTTACTTTAATATAATATAATATATTATAATTAGCATTATATCAATTTTAATTGACTAAATTAGGAAATATTAAAAAATTAATTAACATTAACATATAAAATTATTAATATTAAAAAAGTAAAATTAATTTCCATTATATTAATTTTAATCCATAAACTAGCATATATTATATTGATATATTAATTAACATTAATATATAATATTATTAAATTAAAAAGGTGAAATGAACAGCTAAGACTCTCTTGCATGTTCTTGAATATCTGTCAAAAAACTTATTCCTAAGTGAAAAACTTGAACACAAATTCTATATACGATGCGTTTAGCAAACTAATATCTTTTAAGACTGTCATTGCACTTGAACACAAAAACACAAATCGATCATATGCTCAATTAAAACCAACAAATTTATATCCATATATGCTTGTGTAGTAGATTCAAAGGCATTGTCCGTGTGACCAAAAAAATTTAGAAAAGCTTTAGTTTTATAGGTTTAAGGTCCATCTCTGTTTGATAACAAAAGTGGTATATGTGACCCAATTTGTTTTAGTAGATTCAAGGGGCCAGAAAACGAATCACTATAAAAAGTTTGAGTGTTATTTACTTTTCAACATCAACAAACTGTTGTTTTCAACAACTAAAATGGTATTTTTTTTTTCTTTAAATGTTTTCCGGTGTTTAAATTGTTTTCAGATAATTTTATAAAATATTACTCGCATCTTCTAATATTTTATTTACACCTTTGAAATTTGGCTCTTGAAGTTGCATTTCAGAGCCTCCGATCAAGGCTACCCGAGTTTTCTACAATATTCATCGGTTAGAGAGGCTATTCCGAAGGATTTGAAATTTGTTATTTTATTTGATATCTCATCTTATATCACGTTCTTCTCTCTAATAATATTTAGGGTTTTATATACTTTAATTTAAAAAAAAAGTAAAAAGGAATACATGTTAATTATAAAGAAGGATAAGATATAACGTGAACTCATGTATGTTTGGGTGGGCTAGGTGTCTGGACTAAGCAAATCCTCTTGGTAATAGAAGGTCTGTTCAATAATATATATATACGGTCCAAGGAATTTTGGGAAATTTGGGTTATAAAATTAGAGGCCCAATATTTTTCAAGTCCAAAACAAGTTTTTTTGGCCCGGAAAAAGTTGTAGTCAGATTAGCTCTTTTTTACTTTTGTGAAAATTAAAGGCCGTTTATCTTTTCTAGGTGAAACTAAATTGCAACTATATTTTCGTATCATTGCATTCAAGTGAATTTATAATATAAACTACTCGCAATGCCTCTCAATCATATTTTAATATGATATTTAGAAACATTAACAAAGATAAGCAAAATATCATGTTTAAAACTAAAACACCCCATTTCTTAGTAGTACCAAAAAAAAAAAAAAAACTAGAAGACACCCCATGATAAACCGCGAACATCACCTTACTACCTTACTATTAGTTTTCTTTGATGGTGTGAGACGAACTTTTTGGACTCTTTGTCTTCCTCTGTTCTCGTAAAATTTTAACCTTTTTTCACTTATTCCTTGCTCTCTCTCAGCGAATCACTAGAACATTGTCATCTTCAATATAAACTTCTGTTTTTTTTTTTTAGTAGAATCTTCGCTATAAACTTTAAAATCACTAAACTTCGGTATAAATATATTGATTATTAATATCGGAAGAATTTCTCTTTTTATGTAATTTGATCCGACTCGAATTCAATTTAATTGGAATATAAATAAACTACCGAATACTAAATGGTTTAACCAAAAAATATATATTTATATCGATGATACGTACAATTTGGATACTCCTTGACATTAATCAGAGTTACCGCCTTAACATTGACATCACGCACGAATGAGCAAGTCGGGTGTTTGGCAACAGATTAGGCATTTACGCCTGCGAAGTTGTCGGATATTGAGAATATTATGGTCGTGTGGTGAGAGAGGATGAAATTTTTAAATCCCAGTCTGATATCTATTGGTTTTTGAGAAAAGTTATGGTGTGTCTGTTCCAAAAAAATAATCACATTTAAAAAAAAAAGAGCTATATTAAATTTTTTTTTTGTTATTTTGTCATAAATTTAAAAACTTTCAATTACAAACTTATAGATCCCGTTATAAATTAAAACATTCATGGAAAAATTTTATGATTTTTTGATGAAAATCTCTATAAAAAATATAATTTTAATATTTACAAAAAACACAAAAGTAACTACTTTTTTAGAACAGAGTGAGTATTGAAAATAAATGAAATTTAAATATTGTGATTTATATGATTGTTGTTACTTTATGGGATTTGTGACATTAAAGAACCAATTTAAAATTATGTGGATAATAAAGTCCATTCACATTCTTATGGATATAAAATTACTAGTTTTTTAAAATGTATCCATTATATATTTAAAAGTATAAACATGCTTTTTTAAGTCATGATTTCGCATTTCTTTTCAATATTACCCTCTTTAATTTTTTTTTATTCCATTAATATTTTTTCCTAATTCAATTATACTTTTCTCAATTACTACTTATATTAAAAGTAACAAAATTCATAATTAGAGAATTTTAAAAGAAAATATAAGAATTTAATATAATAAATAACTTTATATGCATAACTAATGGAATTATGGACAAAAAATTAAATGCGAAATTTGATAGTTTAAGTAACATAATAATCATACCTATTTAAAATTAATTCCATGATATAAGTACAACAATTCTTAAGTGTATATTAAGAAATTTTGAAGTATATATATTATTATAATTAATTATTTTGAAGTATATATATAAAGACATTATAAATTATACAAATAAAGTCAATGCTTCAATTAAAATTATATTGTTTGACAAAAAGTATTATTTGTTTTATTAGTTGAGTTATTTTTCTGTAGTTATTTTATTTTTGGGGTTACTAACATTTATCATCATTATTTTGTTATAATTATTTTAATTAACATCTATAATTATAATCGATTAAATTGTGATTCGCTTGATTAGGTTTATTCGTTTAATAATTGTCTAGTGGATTCTGTTATATTTATTTATTATATTTTCTTTTAGTTAATAATTGTTAAAATTTACCATATATTTCAATTTTATTTTCTAAATAGTTTGTAGTTTTAATATGATTTAAAAACATATTCTCTAATGATATAAATGTTTCTAATATTTTTTTATTTTTTTATGATCTCTCTAACTTTGTATTTGGATGTGTGGAATACGTTTTTTAATTTATAATTAATGTTGACTTCACTACGCTAAAATATTAATGAATAATCTAAAATATAGTGATAGAAATAATATTCATTGCAATTTTTAAGTACTATATTTTATTTTATTTTTCTTTTAAATTTTATTATCAAAATTATAAGTTTTATTGATATTATAAGTCTTATGTGATGAAATTATTAATGAATATAGTAACATTATATTGATAAATGATAGTAAAGTATATAAAGATATATATTAAATAGAATAAAAATATATGAGATTAAATTAGAATTTACAAAATCAGTTTAACTTGATGAAATCATAAAATTGGTAATACTTGATATATGTGCTAAAATATTTTTGTATCGTATGAGTAAAATTAAGTTTATTTATACATATTTGATATTAAACAACAATTAAATATATTTTATATTAATTTAAAATATAGGAAATATTAATTTACAATTATCAATAAAATATTTAAATTAAATGATAAAATAAAAATAACTCGTGCCCTTGCACGAGTTGTGAGTTAGTTATATTATTACCAATTTCACCTCATGCCCTTACATATACCTACTGTCTCAATATATCTATTATGCATATATATACTTACTGTTTCTATATACCAACTGTTTATTATACTTCCACTACTCACTATATCCTACCACCCCACCCTACTCTCACGCCTAAATACCTATTGTTTATTTATAAATTACAAACAATATATATTATTTTACATGTTATTGTTTAAAATCATCGTTACACATTGACTCACCTCACTTTAATCCACCCCACTTTGAAATATCTATTATATATTCACAAATATAAATACTATGTATATTTTTACATACTACATATTAAAAACCATCATCCTACCATACCTTCATATACTTATAAACTATGGATAATAAGTGTTTTTACATAATATTCTTAAGAAAATCTATCACCCCACCCGATCATTAAATATATATTGTATATTCGTAATAAAAATAGTATCTTTTTACATACTATTTATCAAAAAATACCACCTCAACCCCTACTATCATCTAGTCATAACCCTAAATAGTTATTGTATTTTTATAACTACAAACAATAGGTAACTTTTTACATATCAGAGTATTTAATAAAAACAATAACACCACCCTCGTCCCTACCCTCATATACTTACTATTATTATAAACTACGAGTAATATAAATTTTTTACATACTATTTTTACAAAATCTATCACATGACGAGCCTCACCCTTAAATACCTAATATATATTCATAACTATAAAAAATAGATATTTTATTACATATTATTTATTAAAAATTATCACTCACCTCCGCCCTACCCCAAAATACATATTATTTATTTATAAATTACAAATAGTAGGTATTCATTTACATACAATATGCAGTTTATTTTAAAGTCGTTATTTCATTTTAAACTTGTAAAAACTAGGTATTTCATTTCACACAGTATGTATTTTATTTTCAAATTTATAAACTGTAGACATATCATTCTAGACAGTCTGTATTTTATTTTCAGACCAATAAAATTCTAGAGAGTTAGTATTATATTTTTAGATCTATAGACAGTAGGTATACTATTTTCGAATAAGAAAAAAAAGATGATGACAATAATGAGAACAACAATAGTGATTGTACGATGATAATAACGTATAAATCGAAATTGAATAAAATATTAAATGTTCAATTGAAAAATAGAAGGAGGGAGGAAGAGGAAGCGAAAGAGGAAGAGGAAGAGGAAGAGGAAGAGGAAGAGATGTCGACAACACATGTGGTTGTTGTATGACGAAAATTTAACGGTGATACGACTGATATAAACGAAATAAAAGAATATTAATTGTTAATTAAATTAAATATTCTAACTAAAATACTTAAACCCATATAAAATATTCATTTGTGTACAAAATAGTATCTTTAACATTACTTTTAAAATTTTAAAATTAATGTTCATCTCTTTTTATTAAAGAAAACTAAATGTAATGTTTTTCCTATTATAATATATTCTTTTAATTGAAAAGGTAAAATCAATATTATACCGAATAAAATAAGAATTTCTTTATACTATTTGCTTTGGTTTGTATTTCTCACTCTCTCCATTCTAAAAAAGCAAAATAACAATGAGAATAAAATTTTTGTTTAAAAAAGAGTTAATAATGCATATCTTTTTTATTTTAATATAATATTTTTTTAAAAATTGTCATTATAATCTCATAATTTTATCTTTAATTAATATTCATAACAAATTTTATGAAAAGAAATTATATCTGTACATACAATTCTCAATCAAATATACAATGTTAATATTTATCAAAAATTTAAATAATATTCCTTCAATGAGAAGGAGAAAATATTTCATTTGTGAAAATTATTGTATCATTCTTTTGTAGAACGATAAAAAAACATCGTCGTCGTTTTAGTTTTCAAAATTTGAAAGGAAGAAGCCACATAGTAACGTTATGAAATTTCCATGTCTTTTCTTCTTTTGTTTTTAGCAACGGAATAATTTTGAGAGGTCAGAGACTCAGAGTTGAGGAATTATTGAGATGGTCTGCTACTCTCTTCTCACAAGTGGGCTACCAACGTGTGAATTGTGACTTTCTTTTGAGGGTCAAACAATATAACGTAAGAGGAGGTTTTCACAAAATTCATCGGTCAAATTAAATATTTGTCATTAATTTCAAACGCTTTAGCGGTGGGGGGTGGGGATTGGGGGGGTGGAGGGGATCATTTATATTTTGAACATCATAGTCATGTAGCTGGAAATTATGTATAATATTATTTAATTCAATAAAAATTAAATGAGAAAAATGTAACTTATGAAGATTGATATTATAAAAAAAGTTTAAATTGCTCTAAATATTCAATATATACTAAATTTCACTTTTTTATGTGCATGGTAAAATAACACATCCTTTAACTGTGAATGTAACATATTTTTTATTTAAACATGATAAATACCAAATACCAAAGTGAAAATATCAAACATCATAACTTAGCTGAAATCAAGCAAAATTTATGACGGTTACAAAAATTATCCGATGTAATCCTTAACATGATGTTTGGCGAATAGATAGCCGAATTATCACGGCTAAGATTGTTGAAAAATGACAATCGAACGGAAACATAAAATAAAATATTTAATGAATAGACAATTTGAACCGGCAAACAAGAGTTCAACATGTGAAAGTTGCGTTTCTTAGTATCTACTCGCAATAATCCATACAGCAAGCTGTACACTGTGAGACTAATAATATATATACGTCTAATGGCACTTTTTGCAAAACTAAATGAAGAATTGGGAGGGTAATACAAGCAGAAATGATGCGCCTTATGGCCTTCGAAAGCCTTTTGAGGCACCACATCCCATGATAGAAGAAGGCAATCTTCCAACCTTTTCAATTCCTTCCTCAAAAACCACTCCCATTCCCATATAAAAATGAGACTCTATATGGCAATGGAATGCCCAAGCCCCCGGATTATCGGCCCGAAACCTCAATGCAGTCCACCCAAATGGATGCAGAGGCACTGTGTTCTTCAAAATTGGGTTAACCAAATTGTATTTCTTTGGATCTCTAGACTTGTTAAACTTCCCATTTCCATAGCCCAAAACCCAGAAATCGTGACCGTGAAGATGCCACGGATGCGTCTCACTGTTATTCGGGTTCATTGAGTTGGCGTTTTGAAGTATCAAATCCACCGTGCTGTTAAATTTCAGCCTATATAGCCCGTTGCTCGTGGTGGCATTTACATTTTTCGCGACACTAAAAATGTCATAGTTTTTCGAGTCATAATCTTCCGGGGGTGGCGTTGGATCGAAGGTATGGTCTAATTTTTCCTTCAACGCCACTAAATAAGGCGTGTGAGGAAGATTAAACGAGACATTATTCAACGACCAACGGACATTTCCGTTCACACGATTTTGTGTGTTGAGTAACACAATTACTCTATCCGAAGACTTGGGCGGAACTTGAATGAACCTTGGGTGAGCCTTGATGGCAATGCTTTGACTTACTCGTGGGGCCACATCATCCCAGTAGGGCCCGCTAGGTGGGACCGTGGGAGGTGATTTTTTCGGATGGTTGGGGTAGTAATTGAAAATGGCTAACCCATTTGGAGTTGTGCTATTCCTACTCACAACTTTTGAAACTGCCCAGTAATTTCTTGAAGAATCTTGATCAGCTTTTACAATGACAGAGTATGTTTCACCGGAGTAAATAAATAGATTTTTCACCACGAATGGATCAACATAATTGCCATCAGCTTCAACAACAGTCATATTATGCCCCTGAATGTGAGAAATTGGAACAAAATTAGTACCTAGCTAGTAGCAATAAAATGGTCATTTATGACTATTTTGAGAGAAGGAAAGCAAAAATTACCTCTATTTCGAAACTTAAAGCAGATAAAGCTGTCAAGCTTCCGATTCTCAAACGATAAGTTTTCCCCGGAACAACAGTTAGTACATAAGGTGAACAATCAGGATTTGTAGCATTACAAACACCAGTTCCAAGACTTGGTGAACTGCAATTGAACCTTCCTTTTCCTTGTATCAAAAGTGACTGAAATTTTCATAAAACTTTATGTTATTATTTCTAGGTCAAAGTATATATGAAGATGTACCATTGTTGTCAGAAAAAATAGGAATAAAAATAATGGGTGTTCGTGTTTTTATTAACCTGAGGCTCCCCAACCCACACAAAGGGAATAGCAGAAAGGCCAGTGGCTTGTTCATAAGCACTCTTGTGAAACCAATCATTGAGAATGATACTTCTATCATAATCATATGTGAATGGCTCTGTTTCCCCATCTGGAAGCGCCACGCGGATTGATCCGTATAGCCCTGCTTCTCTTTGCATACCATAATGAGCATGGTACAAGTATGTTCCAGCCTACATATATACATCAAGTTCAAATTATTAAACAAGTATTTTGTTACAAATTCTAGTTCTGAAACTAGAAGTTCGGCTATAACGTCTTAATGCACAAAAATAAAAGTTAAAAACTAAAATCATCTGCAGCTGAGATGCTTCTAGCTTTTAACTTCTCAGCTTTTGTCTGCTTTAACTGGAAGCAGACCTAAGCTGGGACGAACAAACTATAATAACAAAAACTAATGAAAACTTACTCGATCGACAACAAACTTATAAGTGAAAGTATCTCCGGCCAAGATTGGACACTGAGTCACCCCTTCAGTGCCATCAGACCAGGGAGTTCCGATCTGTCGGATTCCGTGCCAATGTATCGCAACATTTTCGGTTAACAAACTGTTCTTGAGCTCCACAACTATGGTATCACCTTGTTGGGCACTGATTGTTGGGCCAGGAGTTCTTCCATTGATAGCAATGACAAGCTTCTGAACACAATCCGGAGACCTGTAATCGTACTTCACCTCCCACTTAAACCGGCGAATTTTAGCTTCAACAGATGAAGGAATCGTTGCTAAAGAAACAAACAGAAAAAATGAGAATAGTTTTATTAAAATATCCATTGCTGTTTTAACTTCTAAGCAAGCTAGAGAGATTAGGTAAATGTATGTATGTCGGAGTATATACGTGGTCTCTAAATTTATAAGGATGTTTCCAACTGTCTTGGATTTTATATATAGGAAGCCAAAAAAAAAAAAAAAAAGAATTATCTAAACCTTCCTAAATACAAGTGTTTAAATTAACTTTATAATTATTTAAACTCAGCTTAACATTTAATAAAATCGATTTTGAATATGTTACAAAAATCAAAATCTAAATCTAAATATTCACTCACATACTCATCACCATCAACTACCTACAAAAAAATTTTTTATCAGTCTGCAAAATTCGAAAATCTGATTTTCTTATTTTTCCAAAGATAGTCGATAACTTGTTAAACATCACTTATCACTCATCACTTTTTCAATTAAAATTTAATTTATAATCAATTACGATTTTTATGTAATGAAAATAATTTATTTAGAATTTTTAAATTTTTAACTTTTTATTGTAATAAAATTTTATTAAAAGGTGTACTAAAATAATGATAACGAATATTTATACAAATTATAAACAATTATAAATAATTTAATTTTTAAAATTAATTTATATAAATACATAACTATAAAATATAAGGTCAAATACGGGTAACAAAGTTAGCTTATATATATAATTATATACCAAGGAGGCAACTATTCTATATGTAAGCAACCGTCCTCAGAAAGAAGGCACCAAATTATTTTTTTATTATTATTATAATTCTTTATTTTTTTGATAACCTAAGTTTAGGTTGATTAGAGATTTTTCCGTTCAAAAACCAGAACACGCAGAATTTACCGTAATTAACAAGGAAATATTGTACCATTGAGTTTAAATGAACCTTTTATCTTGTATGTATTTTTAAGAAATTTTTTTTGTCCATTTTGGAGATGTCAAAAAGAAGTGGTTGATATCATCAAAGTAAAACAAAAGATGTGGTTGATATCATCAAAGTAAAACAGTGGTAAAAACAATAAGTATTGGTAAGAATAATTTTTATCTCTATAATGTGTCACTATATGTATAATTATTCTAGCAGTATTCTTTTGATTCAAACAATATTTATTTCCAATTATGTCGTGTAAACAAATTAGTGACTAATAAATTAATAGCAAATTTAATTTAATTGCATAATGTTGAATCCCTTTCGTTAAATAATGTTATACAAATTAACGTAATAGTCAATTCAATTGGAGTGGCAAAGGGAAGACGCGTTGAAATAATAATTAGTCGTCTAGCTAGTGATTCTTCTCTGTTTCTTCTTTTGACTAATTAAATATCTTTCTTAACGAAAAAATGCGCCAATGACAGATGAAAAGAGCACAGGCTTGTTCCACCATACGACTTACAATAGGCTTTCCATGGACTTTACACAACATTGCATTATAAAAATGAAATGATTTTTATATATTTGTTTGATCATTAATATGTAAAGCAAAATTTAATTCTTATTTTATTCATTTATACAAAATTATGTGTATTTTTAAACCACCCTCTTACATGAAGATTGTCTATTTCATAACGACCAAAATTTTACATACAATCTATAATTTATTTATTTTCATAATTTGTTCATAATTTTATGATTCTTATTTTTCGCCTCTATTTTTCTTTTTATTCACTCGTTTCATTCTCATATAATTTTATTTCGCTCAATCAAACACAACCTAAATAATAAATATTATACCGGTATTGATACCGTCGAAAGAAAATTTTAAACATGCATCTTTTTTTTTCTTCTTCCGGTTACAAGTATATCTGTATATGTATGTTGGGACTTTGATTTCAGGACATCAAACTGTAACCATCTTTTAAAACTTAAAAGTTATGTCCTGTCAAACGAGGTCGTCTCAAATTGATGATTTTTTCCCTCCTCTTTTTGGTTACAAATTGATAAATAATTTAGTAACTATAAAGAAAACAAATTATGTAGCATTTTTTTTTAATAACGAAAAGTTTAGGTGAGGAGAGTCGGACTCACTCTACCATTAAGGCTTACAACTGATTTCTATAAAAATTTAAAGTGATATAGTTATGAATTATTCAATAAAAAGAACAATTTTCAAATAGAGCAGTTGTATTATCACTGTTCATCCTGAACTAAGGGAGACCTTTTTCACATATACTATTCTGTAGCATACAAAAAAAAAAAAGAACAATTAATAAGATTTAAAATCTAAATCTAACGGAATATTTGTTGAATCTTATTGCTTATAGATTGGATCAATTTGCGTTAGCAATTAATGAACAAATTAGGCGGAGATTCCGCACATCATGTCCGCGTAGATCTTAATTTAACAAAGAGGCTTGTTAACTACGGATCCGGCTAACTTGTGTATTCAAAGACATATATTTTTATTTTTATTTTCAATCAAACGATGGTATAGCAAATTTTAAAATTGATTTTAGCTAATTTAATTTGTATAATCTTACACTCTATAACAAAAATATTTGATAATAACATAATTTTCATCAAATACTTTGATATCAATTTTGAATTTTAATATATTATTCTTTGACTAAGAAATTAGAACACATTTCTGATTTTGGAATATAGATAGTACTACTTATGTGTATCATTTCATCTATAGTTTAAAAACAAATTAAATGACCACTTAATATATATATATATATATATATATATATATATGTGTGTGTGTGTGTGTGTGTATTTATATAATAAGGTAGTTGAATTAAAATGATACACATTGTACATTTTTCTACCCCTCTTATTGTGCATTATATATAACTTGTTACGGTCTCATCTATGCCTATACTGCACTTTTAATGATACACTGTTTTACGTGTACATTACAGAAACGTTTGAATCATTGTTTGAGTATAATGATTTTAATTAGGATTTATTAATTAAAATTTAATATGTAATTGATTTAGTTGTCATTGATTAATTATAATAATTAACTTTGTTATCTGTGTCTAGTACAAATTTTATTTTCTATAGTTGTATATTTGTATAAAATAATATTAAAAATTAAATTATTTTTATAAGTGTTTATAATTTGTATAAGTATTCATTATTATTACTTGTTAATAATTTTGAATATTGATTTAGTAGTATCGTTTGTCGATCAATAATTATTTTTTTTATATTTTAAATTATTAATATAAATTGTTATATAAGATTAATATTGTCATGATTTTCTTTTACAATAGTAACAATTAAATTATTTTTAATGTTTCACTTGTCGATTTAGTTAGTTTTATTTTCAATTTTTTACAAGTCTTTTTTAGATTATTTGAATGTATGTTTAATGAGTTTCTTTACATGGAATGCCTTAATAATATATTGTACTACACACTTTAATAAAAATTTGTTGCAATAAAAAGTTCAAAATTTTAAAACTCTAAAAAACTTAGTTTTATTATATAAAAATTGTAGTTGATTACAATTTAAATTTTAATTGAAAATGCGATAAGTGATGTTGAACTAAATTAAAATAAAATTGAAAAATTTTTAGGGATAAGATCTTGATTTTGACTTTTCGTATTTATAACTCGTTCAGAATCGATTTTATTAAATGTTGATTTGAGCCATAACGCCTTCGAAGTAATGACACGTATATAGGAGAATTTAGATAAGATATTTGTTTAATTTTTTATATACAAAGAAATATGTAGATTGTTTTTTATAATGCTTGTTTTAATTATAATTACTTTAATCAGGTAAATTTAATAATTAATTTATATGGCCAATTTTATTATAACCACTTAACAAAAAGTATTAAATTGACAAACGATCTCATTCTCAATCAATTTTATTTGTAAATTAATAATATAGAAATAGATTAATTGATTTATAACATGTATGTAATTTAAGTTTTACTAGTCGTCTTTTTTTTGTGGATAATCTGTAATTATTACTGTAAATGTTTAAAAAGGTCGGTGATATTTTCTAATCTTGAATCGGAGAATCTCTCACTTAAATTTTTTATAACAAATTTTATTTTAAAGAAAATACATATAAAAAAATCGGAAAGTGGATACACAAGAATAAACGTATAGTTTACAATATGTCACAGACAGGAAGGATGGGAACATGGCATGTGCAAATTATTTTTTAGCACCATGCTTCTTTTAACATTATTCTCGAAATTAACCACATGTTATGAATTTTGGTTGTTAATGATCGACCTTCCTACGTTTAGGCCATTCACACATGTCCTGCTTAACATATTCTCTATATTAAAGAATCAACCATAACTTTTTATATTTATTTAAAATTTGTATTTATTTTATGTATATTAGATTTTCTAATATGGTAACCTAGAGTAAAATAAAAATATTATAAATTTTTATCATTTATATTTGTTAATTTTTCAATTAATAGATAATATGTTATTATACATTAATATATTATAATATATATATATATATATATTGCATTTATATATAATAATTATAATATAATATTAAAATATCAGTACATATAAATAATATATTGATGCATATTTTAATTTATTATATCATATATATATACACACACACACACACATATGAATAATATTAATATATGTGATATTAATATATTATATATGATATTTTGTGATCATTACTTATTTTTTTATGTAAATAATAAACTCATGTTAGATATAAGAAAAATTACAAAATTAAGTATCAACGAAAATATAGCTATAGAAGTTTTATATTACTAATATCAGAATTATAATATTTATAAATTTGATAATTTGTAAGAAAAACTTATATAAAAACCAACTTATTACTATATAAAACCAAAAATCGAAAAAACAGAATTGAAATGGTTATTTTTTAAAGGAAAAATCGATCAAATCGACCATTGTGCACCCCTAATTTTAGTAGGAAAGTTATTCATATAAGTTGGAAGTTTTGAATTTGTGGAGATTTAAAAAAAAAAAAATTTGAATGATGACACAAAATGTTTATGGATATCTATTTTAAAGCTACGCCCTTAATAAGATTATTAATAGAAGATATAATAAATAATAATGAAACGTTTGACAAGTTGATATAATCAAATACGCACGGGTACCAAAAAGAAATCAAACGATAAACCAATCAATAAAGCTTAGAAGCTGTTGAATTAGCTTTAAGCCTTCAACATTTAAACGGTAAAGAAAATGGCCAACGAAACTTCATTCGGTTACTAAAATACGGAGTATTAGAATTTGAATAATTTGCATGGATAATTTAAGTCAGAATCTCATCATAGATAGCCTCTTTTAGCTAGCCATTTGTTTCAATACCACCAACATATTATCATTTTCAAAAAAGAAAAGTTAATCCGAAATGATTCTAAAACACACTCTATAGTCTTATATACGTCATCCTTTGGATAGTTTCTAAATGTATAAATAGAAACAAAAGAAAAACTTATCTTTATATTTTTGTTTTACCGGTAAAATAAACTAGTACGCAGTTTATTTTGCTCAACTTTGATCCACATACGTGTCATGTGGTGTATCATGCGCGCCTCTCCTTTTTGTGTTTATCGTTAAAATAGTAAAAGTTACGTTAAATTAGGAAAGATGATTCACAACAACATTATTATATATACTTTTTTTGTCTCAGTTTATTTACATCACTTTCATTTTTTTAATGTCACATTCATTTATAACATTATCCTTTATAAAAAGTTTCATCATATAATTTATCAAAAATATCCTTCTAACCATCTACTTTATGACATATCACTTTACTTTAATCATTTTATTTTTTCACTACTTTTATCAATTTTAAATTAATTCATTATCCACCACTCATTTCAAAGAATAATATAGACATTTTGATCACAACTATACTTTTTTCTTAATAAATATGAAAAGTCCAAAATTGCAATAATAGACTATTCATAATAACATGTAACAAACTGATTTTAAACCATCAAATCCAAAAAATAAACGACACAATTTATTGGATTTACAACTGCACTGCACCATATTTATGTGAACAGGAAGTTAAGTTTGTGTGGAGGAGCTTCAAAACATATTGAAGTATCCAAAACCATATGATAAGGGGAGGGGTCAAAATCTTAAGAGTCTAACAGACTTGAAAGCCACAACTTTGCACTTCGAGTGTCTTCTGTGAGAATGATAGTACAAAGAAGATGAGAATAACGGATTTACTACGGTAGCTAAGAAACAGGCAATCCTGCATATTTTTAAAATCTTAAACGTCCTTTATCAAAAATGTTTGTTAAATGGCTCAAAAATTCTATCTTTAAGAAATATCAAGTCTCAAAGGTTAACCTATTGCGATAGTAATTCACAACAGATCTTGGTTTAATACATATTGTAAATATGTAGAAAAGTTTCACTGGGAGAGATCGAGGTTCTCTACTTTATTTTCTTGAATTTGTGAGTTACAATTCACCAGAATACTTGTTTATAATCAATTTTAAGTTGTGGTATCTGTAAATTATAATTTCGAATAGTTATATTATGAATCAAAATTGCATATAAAAGTTATGGAATACTAATAGACACCGTGAAAGAATATTACAAAAAATATAAGTACAATTTCTAATATCTTTCGATAGAATTCCTAGAAAGCCTCCCAAATTCACAGTATAACTTTATACAACAAATTGTTACCATAGATTATATCTATATCTATATATCTATATATATATATATGAAAAGTGATTCATGAAAAGTGTGCATATTCTTTTTAACTCAATCTATATCATTCATGATTAAAAGACGGTAAGATAAATTTTAAAACTTTTATATTTCTGTTATAATTGACAACAAACGTAAACTCTTAATTTTTTACAAATTGTGTTGATGTAAACAGAAATTTAGAATTTTGTCCACCACAATTTGTAGTGGAATAATATTCTAATTTTTTTTACGCTCGCCACACTTTGCAACAGATGTAAAAAATTGAAAATTTTCAATCACACGTAACATATTCAAAAGTGAAAAAATTAGGATGAAACTTTTCATTTTTAAAATACTTGATTTATTGTCTTTATCAGTTTATTGAAATTCCCAAATACATACATCTTCCTTTATAACGGATTAGAAATGTAAGTTTCCCAACTTATGATTTAAAATAATTATGGCAATATTTACGACATGAAATGCAAGTTTACCTTAACTATGTTAATGACAATTTATTGATGTTAAATGAACAAAAGATATATTCAAAATTGTAATTAAAGTGTTATACAAGGACATGTTTGATTGAGTATTTTAAGAGAATGTTAATGGCGATGAATGAATTAAGAAGACGATGAATATACTTCATGACATCATTTGTAACGGACGAAATTCCTAATTTTTTTTACATTCGCCACAATTTATATTGTACATTAAAAAATTGAGAACTTCACTCGTTACAAATTATGACGGACGAAATTCCTAATTTTTTACTTTTATCACAAATTATGGAGGATGTATAAAAATTGAGATTTACGTCCGATACAATTTACAGTAAACGTAAAATATTTTAATATTTATTTTAACGTCCTTTTTAATCTCAAACTATAGAGATTGAATTAAAAAAATATACATTTTCTCAATTCTCTTTACGATCATACCTCTCTCTCTTTCTCTCTCTCTCTCTTTCTCTCTCTCTATATATACAAAAGTGTAAAAAGTGATCTTTTGAATAATTCAACAGCATATACTTTTTGTGTTGTTGTGTTGACCAGATATTCTCGCTATCCATGATATTCTTTATATTTGTAAATAAAGTAAAACCAAAGTAATAAGAACCGCGTGGTCCTTTTGATCTTTTGCTGCACCACATGCGACTTGCATCCAAACATACTCCAATGGTAAGCTAGAGAAATGGGCAACACCTTCCTTTTTTTTCAAGTAAACACGTACATTAATAAGTATTCACATCACACGCCTTTTTTTAGAAGAATCATCTGAGATCTATCATGTGTCCTTATAGTTGGCACCGCACTATCTATTAGACGAAAACGAGCTCCATAATAATTTCGAATATATAATACTTCACTAGTCTCAAAAAAAAAAAAAAAAAAAAAAATATATATATATATATATATATATATATATATATTTGTATAACTTTTTTTTTATTATAATGATATACTAAAAAATTTGTTATGACAATATTCTTATCTTATTATTAATTGAATATTTATAAAAAAAATTATAATATGAATATGTAATTATCAATGAAACATGTAATATTAACCTCAGTCAAAAATTTAAATATTGTTATTTCTGTTAAAACAGATGGAGTATATTTTTATTGTATATCTATTGTATGTATTCCGCTTGTTGATGTTTTTGTTTTTATGGCTTTCACAGTCTAATTGATTTATACCACTCCATTTTCCTTTTTATTTCATCTTTTAAAAAATTAGTTATGGAAATTCGAATTCGATACGTTGATAAATTGTGAGAAGATATAAGATCAGTTATTTATTTAATATATGATTGACAGGTTTGTAAAGTATCTACAAAGTAATATTAATTGGAAATTGTTTCAATAAATCATAGTGGATTTCATGTATATACATAATGATTTATTGTCAAAAAATATAACTCAAAAAATTATATCATTACATATAACTTTATAGTCATTAAATATATAAATTTCACAATAAAATATGTAACTTTGAATATCAATTGATGTAAATTGTTTGTCAAAAAAATGTAACTTATAAAACTAAGATCATATGACGTAACTTTATTGTTAAATATTATACCTATAAATATGAATAGATGTATATTTCATGTGAAAATGATGTAATATTTTTTAAAGTCAAAACAATATTGAAAATCCCGTCAAATCATTTGGCCACAAAAAGTTAAAATAGTGTAGGTAAATTTTAAAATTCAAGCAAGTTGTCCATCTTTTTTAACATTTATTATTTTATATGTGATAATTTTTGTGGTTAAAATTATGACATCTAATCATTTATGGTAAAAGATGTAATTTATGAATTATTTTGTCATTGTATGTGGTTTTCTTATCATGGTATGTAATTCTAGACAAAAACATATACTTTCGTTGTCAAAAGATGAAAGATTCTATTTGGTCATAATATATAACTTTGTTGTTATGCTATATAATTCTAATTAAAAAGTGTATCTTTTGTTATCATAAAGATGTAAGATTCCAATATTCTTGTCTTTTTTGTTATAATATGTAATTTTACTTGTTTTAGTATGTAAATCTTGTCATTGTATGTAATTTTTGTTGTCAGCAGGATGTAAAACAAAATTTTTTATCATAATATATACAAAAATTGGCACAGTATATAATTCTAGTTAATATATGTAATTTTTTTTATGTGAACAAGATGTAATTCAATTTTTTGTCAAATTTTATCATAATTTTATTTTTTTTAAACTTCAACTATATACTAAATACATTTTTTTAAAAATTGTAATATTTAATTAATTTTTTAATCAAATAAATTGAGTTGGGTATGAAAAATTATAATTTTATAATTTCAAGTTTTAATCATAAATTATAATCTTTAAATTTTACCTTTACAAATCTACACATATATAATATATAATAAAATTGACAAAAATAAAATTAGTACACTATAATACAAATGATGAAAATTAAAAAAAATATAGTCAGAAAATAGATAATAAAAGTTAAATAACAAAAAACTAGTGTTTTCAGGTAGAAATATTTTTTTAATGATCAATAAATATTCAAAATTAATTTCAAACAAAAAAAATCTTATCGAGAATCAGGAATTACATATATTTAAAACTTAAGAAAAATCTAATAAAAATAATACAAATGATAAAAAGTATTAGTTAAATATCTTACAAATATTTTTTGAATTTCATAACTCTACAACTATACGAAACATTAAATTATATGTGTGTGTGTGTGTAAAAAATAATAATTATTATAAATATCTTAGATATTTTCATAAAAATATAGAAAATGTTATTTATCGTAAATATTTTAGATATTTTTATTATAATATCTTATATCCAAAAAATATTTTAGATAATTTTCATATATTATTATGTTATTCTTAACCTCATCAAGTTAATATCTTTATTCTTAAAATATTCATTTTTCAGTTATTTAATCACTAAGGATATATTGATATTTATCATTTTGATTTATGTACATTCTGATTTAACGGTGGATTGTTATTAATTTCAACATGGATTGTTATTAATTTCAACATTCTAAAATCAGTGTAAAATTTATTTGCTTATATGACATCTTTAAAACTATGATTGCCTTGTTTTCTCATAAGATTTTGCATCTATAAATACCCTTGATTTCTTACATTATAAACACACACAAACACAGTTAATAAAAATATATCACTCACATTAGTATTTTCTTTAGATTTTGTTAAATATAATTATTGTAAAGCTTTTTTTCACACATAAACACAGTACACTTTGCGAGAATCAAGAGTATTTCATTGAAATTTTTTACTTTTGAGCACTATTATTTATTTACCATATATTTTTTGTCCTTTCCTAAAACATATGAATTATTATTAAAAATAAGCCTATAAATTGTAAACATAAGAAAACATCAAAAAATCTAACCCAATTTTTTCATACTAATCTGCATGTAATTTGCGCTTACTCTAATTTCTTTTGAAGTTTTTTAGATTTATTTACTAATTTATCTGATTAATGATGTTAAGTAGTTAATTCTTAAATTAACGATTTGAGTTAATAATTATGTCTTTGACATGAAAAAATCTAAAAAAAATTATACAATCTCTTTGATTCTTGGTTTTATGAAAAAAAAATCAAAAAAATTATTTTCTCTATTTTTTTTCTTTTCATATTTATTTAGTATTGTTTTTATTTTACAATTAATTAGTTAAAATTAGTTACACCTTACAAAACATAATATTTTTATTTTTCCTACTCTTTTTATAAGGTTTAGATCATTAATTATTTTTTGGAATCTTTAAGAATTTTCTAAAATTGTTGTGTAATAATTGTTTAAACTTAAAAAATAGGGCGTTATTCATTTAAAAGTTATGGGTAATTATGATTTTTTCCTATAAAATCTAATTAAAAATTATTTTGTGTGTTTTACCTATTTTCTAGTTTTCTTTTTTAGCATTGCAAGTTTAATGATAAATAGTTAAAATTAGTTAATGATTTAATCTCTTATTTCAACAAAAAAATTAGAATATCTTAAAGTGTTAATGAAGACAGATTTAAGATAAAAAATGATAGAAAAATATTTAATATTTTATTATCTGTTTTAGGTTATTAAATAGGTAGATCTTTAATTTTATTATTCTCAATTTATTTTTACGAACTCGCGTCTTTTTTATTCTTTTAGGCCCTTTTTTTATTTATTTGCTTATTGTGGTAATTATGCACGATTTTCAATTAAAATTATTTTTAAAAAATCCTCGACGTGACAATAACATTATTACAATTCATTTTCATAGTTTTCGATATTTTGACGCAATGGTGTATGACAGAGTTCTCAAATTTAACTCCAAAACAAAGTTAATTCATTAATTATAATTTCATATTTCATATTTTAATATTTAATTTTTAATTTTTAAAATTAATAAAACATTATTGTCATTTATATGTCGTGATGATTATATTAGCTGACATAGTTATTTTATTTTTTGTTACGAAATTTGGGGTTGTTACAAACTAGCTGCATGTAAATATTTTAAATTTATTTTAATATTAAAGTATTGCAACTTTGATATAATTAGTGAATATTGAAAAATTAAAAAGTCATTTAACATTTTAAATATTACATAAGAATTTAATATTTGCTTATACTAACATTTAATAATAGTGTTGCATACTCGTATAACATATTAATTGTATATTTACATGAACTTCAAAATTATAAGTTGATTTTAAATTTTAAATTTATAATTTGTTTCTTAGTCAATTTTTTAAGATTTGGAACAAATTCAATATTTGTTAGGAATTATATCATTTGATGATGATGTATATACTTATAATTGTTAGTTTTTAAATTGTACATTAGTTGTTGATATGTAATATAAACATTAACAGATAAGTTGATTTGAAGCTGAATTTTTTTATGTATTATCCTCCAATGAGTTATCTGTTTATCAATGGATAATAGTTAGGTCTAGTGGATATTTATCTTCCAACAGTATAATTTGTACATCAAAGGATAAATAATCTATATAGCCAATCAGCAGTTAAATTTATTTCTCGGTCGATATTTTGTTTATCGATAGATAAGCTGCATCAGAGGATAAATGTTATTAGCAGATGATGCTCATCAACAGATAAATATTCATTAACAGATAAATGACCATCAATAGATAAAGTCATCGACAGGTTGAAATTTATCAGTGGATATTGAATATCATATACGACTGAAATGTAACAAATCATAATCTGAATAGTATTTGAAGTTGAACACAGAAGCCAATTGAGATCCAAAACAAAGTCGTATTAAGATTGACAAGATCGGGAAGCTGATTTCAATTAAGATTGTCCAAGTCTGATATATATATTTAGATTCAAATCAGATTACATGAAGTATTAAAAAAATACAGAATAATAATTTAAATATGTTGAGAGAAGCAGTAATTGATTTAAAGAGGTATCAAGAGATTTAGAGATAGATATTGAGAGAGATACAAAGTAGCAAGTTTGTAAAACTTGAGAAGTTAGAATTTATGTTTTAGAGTAGAAGTTGTTCATCAAGAACAGATTTAGAAGCTGCTGGTTATAATAGAGATAAAGAAGCTTGTGTTAACAGTTTTAATTATCAAGTTGTAATACAAATTCCAAGATCAATAAAAGCAAATATGTATTGATTGATATAATTTGATTTCTATACACTGTATTCTTGAAATTGTTTATTATTTTACAAGTTTATATATTACTTTTAAAGAATCAACTCAACAAAATCTTTATAAAAGTTAAATTATATATTTTAAATTGGATTTGCAATAATTTGAGTGACTAAATAATTAACTTACTCAGTTGTTTTTATAGTTTTTATTTTATCTCAAATTCTATAAAAATATATAATATACAAGAATAGATTAGTGATATAGTTTTTATTTTATCTCAAATTCTATAAAAATATATAATATACAAGAATAGATTAGACATCACGCAACAATGGAAAAGTTTAAATTATTATAACTAGGCTATGATAAAACATATATCAATTATTGATTAAATTAGTCTATCTAAGACTTAATGACAAAAAAAAACATTAAATTTTTTGGATATTTTTAAATTAAACATTCACGTATTATTTTATCACTTTTACGTTTAATCTTTTATCTTAATTTATAAAAAAAATCAATATATTAGTTAACCATAATTAGTGATATAGTACGAATGTTGGTATTTTTGCAACTTTGAATAAACATTCAATGGTAAAAGTTATAAAAAAATATTCGAAAGGTTAAATTGAAAATAATTAAAAGATGTAATGGTATTTTTTGGTCATTAAGTCTTTATCTAATAAATAAAGTTAATGATTATTAAATTAAGCATATAAATATTTTTTTAGTGATCGGTAGTAATGCAAAAGTATTTTTCAAACAAAAAAGATCTTGCTGAAAATATAAAATTACATATATTTGAAACCTAAAAAAATATGGTAAAAACAATACAAACAACAAAACAAAATCAAAAACTATTCTAATTTTAGATAATAACAATTACATTACAAAAAACTAGGCTTTGATCACTTACTCATAGAAATATATTACTTTACGGACTTCGACTAAATAAAAATGAATAATATATATAAGTAAATAACTATATTATACATAAATATGTCAAATTTTATGTGAGACAAAAAATGTTAAATTGCATACTCTCAAGAAGAAATATTTGAAAGAGAATAACCAATCAGAAGAACAATTGAAATACACATAAAATCGAAATTATATTTAAATAAGCTTAAAACATTTCATAATATTAATATAGTATTCATTAGTTTGATTATAATTATGGTTTAGTTGGAATAAATGATTTGATACTCATTATTGTACATCACATTATTATTTATGAGTATTAAATCTATTATAAATTTTTTAATTTGATAAATTTCATTGGTTAATTGATTTTATTATATATTATAATAATTATAGTTTAATATTAATTTAATGTACAAGTGACCTCAACGTACATCAACCCAATTTATAATTGGCTCTTGTGAATTTGTATATTCGTATTACTATGATATAGAGGATTGTATAAAATAAACAATTTGTTAAATATTTTTGATCATTCATGCAATATTAGAGAGTTTATGTTTTCCCAGTGAGATGACCTAGAACTTGTAGAAGGGGGGTTGAATACAAGTTCTCACAACTTTTTCGATTTCTTGTTCTTTAAGAAATTAAACTTTTCTGCGGAATATAAAGAACAAGATCAAAACTTTATAAACAATTGCTTTTATTGATTTAACAATTGATTACATGTTTTCTAACAATCAAGACAAGCTTTGATCGTCAGCTTCTATTCTGTATATTGGGAAAAAAAAAACAACTCTCTCAATTCTATACAGCTTCGTATTCCCTTTCGTAATTTTTTAATTACAGCTTCTAAAACTAAGTTATCAAAAACCTAGCTTCCTAATTCAAATCAAATACAATCTTTCCAATTGAAAGATTTCTAACAAGTTTCCTTGTCAGCTACGTCTTCAATAAAGTCTACGTGTGCATGGAAGACTTTTCTTCTTTGATTTGAACTCTAACTCCATCAGTGATTAAGTCTTCGACTAATCTCCGATGACTTCTTTAATTAGTCCCTGATCACTTAGAGTAATCTCCGATGCTTTACATCAAGTAATCTCTGATGCTTTACTTCGAGTAATCTCTGATACTTTAGCTTTAGTCTCTGGTGATGTCAGCTTTTAATCTCCGAGGTATTGTTTTAATCTCTGATGACGTCAGCATTAATCTCTGACTCTTTAGTTACAATCCCTGATGACGTAAGCTTTAATCTCCGATGACCAATCCTTCAATCACTAATGTACAAAACATTTTAATCTCCGATGAAGGATTCCTCAATCTCCGATGGGCAAAGTCCAATCTCTGATGAACAAAACTTTAATCTCTGGTGAACTTTTCCCTTAATCTCCGACAAGCCAAAATCAATCTTCAAAGGACTAATTAACTTAAACAACTTGTTGAACAAACTCAACAAGTATTCCAGCAGTACATACAAATGAAATAAATCTATCTCTTTATTATAATGACTAATTTACAAACAAGAGATACTACTGTTAGCTACAAAACTAAAGTGTTACAAACCAACACTTTTCTGTACATTTGTATTCCTAAGTATTCTAAAGACAATTATCATCAGATGTTCATAAAACCTAACAGTTTATACTTATAAATTTCTATTTATTATAATTTTGATAATATAGAAGGAAGACATAATTTATATAAGGATCAATCAATTTATAATATTTTGTAAGGAAATGTAAATCCTATTTAATAAATTTAGATTTATTAATCACTTATCTATAATTTAATTTAATTACTCGTAAATAATTTTAACCGAAAAATAAATTCCGTAATCACGTGATAGTTGTAGTCCAAATGAATAAATGTTATAAAATATGATAACAATAAATTTATATAATTATTTATTAAGAAATATTAACTTTTATGCTATATGTATACTAATTATATTATTTAATAATTAATAAATCAAATAATAAGTGTATATATATAAATAAATATGTGAATTAAAATGTTTGAAGTGTTCTATAACATTGCGACAAGTGGCAACATAGTTACCACATAATTTAAATTATATATTTTTACTTATGTTACATCCTTTCGACAACAAAAATTGCATCATTTGACTAAAAAAATATTCAATCACATAAAACTTATACTTATTGACTTAATCTCAAGTTACATCATTTTAACAATTAACATACATACTTTGACTTAAATTATATTTATTCTCTAAAAAAAATACATATTTTGACTTAAATTACTTATGTTACATCCTTTTGACAACAAAAATTACATCATTTGACTAAAAATACATTTAATCACACAAAACTTATAATTTTTGATTTAATCTCAAGTTACATACTTTTGACAATCAATATATATCCTTTAACTTAAATTACATCCATTCTCTAAATAATATATATTTTGACTTAAATTGTTCTAAATTACATGTTTTTGGTAAAAATATACATCATTTGACTAGAATTATATAATACCATAAAAAACTTACTTCTCTTGATCGAAATTATTGTGTATATTTTTTAGAAGTGATATTACATCTTTTGACAACAACTTACTTAAATGTTGTAGTTTTAACTGGTTTAGCAAGTATCAAGTTACCAAAAAGTATAAAAATATGTGGTCTAAATTTTCTTAAACAAACAAGTGTCTAAAATTTAAAGTGATGTACTTACATGTGATGTATTAAAGACCCTCCCGTATTGATATAATTATAAATATTGTTATCATAAATATAATAGTTACAAAAATTACTAACTAAAATTCATATGGATATATTTTAAAACCTACATAAATATAAATTTTTTTTAATAATCAATATAAATATTCACATAGTTATTTATTAATCAAAAATTTATATTCAACATAAATTTTAAATTGATTACCACATCTAAATAATTAAAAATTTATAAATTAAAAATACATTTTAAATAAATTACAACAAAATTATATTAAACGATATAAACAATGTGTCGGTATTGCATCGGACACCTAAACTAATTAATATTGAACTTGGAAATGAAATGATGTAATTCCACTTTAAAGGTCAATACATCTCCTTTATCTCACGATATAATATTAACATATAGTCGTCCGTATAAATATACATCTTTGACTACTAATCGAAGATTATCGATATGTTTATTTTATTAAATGTCTGAATTTAAATAAATTTAAATTTATTGAATTAGTTAAGTATTTATATTTAAATTTGAATATAAATTCAATTATTTGTTTAATATTTTGTCTTAGATAATTGAATTAATCAATTTTATTATTTTATCTATTTTTAATTCATTCAGTTTTGTTTTTCAGTATAAAACTGAATCTATTAAGAAATAAGTAATATGCTAAACAAATCGTTTGAACAATATTAATATCTGAACATATTTTAATTTTTAATTTATTAATATATATTAAGAATTAAACGAACGCAATGTAAATATTTCCGTTGATGGTCATATTTCTTTTGTAATAGAAATTAGAAAGCAACTTGTTTGGAATATATACTAAAATATCTTTTCAACGGGAAGATGCAGAAAATATTGAGAGGGGAAGGGGAGGGGTCCAAGACAAATAAAACAGTTTAAAAAATTATGAAAGTGGACAAGATTAAATTCAAATATTCAATAACCTTCTACTGAATATAAAACTATAAATCTTAAACGGATAGTACTTGTTTTACTACAACCGACTCTATACACCAATTTCAAGATTTGACCTTTTGTTAATACATCCTTCTTTTCAAAATTCGACATTTGAATTCATATAAAATAAATTTATGAAATTTTATAATTTAAAATTAAAATAAAATAATTTACTTTGACAAATGCATACATAAATAAAATTATAAGATTAAGAAAATATATCTTTAATTTTCAAATAGAAAATGTACTTCTCAATACACTCCCGAAAAAGCAACGGTCATATGATTTAGTACAGGCTGCATCATGATTTTTTATCCTTTACTTTTTGTTTTCTTTCTTCTTTTTCATATTCTTTGCGCGTTAAGGCATCTTTACCTGCTTTTGAATTTTTCGTATTATCTTTTCGTAAAACAAACATCAACTGCCAAGAAGTGTTCCCACATGTTCTGCAGATGTGATCCATAGGGAGATTGTGGCAACAATGTGATGAAATCAAATGATAATATTTTCAAAGGAAGTTATTTCGTTGATATTTCTCTGTCAATATTATTAAATAATCATCTTTCATCTTGTTTGTCGAGAATACTCGTTTAGCACTTGCCGTAAAAACTGGAAGTGTAATTACAATTTTATCAATTTATCAAGGATATGATATATATTCGATTGACTACTTTCTATCTTTCTCTGGATGTCTCTTCCTTAGCACTTAAATCTCTTAAAGTATATTTGGGTGTTTACTAATTTTCTCTCTCTCAATGTTTTGGACTTTTTTGCTGTTAGTATCGAATGCTTTAAAAAATTTAATTTAAAGTTAGGAGGGCTACCAAAAAATGATTTTTTTTTTTCTTTTCTAAGGGGACGATTCTTTTCTTGAAAATCTAGGGTAGCCAGGACCCCACGCCCCTTCATGGTTTTTGTCATTGGTTAATATAATAAATTGAACGTTTTTTATTTAAAATTTGAATATACTAAATATTATTTTATTTATCTGCAGAGGAGGTTGAACTTTGTTTATTATGTCATTAAGAATAAATAAAAAATTGCCAACATTAATTTAATTTAATTTTTTTTTTGTTATGAAAATGTTAAGTTGAGAGAAACTACTTAATTGAGGATCAAAGTATATTATTTATTGACAGAGTACTCGCAAATTATCACTTTGTAAATGATACTAACCAACAATTGCTCTCGTTAGATTAAGTTTAATAAATCTTTTATTTTGGTAAATAAAAGTTTAGGGAAACGAAACTAATTCTTCAATTTAGAGTTAAGATATGTTATCGGTCTTACACTCTTGTTAGATTGAAGTTTAAGTGTAGCAAATCATTTATTTTTTTGGTAAATAAAAGTTAAGATGAGTTAAAACTTTTTAAAGTTAAGATACGTCGTCGACATATTTTAGTGTTTATAGTTGTACAGATTAATAAGATTAAGATTTGAATTCTCAATCTCACTAATATACTATTAACAAGATTCAAATTCTCAATTTAATTAAAATATTTACTGAATCTTACCGACAAAACCAACGTTAGTCGTTTTTCGTTGCTAACAAATAAATTAAGTGATATAACTCTAATTCAACGGGCTAGTGAAGCAATAGGTTAGTGAGACTGAAATTTGTCATATTGCACTTAAAGCAAGTACTAGACAAGACGAGACGAGGCAGACTGTACCATTTACTCAATTCGTTTAAAACTTTAATCCCTACGGATCTCGGCGAGGTCAGTCCATAGTCCTTTAAGGGTTGCGATCTACTCGCTTTTCAAGGCCCAGCATAAAATATTAGTCGTATTGCCTTTAGATTGTGTTTAAAAAAAAATAATTATTTCAAAAAAAGTTATATCTAAAACTTTTTTTTGTTATTTTGTTTTAAATTAAAAAAATTTCAATTACAAACTTATAAATATCATTATAACTTAAAAAATTATAACAAATTTAATGAAAAAAACTTATTATTTATACATTTACTTCTTAATTAAAGATATAAACTTAATATTCGTCAAAAGTCTAAATATTTGTTTTTTTTGTAGAAGTATATATATTTTTTGGTTCATGTTGAGTATTTTAACCACATTTAGAGCTCACTTCCGTTTATCCTAGTGCGTTGGGCCCAAACTTGGCAAGTACATTGGGCTAACGTTTCCGAAGTCAATTCAGTTGTTGCAATTATGTTGGGTTTGGATGGAGAAAATGAAATGTTGTGAAAATGAATTTAGAGAAAATTTTCGGTCAGTATTATGTTATCAAAATAGTTCTCATGCAATACAATTATTTTTCAACCATTTTCATTAAGTTTATATTACTGTGTTATTATGTATAATGCTACTATATATTTAATAAAATTATAACTTGAATAGTAATATAAGAGTATCAGATAGTAACATAATAACATGATAACATAAAATGCGTGAAAAGAGTTAAAACTATCTCAAATTAAATGAGAATACTTATAAAAAAGTGCATGGACCAGTAATTTTCTGATGATTTTAATCCATGTGTATTTACTTACTAAAAGAGATTATAAAATTTTATGGTCACTACGAGAGATGATGGTAGAACGAACAATTTCTCATATATGTAATTTATTTCACGAGGAATGAGAATGAATGATCTATTTTTTTTTTCAATATGATTCTTTTTTCATTTCTCTCTACTACTCCTTAAATTACTACTTTTCACTAAATTTTTGATATATTTTCATCCTCGATCCAATTTCTGAATCCGAATGCAGCATTAGTGTTATACTTTGTGTAACATTACTTAATACAGTAGATAAAAAAATAAAATAAAATCTATAATTTTGTATCAAATTATGGATTTCTCAAAATGACATAATATGTATACATATTTCGGAGTACATACAATGTATTTCCTATTGCAATAGCAGATCTAATTTCTGTGTGTACATAGTAGCCCTCTCAAACAATTTCTATGGACAGTTACTAAATTACGGAAGTATTTTCGATAACAATCAGGTATAACATTTAAGGTTATCCTACCATCAGCAATTCATGTTGTTGGTTAAAGTAACTACGGTTTATTTCTACAATAAGTCATTAGCCTCTTCTGTAATTAAAAATAAAAAAATAAAAGAATTATTTATCTATACTTTTATATTTGTGTATAAGTTCATAAGAATCTATTACTAAAAAACAATAAACTCACACGTTGGTTATGGACTTAGTCAATTAAAAAATGAGTACGCTAGTGATTTGAGTTTTACACAATCTTGCTTAAGCAATTACAATCAAATTATTTATTATTTAAATCTACCTAATTAAAATAATTAATATCAATTTAATTATCTTTTAATAATTATTTTTCATTTTTTGGTACCTCCTTTGTTTTTTCTTTTTTGTTTGGCTATATTAATTTCGTAACTTCAAGATAGAGAAGACGTAGGTAAAAATACTTTAAATGGTTTATAGACATTTATTATCTGGTCTGCCTTTCGCTTGCTAATGTAGAAACTGAGTAATCTATTGGCTGCTGCACTTTAAAATGTTGTTCCTTCGATTTTAGCATATGATAAAAAGTTGATGTTGCCGTAATAAAAATAGCCGTAGGATAATTCAACATTAATTGAAACATAGTATGCAGAAGAAACAAATATTTAAATTGGAATAATTAATATCTGATACACAAAATAAAAATCTCACGCTCCAAGACAAAGAGAAATCATACGAATGGACTCAAAACAAAGTGCTAAGAGAACAAAGCGACTAATACACATACATATAGCGGACAAAGGATGTAACTCGTGTTTCAACTTAAACTTTAAAAATTTTAGATTGTGATAAAGTAAATTATATTATCAAAATTTAGAATGTCAAAATTTAAGCTATAACAAATCAATGATAATCTACTTGGATGGGGGAGGTGAGAAGAATGGAATTGTAGGCATTGTTGTTGGAATGGTAATTGGAATCGAAGGAATTGAGGTAGGAATTGCTGGAAGAGGAGGCATTGCTACTTTTGGGAAAATGGGGATACTTGGCATTGTTGGAATTGCCAGGGATGGAATCTGAGTGCTTGGCAGAGGCGACGGCGATGTCGGTTTTGGTGGAGTTGGCACTGTTGGCAGTGTAGGCAATGGAGCGGTTGGAAGTGGCGGCAACGCGGTTGTAGATAGCGTTGGCATGGTGGGTAGCGGAGGCAATGTGGCTTTAGGCAGGGGAGGAATTGTGGGCATTGTGGGCAGAGTTGCTGGTGGGAGAGTTTGTAAGAGATGTCTTGCTCCTAGACACATATCAAGGCTAGAAAGTAGTGCCAGTACTAGGAACATAGCAGCCATTGTTTGATGTAATTGATGATGATTTGGAGAATGTTTTATGAACTTGGATCAGCTACTTTAGTACTTGTTTTGGTACTGTTGGGGAAGAACAACTTAGTTATGGGTTTTTATAGAGGGAAAGAGGTTAAGGTTTGTGCTAATTAGGAAAGACTAAATGCAAATTTGATGAGATGTGGTTGGAGGGTGTTTTGAATTCCTTAAGTTTGTTCACCTTACTCTTTTGACTCATATTATGCATTTGTCGCGAGACTCATAGTGTTGTTATGCCTTGTTCTAGCTAGGTGAGCTAATAACAATGACCAATTTGTGTGGCATTTTGTCCCTATACTAAAATAGAAGTTGGAAGATTGATTCGTGCATGAAAACAACAAATTCGGATTGAAGAAAAGGATGGGTTATTTTCTTGAACAAATTTACTTACATAGTAAAATTCACATCTATTCTCACGAACGATAATAAATTTTATTATTCTGTTAATGGGCCTTATAAGTTTTGTTAAATTTTGCCTATTCCCAAATTAGGATTTTAAATTAGCTCAAATAAAACGACATAATCCACAACCTTTCGTAAAAATAAGTGTGAATTAGGTTGTATATGCATATATGTGCTTTGTCTTCTTATTAAACCCTCCTCCCTTAGGATTCTATTAGAATTACTAATTGAAAATTTTGTGCACATTATGAACATCTTTTTTTCTTTAGCTTTGTAGTTTTGACATGTTATGTATCTCACATGGGTAAATATTGTGATTCTAAATTTGTTTCCATGAATCTTTTTGTATATTATTAATTCTTAAGGTTTTTGTCAAAAATGTCAATTCCTCGCATAAGCAATTAAGTTAGTTTAGTATTAATTATCATAATGGTATTAGCTTCGGTTTTTCATATCAATTACTTGATATATATTTGATTTAGTTATATGCATATACTAAGGATTAGTTAAAATATATACCTAAATTTCTAAAGCTATGGGTATATAGTTAAATTTCTTAGTGACTATAATACGTAGTTATAGATTGTTTAATAAATGTGTTGAATGACCGAGTATGACAATCCGCATGTGGTCAATGCTTTTATTTCTTTTAACTGTTCTCCAATTTCCTCACGTTCTAGCTGAATATATATGCTCATTTTATTACCAACCACATGAACAATAATGATAACACTACATATGACTTGCAAAAGATGTATTCCCATCATGTTAAGTCGCAATGCATTTATTTTATCAATCTAATTCTACGATGTCACTAATCTATAATATTTAATATTTTTTCCATTCTAAAAAAGTTATATTTCAAGAGTTATTTAATATTTTTTCGAAAGTGTACTATTAGAATTTGATTATAAATTGATTGATTTCGATTGTAACACGATCAATATTACAAAATACATTACGATTTCAATAAAATAAATATTTTATTATATGAAAACTTTGTGTTGAACTCTTGTCATAATTTAAATTTTAAAATTTTACAATTTAATACAAACAAAATAAAATATTATTATTTTTATATAACACCGGGACTATCTCCTTTTTATGTATCATATTTTTCGTTTTCATTAATCATTTTGGAACCATCAACCTTATTTTAATTTATCTGGTAGGAAATTAGAACACACGGTTTTTTTTATACCTCACCAGTTGTAATTAGCCACTACAAGGAAAAGTTTCTCGCGACGGCGAGATTAATCATATGCTTTTTTCAATTTTCTTAATTTTATCTTTTCTTTACCAAGTTTTAAAATATTAGAAATTTCATCCATAAGAACATGCGCCGTATAAAATATAAATCGCAACTTAAAGCTGATCGTGTATACACTATTAACTATATTCTCACCCTGAAACACATATGCTTAGAAAAGCACTTTTAAAATCAAAAAGTACAATTCATTCTCACGTTATTATTAGATAATAAAATGAAACTGATTATTATCCAATTTGATATTTAAGCCAATATACCTATATCTAAAATACTAATTAATATAATCAACTAAATTAAAAGTATTCAACGGAAAAACCATACAAATTTAAAATTAAATTATTTTAATGTGAACAAACAAATTAAATAATTATAATATAATTAAACTTTAAATTTATTCTCGGTAAAGAAGATGCTACAGCTCGAATGAGCAAAATAACGGCAAAATTACACATACGTGCCCCACTTTGGAGGTATTCTTGAAGCTGGATAACGTAAATAAGTAATAGACTGTTTCTTTTCTTTCATTTTTTTTTTTGTTGAAAAGGTAACATTTTACTTCATCCATTTCTTGTACGACTTTTCTTTCTTTTAAATGGTAACCACACACTAAAGAAATGGTGCACCAACGTTCGTTCTAATCCTGTCCAAATGTTTTCTAGTCAAAAGGCACAAAACATTGAAAAAAATTTTAAAGATATGTATTAGCCGAAAGAAAGTTAAATACGATTAAATTCTCTTGTTCGATCATGTATATATTATATATTTTTTCCATTAATGTTAATTAGCTTTCTGTTCTAACTAGAAAACGTAGGACATCCTCTATAAGCTAAGGACAGCCTTTTGTCCAAAACCCCAAACTAAACCTTTAACTTGAGCTACAAGAAAATTAATCATGATTTGGAATATTCTTTTTCATCCCATGCACACATTTATACAGCTCCCCCAGCATTTATATAGTACATTGATTGTAATATGACATATTAAAATATAACATCAAACGGAAAATTGTCCGAATTTGACACAGAAATGGCGATTTCTAAGGCGAAAAATGAAGGGTGTTCGGAGATTGTGTTCTTCGATATAGAAACAAACGTACCGAAGAGGCCGGGGGAAAGGTTCTGGATACTGGAGTTCGGGGCAATCGTGGTTTGTCCGCGAAAGCTGGTGGAATTGGAGAGTTTCGTATCGCTCATTAGGCCGGGGGATCTGTCCGTGGTGGGGTTGAGGCCTGGTAGAAGTGGTGCCATTACGCGTTACGCGGTTTCCAAGGCGCCTTCATTCCAAGATGTTGCTGATAAGATCTTCACCGTTCTTGATGGGAGAGTGTGGGCGGGGCATAACATTCAGAGATTTGATTGTGTTCGGATTAAGGAAGCGTTTGAGGCGATTGGGAGGCGTGCACCCGAGCCTGCGGGGATGATTGATTCGCTTTTAGTCTTGTCTGAGAAATTTGGGAGAAGAGCTGGTAATATGAAGGTATGTACAAATGTCTCATGTTTTTCAGTTCGATCATGGATCTGTTATATATGGCATTATAGAGAAATTAGATTATGTACATTAATTAGTATATATATATATATAATACAGATTCATATTTAAACATGTCAATTAGATAGTAATCCCAAAAAAAACAAGTAAATTATATAAAGCTGTTTGATAAAACTGACTAAAAAGTTTTGTATGAAAAGTTCGGAATGATTAATTAAGTAATCTAAATGAGTTCAAATGTCATAATGATTCAACACGTTTCTTGAATAATTAGTTCCAAGATCAAATTCTTAATGATTTAAGAAAAAAAATTTATGTTTTCATAAACAACGTACTTATTTTTGTTTGATTTCAAAATAAAACAACCTGAATGATTTCTTTAGTCACAATCTCTCACTAAGCTGCAATTGTTTAGTAGTCAGATTGCCCCTAACTCTAACAAGGTTAACAATTTTCCGATATAATTTAAAATTTGATGAGGTTTTAATTGCTTTTTAGTTTCCTGCTAATTTTATGTTCGTTGCGTTTTTGGGTGAGCTAAGTAATTTCAATAAAATTTACTTTTGCTACGGAGTTTTTTTTTTTTTTTTTTTTTTTTTTTTTTTTTTTTTTTTTTTAAGATTGCCCCTAATTAAGAAGTCGGTCGTTAAATTTTTTGTATAATTCTCATTTTTCCAATTTGTCCAATGTACGTAGAGGCATATGTATAACAAACTTTGCAATCATATGTGTAGATGGCAACCTTGGGAACATACTTTGGGCTTGGAGAGCAAAAGCACAGGTATATATATATATATATATATATATATATATATTGTATCTTCAGATTTTTCTTCAATCTGGAAAATTAATATGAACTAACCGTGTACGTAATTTGTGTACATGTACAGGAGTCTAGATGATGTGCGAATGAATTTGGAAGTTGTCAAGCATTGTGCAACTGTTCTATTTTTGGTATTTTACGAAACTTCTTAATATGTCTCTCATATGTTTATTTTTTAAGATATATTTTGAGGTATTTCTTGTTTAAGTCTAATAAATTTTGAATCATATATATATATATATATGTATATATATATTTTGTGAATGAATAATCAGGAATCAAGCCTTCCAAGCATATTAAACGGGAGCTGGCATAATTCTCCTAATGTTACAACCAGAAGCAGAAGTTTATTGGTACATATATTCATTTAATCAATTATAATATAATTATTTCATGATCCTCATTTGTGACATTAATACAATTCTCTAACATGCATGCATGGGAGCCTGGGAGGTGTATTTATAATGTAAGATCAAGAAAAATAAAAATAAAAGATTAATTTTTTGTTGTGGCATTATATTAATTTAGGAGGATTCTTCATCTTCACCTTCATCTTCTTCTCCGAATGCGACATTTACTATTGACACCAGTAGTGTAGAGAAGAAGGTGGAGCAGGTGCAACGACGACGTAATTGGCCAAATACTACTTCCATGGTTACAACAAGAAGCCGGAGTTACGGTGCCCGACTGCCGCACATGGGAGAAAGCAGCGGTGGTAGTAGTAGTGTTACTCGGAAATCTCCTCCCATGGCAACTCTTATTCATCAAAGACCTCGTCCCTACACAAGAACAAACCTTGGAAAGGTGTGTGTTTTATTCAACAAGTTAATACTTATTTTCAACATGCTTCAAACTTTTAACTTACATGCAATCGGTTACGTCCACAGATCCACGTGTGTATGGGTATATGTGTATGGGTATAGGGCCTTAAAAGAATTAAATCTGAGTTTAAGTGAGATTTTTTATGAAACGAATTAAAAACCTTGTTTGAGATCACCTCATTTTAGTGATCTAATCAAATCGAGTTGAGTTAAGTTGAATACGAGTCGAACATTATAATTAGTCGAGTTAAACCTAATTTATTAAACAAAACGACTTAAATTGAGTCAAGTTTTGAACAAGTCAAGTCTAACCAAACAAATAAGCAGTTCAACGAGAAATTTATTGATGAAAAAATATCCATTTTCTTTTTTGGAGCGATACATACATACACATATATATATATATAAGGTTTTTTACATAACCACCTGAAATATTAAATAAAAATCGTTAGTATATTGTCTTTACTGAATTGTGGTCTATCTAGTACTGAATGCATAAAATATATGCAGCACTTGCTATAATTTTTATTTTAATGGTAATGGTGCTTCCGTTTCCTCTCTAATGTGTGTGTGTATATGTATAAATTATATATATGGTTGATACTGTTAGTTGTTAACTAATTAGTTAGTGAAAATGCAAATGCACGTAATACGCAGGTGACAGAGAGTGTGAAAAACTACATGCTGTGCAATGTCCGAACAAGATCATCACTGAGTAATATACTAAGGCATTCGCATACATTGCTCAGATGATGGACAGATCGGATTGATACATTTGCGTAGTTATGGTGGTTTGTTTCGGTTTAAATTATAAAGATTATAAATTTTATTAGTGTAATTTAATTACATTATTAGAATTTAAAATCTTTAAAATTTAAAATTTTTAAAATTTAAGGTGAAAAAAACATGATCCATATCAATAGGTTGACAGCCGCCTCAATTTTCATTGGCATCTGTGGATGAATTTCAGTTCATTTGTTCATTCTTTCGTTCCATTAATTATGAAAACTAACAAAAAACTGAAGAAGACGGTGACATGTTATGACCGACTTTGTTAATAAGAACACCTTGATCAGCTTTGGTTTATGTACACATCCGAAAGATGGTGGATTAGAAGCAAGATAGGATTAACTTAATTATTTAGCTTGTTAATTTATTCTTTGATTAATTATTAATTGTACATGTCTATATTTAATTCTTCCTTTGTTATTATTCTGTAATAATGGAATTTCCCATCATAACCAGCTGCATGCTGCTGGTCATGTCATGGAGTCCTTAATTGTGCACTTTGGCAATTCAAAATAATAAGAAATCCATATACGAATTCTTTATATTATGGTTACAAATTACAGTTAATTCTTTATTTCTCAAAAAAAAAAAGAAAAAAGAAGACTATATTATCCTTATTGGAACCAACTATCTCAAAGTTGGGAGAACCAAAAATTTTCAGCATTTGCCCGGCGCTTATAATTTAATTTAATTTATTTTAGTTTTTAGGAAAATAAAACCTAGGTAGATTGATGGTTGAGAATTTATTGTAGAATTACATTCATCAATAAACGAAATAAATCATATTCCCTCCGTCCCATAACATTTGCAACGGTTGACTTTTTATAAATTTTAAGGAAAAAGTAAAATTTTAATTAAAATGTCTGTGTTGTCCTTGGAAATGAGTGATGGAGAATAGATTAATTTGAAAGAAGTAAAAGTAGTGAATTGATGTAATATAAAATAGATATTGAAAAGGTAATTATTTAGATAAATGAAATGATAAAACTTTTCATAAAAGATAATATTACAAATAAATTAAACATTCAAAAAAAGAAAATGTTACAAATAGATTATGACAAAAGAATTATATAGGATGAAAAGATAAGTCACTATAGGCCATAACTACATGAAAAATTATATAGTTACAGGACGCAATTAGAATTTAACAAAATTGTGATGGATGAAATTGTCAAAAAAGAGGATAATCCATTGTAAATAAATCATTTTGTGATGGAACAGTTTGTCACAAACGTCATCGTGTAGATCACTATCACACAATTCTGTCACAAATTTAAAAGTTCGTTACAAAAAGACTTTTGTAATGAATTTCAAGTGACAGATTCGTCTATCACAAATTATAGGCATCAATATGTCAGCGCCACATAGTCCATTGCACGTATATTATGATATTCTCCAACCGAAATTTAATGATAGCATTAAAAATCAACGCCGTCATAAAAAAATATAAAAATGGCCAAAAAAATTAATTTTATTTTTCAACAACTTATCTGCCGTCGCCGGAAATATTAACGGCAAGCTTGAAAGTATTCTTTTGTGACGAATTATATGTCTTTCATAAAAAATTGTCTCAGTATTTTCGAATTCTAATAGTGAGAAATTTGAAGATATTAGCCCATCCGATATCGCTTTGGAATTTTTGAAATGTGAAGATATTAATCTAAGATAATGACTTAAAAGTATTTAAAATCAAAATGATAGTAACGTAAATCGGTCAATACCCAAAATATACAATGCAATTTACCTTGAAATTCCATAAGCAACCAAAATGGGAGATACGGGTAGCATTACATAAAATCATCGATGAAACTTTTAAATTTTACCAAAAAATAAAATAAAAAATGGATGAAACTCTTAAGAATTAAGAGTGCATTCTGACCATTAGCCTTCAAAATGAAAATAATACTCGCTCCCGTTCTTTGGAAGTGTTATATTGAGTCTACAAGTTCAGACCAATATTGATATTACATAGTTTAATATTATTTGTTATAAATAAATAATTAATGTTAAAATATGAAAATTACAATGTCCAATTTTGGAAAGTACTAGATATAACACTAAGATGAAAAAATATATAAATATAACTCTTTTTTTAAAATATATTTTATTTGCTTGTCAACTCATGTATAAGACGGCTTTTTTTCAATTAATAATAATTATTGAGTTTAATATATTTTTTTAAAAAAGAAAATTAAACTACTTTTCTCTAATTTTTATGACAAAGGCAGAATGATTTTTATTATTAACTAAAAAGAGTAAAAGATCCAATAAAAATGATTGAATCGATGACGACGTTACATACTTATTACCATCCATTAAAGGACTACGAACGATCTCTTTCCGAGTCATTTTGGTTTGGAGAGTTAAAAGTGCCGAGTTCTCCCGAATTCATCGCTCCCGGCGATTATTTTACAGGCCATCTCTCTTAGCTATTTGATCCCTTGGTATGCTCACAACGCACTTAATTCGTCATTGCTCTCTTCTGTAAACAGATTTTGATGATCTGATGATCTTAATGATAAATTGAATCGTCCGAGGAAACATGGTACAAACCGCGGAGACATTCGATTATTCGTGTTCGATATTGCTCTCTTCCAACCCATCAATCGCAGTCCGCAGACATATATTTTCATACAATTCCTCGTGATGGGCGGAGTTCTGATGCAGTTTCTTCGAGGTAAGTATTCGATTCTCTGTCTTCTCAATGACAACCTTATTTTCCTATAGATTACACTGGAAGTATATATTTGTTGTTACCTGCTCTGGAATTTGTGAATGAGGTTTTCTATTTTAGTTGGGGTAGACAATATAATCGAATATATATCAGGTGTTTGCTCTGAGATTTTGAGACAAATATAGCTATCTTATAGGTTAATTATATATCACTTTTAATTAATTAAGCCGAAAGTACCATGTTTTGTCGTTTATTAAAATGTTGAGTTTTAAGATTATTATGATTGTAAAGATATTTTGAGCAAAAAATTGTGCATGGATTGAGACAATAAGATTATTATGTTATAGTATCAATATCAACAATAAAATAGTAAGGGTAATTCCTATTGATCTTGCAAGTTGCATGTAATTTGACTGATTTGTAGGTTGTCTTCTATTGTATACTTTTGTATTCAAGTTTATACCAGTCATGCTTTTATAATGGAAATCATTTTATAGATAATGTAGATTTGAGCTAGGCTTGATGAATAATTGAAATATAGTTATATGCAGCAGCATCAGATGAACAATGGAGAGGAGGTACAAGAAGCACCAACATATGCTTCAAGCACATACTCAACTGGAAATTAATGCCTCAGGTACATGTGTGTTTACATTTTAAAATATGGGATTAATTCATGACAATCACATTGTGAGCTCCAATTAATTTTCTATATTCGTTATTGCATAAATTAGGCGATATATATTGTTGATAGTGTAGTTAATTGGTCTGTATATTGTTACTGGCCGATATTTAATGTCACATTGATCGATGGAGTAACTTGTTCCATTTGAGAAGTTTTGGAAGTTTTTTCTAACATATTTTCTTCATTTATTTTTTGCTTTTGGATGTAATTTGATTTTCCTCTAATATTTCTTTTCTTGGATGTAGTTCTATTAGCAATAACTCATTCCCGAGTCATTTTGGAAGACGGTTGGGGAAGTTCTCTAACGGTAAAGAAGTCACCACTATGGCGAAGAAGTCTCTGTTGAACCATCAGACCTCATCGACTTATTCACCTTTTGCTTCATGACTCTCTTCTTTTCGTTTGTTTAGTGTGAAGAAATCTCACTGAAAACTTGTAAAAAATTTGATACAAGTTGAACGATTGATTAATGGTGATTACAAGTGAGTCATTTTCGTTTTCACTTCTCCCCTTTTTTTCCGTTGGGTTACCCTAACGAGTTCTGTCACATCCTCAATCTTTGGTAAATCCTCTTCTGAAATCCTAATTCTATGCCCCAGTTGGGCCAATCAATTGCGTCATTAATTTCAGGTGAGTTTTAAACATTTTTACGTATATGAATATTGGAATTGTTTGATACAGGGTGGATCACATTGTTTGGCATTAGTTGCAGATACAAGAGGGAAATGTAGGATTTTGGTTAAGTTGAAGCGACTTGAACATGAAGATTGGTTCCTTTGTCCAGTTCTTAATTTTTATTTACTAATTCTTTCAAAAGATTATTGTCGAATGTGTCCAAACGGAGTTTTGCTATGTAAAATCTGTTATTACCTTGAATTAGATTGAGTTTAAGAGTGTGTTTGTAGTTGAATTTGGAATATTAAGAAATTTGGAGAACCCAACTTTGCTATGTACCTGGGTAGCAACCTGTCAAATTAAGAAAGGTTTGAAACTCGAACACAACTAATTTGGCAATGACAGAAAATTCTTAATATGATTGTGACTGAACCCAGTAATGAAGTTCATGAACTGATGGATGCCTATCAAGGTAGGTTAATATATGATAAGTTCAACTTTCACACAGATGTTAATTCTGCTAATGAGGTGTTTTTATTTTTGCTGTAACAGTCTAAAATGAATTAATGATGTTTCTGTGTATATATTATTAGTTTGGTCAAATGTTCAATTATTTTACAAAGTTGTTACTTGACTGAAGCAATTTGGATCAGAAAATTTATATTTTAGGATGATTGATTCGTCTTCTTTTTATACATACTTTTAAAATATATATTTCAGATTTTATAGATGTAATCTCACCGTAGTATTCCAATATTCATTCAAGTCCTAATTTTCTTTTGATTTGTTTTTATTTTTTTATTTTTTATGTTGACCCATAATGCATTTCATATAAAGTGTTTTGATTTTTTTGGAAGGTAATTATAATGAGTTATGACCAGGCTGTGATCATGAAAGGGAGGAGGTCACCAACAAGATCCAAGTGTATACAAAGGTGAGATGATGTACGAGTGATGGAGGTATGCATGCTTCTATAATCTAAAGATCCTGATATTATATTACTCCTCTCTTATTTATCATAATTGCATTTCGCCTTGATGAAAATGGGTCATTGCTCGTGTGAAATTTTAATTTAAATTACAGTATTTTTATGATAATATCTTTATATTATTTCAAACTAACATTTTCTTGGATATATTGTGACGAAGGGTGATGATCTTAAAGGGCAGCTAAGGAAAGAGATGGCTTCACACTTTCACCACATAAGAAGGAAAATTTATTTAAGATACGTACATAACTGCATTTTGAATGTGAGAAGATTTATTTTGAGTTTTAGGTATGTTGTCTATATTATTTTCAATTCTATGATTAAGTTTTCATGAAAGTTTATATTAATAAAATTTATACTATTAAATGATTCAATATTATAAATTTATAAATATAGGTTATATATCCATTTTGGAAGATTTTAATTATGCCAAGCCTATTATATTGATTTTCTAAGAGAATTCTTTCAATTATTTTCTTTAGTATTGGAAACTCGTTTTACATAGTTTAGTTTTTGGCCACAAGCTTTTGGTCTATCCATCATAAGATATATTATGCACGTGACATCGTCTCTAATTTCAATATCTAGAGGATTGTTTATCAAATTTTTTACAATTGGATTTATGAAAAATGAATCATAAAAAAGAAATAGTTATCTCACTTTTGTTCTCATCAACTTATATAGTTTCATATTGTTTAAAAAATTAAAATTAAAAATGAATTTACATGTATTTGGGCTCAGTGCCCATTAAAATATTTAACATAAAAATTGGATGGTATATATGTCTGTGCCACAGATGAACTAAAACAACTAAACAAATAAAATAAATCTCCAAGCTGAAATAACTTAATACAAATTAATGTTACAAATTTCACAAATTCAAAAGACTTGGATAAAGCGAAGGCTCAAATGGTAAGATTATCGGTAAACAAGAAACAAAGAAACTCATAAATCAACCTATATATAGAAATAATTCATCCAACATACATAGACTCAAATATAGGAAAAGTACAAAATCATGCTTATATATATATAAATCAAATATAGGAGAATTTTTTTTTGCTACATAAAAGTTTAATATTGGAGAATATTAGCATATATAGTTTCTTGAAGAGAGCAAGTAATTACTTAATATAAGTACCAGAATTGGGAGAATTAGTCAATCTTGTTATCATGATCTTGTTTCATCACTATATGTTGCTGCTGTTGTTGCTTCTTCCAGTTTTCAATCTCTTTCCCCAATAGTCCTTTGCTTTCTGTGTCATCATCATCATCATTGTTGATGTTGCTTCTTCTTTTTTTTACCTTCTTGTTGAGATTGTTTGGCACACTAAAACACATTTCTTGTTTTTCACAATCTTTGTTACTGCCAATTGCAAGAGCTTTCCTCACTCCTATTGTTCTGTACTTATAGGAATTTTTTATTCCTCAACTTTTTTTAAAATGTGATTAATAATATAATAATTATTATTTGACGATGAATGTAAAGAAATTTGTATTCATTGTAGTATTGAGATATATAGTTCTAGCTAGCATACAAATTGAAGCATCTCAAGTCAAATAGGATTGGCTTCTCTAGTTTTAGCTAGCATCTAAATTAATAAGAGCTTTGGGTAATTAAGCTCTACCTAATCCCGTATTTTGGGCCTTCTGGATTAAGTTATAGACTACTAATTTGATTTTTGGCAATTTTTAGGTCGATACATTATAAAGATTGAAATTCCCGAACAGTGTTAATACTTTCAAATTCTTCCATAGCAGTACATTTCAATATTAAAATATCATTATTACCTTTATTGTTTCGTAGCGTTATTATGTGTATTCGATATTATTATTTTCATGTCACTATTTTTTCTTAAATCATTATTTGAAAATGACATCTAGTTAAGCAAAAAATATATCCAAACATACTCCAAACGAAGAAGAAAAGAAGATGAAGAAGATTTAAGAGACTAATATTATTAGTAATGTTATTATAACTGGATCGGATATCAAATCCGTGAATCTATTAATTCATGGTTCAACCGGACTACTATTTTTTTAAGAAAAATATTATAAAAATCATAAATATTCTTATAAATTCATCAGATATTTTTAAAAATTCATAGTGAACCGACAATATTCTTATAAATCATAAATACTTTTATATAAAAATTTATAGTGAACTGATAATATTGTTATAAATCCTAAATATTCTTATAAATCAAATTAACTTCATCAAATATTCTAAAAGTTCATTAAATCAATTTATAAAAGGACAAAAGACATACTTTTTAAGGAACAAAAGGAAGGAAAAAAAAAAGAGAAAACTTGGTTTTTGGTTTTTCCTGGTTCGACCAGTTTTTTTTTGATTTTTTTCTAAACAGCTAATTTTGATCAAATTAACTGGACTCATGGCTGATTCGCGGTTAAAGTCGGTGATCCAATCCGATTTTGATAAAGATTGATTATTAGTGACACTGTTTTTCGTTAGATAGTAATGTTATTCATGTTACTATATATTAACTCATGTTATTAACATGTAAGGGCAAATATGGTAATAAATAAAAGAAAATTACTTGTTGGAAATGTTAAAAAGTAGTACAACTGGTATGAAATTTTTATATGTATGATGAACCGGCCCCTCATTATCCGTTGTTTTTTACCGTTACATTGGCCATAAAGAATGCATTGGGTTTTAGCCTTTTGCTTACCGCTAGTTCGACTTCATAAATCCGCTATATCATGAGGCTTTTGGGCTTCTTGTACTCTTCCCCATATTATGTGTTACTGGATTTGTTATCGTTTGCAAGGGTTTTATTTTTCATAATTATAAATTTGTATAAAATAAATTTCAAAAATTAAATTATATGGATTTGGTCCAAACTTGATTCCAAATTAGTCGGCGCTCAATTGACTACAGGATACTAGGAGGGGAACCCAATTTTTTTTTTTTAAATTATTCCTATAACTGCTTATGAACTTGTATAAGCATTCATTACCATTATATGCTAATAATTTTGAGTATTGATTTGGATTAGTGTTTATTGTCAATCAATAATCATTTTATGTATATTTCAAATTATTATATAAACTAGTTATATAAGCTTAATATAGCCATGATTTTTTCTCAAAATAGTAATAACAAAATTATTTTTTAGAAAGTTTTATATATAATAATAAGGTTTGGCTTGACGATTTAGTTAATTTCAATTTTTTTGTAAGTATTTTTGAATTATTTGAATGTGTGTTTAATGAGTTTTCTTTTTCTCTTAATGATATATTTTGATGCATGTTTTAATAAAATTTAATTGCGGTGAGAAGTTACCTAACAAAAAGATCCAAATTTATTGATTTAATTACATAAAATTTTAGTTTACTACAAATTAAATTATAATCGGAGAAGTGATAAATAATGTTGAATCAAATTAAAATGAAATAGGAGAATTTTTAAGAATAAAATCTTGGTTATTTATATACATGTTATCGAATCAAATAGTCTATGGATTGAATTAATTGAAAGTGAATTCGTCATTGAATTGAATTTCAAATACTCTTAAATCAAATTAATTAATAATTAAAAATGTCTAATTAAAATAATTTTAATCAAATTAATAATCACACAAAACTATAAATTATCATAACATATCGATGACAATTACAACAATTAGAATATCAATCATTAACTAAATATATCTTATTTAAAATAATTAAAATTAAAACAATGATTACATATAAATTTATACTAGTGCTCGCACAAATTTTAAGACTAATAACAAAGTCATTTATTAAAGTCAATATTAACTATTGATTGTTGAGGCGTATTTGTGACTAAAATTTTATTTAAGAATGATATTACGAAACTAACTTATACACAAATAAATTTGTATAAATTGATGTGGTGAAATTTTATAGGAATTGGTGAATTCTTAAAAATTAATGGTTCAAAATTTGACACATGTATTTGTGTATTTTTATTTGTATAATTTATTGGTATTTATAGTATTATTGTTCATGTAATAAGAAATCATATATTAAAAGGTTAATTAGGACCGTGTTTTTAGCCTCTATCTTCTATACTTACTTTCTAAACCAAAAACCTAAATATAAAAGAACTACTTCTTTACATTTTCACATACGACTACTATGTACATATACTATTCGGCTTAAGAAGTTAAGATAGAAAATAAATAGCTTTTTTGAGATAAACGACGTGTCATATTAAACTTTTTTAATTTCTATCAATTTAGTTGATTATATATAGTTAATATAATTATTATATTCTTAAGATTTACAACAAAAATATTTAATTGCAATATAATTTATATCTAAAATTTTTATATTTTATATTAAATTTAAAATTTAATATATTATCGTTTGATAAAAAAAAATCCTCAAGTATCTCTAAATTTGAGGGAGAGAGTACTTCACACGACTAATAACTTGTATATATTCACTTCAACTTTATCACTATTTTCTTTTAAAACAGATGAATTCGTTGAACGAACACATCCGCTCTCAACCATATCTGTACAAATAAAATAGTTTATTTATAGAAAATGATAAAGAGACTTTGATCATAGAAATGAAATTAAGAGGATATTTTAGTCCTCTTGCATGTTATGCACACCAAGTATTTATTCAATAAACGTTCTCTACAGATTAATTGCCTGTGTCGCGTTTATGTACTCCGTATATCTTTTAATTAAGCGTTCAACTTTTTTATTAATAGAGTCGTCCCACTTAATTCTACGGTATATCCTTAGAATATATTATTATTATTGCCCAAGACCTCCAAATATTTGCACAAGTTTTCATTAACAAATTTTCTATTTTAGATAATCAAGTATAACCTTTTACATATATACAGATTCTCTATTTATCTCATCCACACCAGATTCCCTAATATATAGTATACCATAATAAAATAACTATGTTTTAAATTTTTATTATTTATATTAGTTAATTCTATAATTAATAGATAATGTTTTATTATACAATAAATTATATTATATAACAATATATTATATGTATAAAATATTAAAATATTATTATATATAAATTATATATTAAAACATATAATATTAATATATAAATAATATTAATTGAACATTTATATATTATGTATTAGTTTTATATATTATAATATATTATACATATGAAATAATATATAACAATTACAATATAATATAATATTAGTTTTTCTATTAAATTAATATATATATGTGTGTGTGTGTGTGTGTGTGTGTGTACGATTATAAAATAATATTATAATTTTGATGAATGTGAATAGTGATTCTATAAATTTAATGATACACTATTCACAATCATTAAACTAACTTTACTGATGCATCTCATATTTTTCTTTAACTTTTCATCAAGATTTTCTAAATATAAAGAACGAGATTGAGTTTAGAGAAACTGATGCGAGTGCTCTGATGAACAAAATCCACCTACTCCTTGTTGCTTAAATATCAAATTTAATGCTGATCGAATCTAAATTGTGGATAAATAATTGTCATTGCACATATTTTTAAGTAATATTTAGTATATATTAGATATTTAATATAATTTTAAATTTTTATTTATATGAAATTTTGGTTAAAATAATTTTAATTTCTAATTCTATTAAATAAAATAAAATTTATACTAATGTCAATTAAAAATAAATGATACGACAATCATTTCTTAACTGAGAGAGTATAAGGAAACGTAGTTCTTTGACTTCTTTCATTTTTAAAGTATTCTTAATAAGTGAAAGACATCTATTGGTCGCTTTTCAAATTTATTTTATCCTCTTCAAGTCATCCTTTAATATTCTACATAAGGATAGCTATGATAATCAGTGTTTTCTATATGTTCATTGTAATAAAATTGGTATATATAGTCAGTTGGACAGAAGGAGTATTTAATTAATCTTATTCTTTCGTGGTACAAATTTGACGCTGTTTACTATTTACTATTAACTCTATTCTTATCCGTTAACAGTATTTTCTTTTTTTAGATGTTTTATTCGTTTGTAATATTTTTTTGTATGAAAATTTTATTCATATACATTGTTCAAATTATCCTTATACGTCTATTTACTTTATGTTATATCATTTTACCTTTAATTATTTTATTTTTTAATTTATTCAAATTTTAATTTTCCAATTCTACTCCTTTTACTTATTTTAAATTAATTCATTCTCCACTATATAATTTAATGATCAATATAGACAATTTCATCGAAACTAATACATTTCCTTAAAATATAAAAACTGTTCAATGTTACGATTAGAGGGGCTGGACGGACGGAGTATTTCAATTGATTTTGTGTTAAACGAAAAAGCAATCTCCTAGCTCGCTATCCACCTATTGGTCTCCAGAAAATTACTTATTATTTCATTAACATAGATTTATTTTTAGATTGATCTTGTTTATTTTTATTAATCGAAAAAAAATAAATTAGATCTTGTTTATGAGATTGAGTTTTAATCGTCATTACATCTATGTCAGAATCAAAATTCATACGCGCATGCATATGACACAAACAAGCTCTAATGAAAACGCTAGCGGACTTAAGCTCTCAACACTTTAGAAATTTGACTCGTAGTTTTTTCCTTTAAATTTTAATAGGGTTTTTCACGTAAAATTTTGGTATTCTTGTCCATTCCATAAAAAAAAAGTACATTAAATTTTGACGATTATTAATTTTGTATTTTTGATAAAAAAATAAATATAAAATAATAAGTTTTTCACATGAAATTTGTTATGAATCTTTAAGTTATGACGAGATCTATAAGTTTATAATTGAATGTTTTTTAATTTATTGCAAAATAACAAAGAAAATTTTCAAATATAACTTTTTGTTGAACATTTTTTTTTCCAAGTGTAACTTTTTTTTTGAAATGTAAGAAGTATATATTTTTGTTTAATTGTGTACGTTATTTTAACAACTGCGTAGAACTGAAAATTGGCGTTTGATTTCCAATACCTTGCTTGTATAGCAAACCTTTTGATAGATTTTTAGATACGCGATGATATATATAGCGTTAATAACTTAATTAATTATCAAGTGAAGGTTTTCATGGAACCTATATGTGCATATACAGATAACAACTTAATATGAGATGAAAAGGTACGTATAAATAAACACAATAATCCAACCATTCATGAAATTGTCATTCGAGTGAATTTTACAAATAAAATCCGAACAGAACACCAACTACCAAATCTTTTTTTGTAACAGAATTGGACATAACAACAGCATGTCAAATCACTTTTAGAACAAATCAATACAAGGAAAAAAAAGAAGGTAAATTAATAATTGAAAGAATTTTACTAATTACTCGGCTAAACAAGAATAATCTGAAATCATATTCACCATCTCCAGAAGAAATTTTGGTTACACTCCAATTAATTATTACCCTTTTTCATCCTCTCCAATTTACGAAGAGATCTTTTTCGGAGACCATTAAGTTGCCATTCCCACACTTCTCTAGAAGAACTTCCTCTTCTCTCCCCATAATTTAGGGAGCATAAATCGTTTCCTAACGGCGATTCGACTAGACTCAACTCGTAATCATACATTTTGCGTGAAGTCGGATCAGAAAGAATTTCATAAGCTCTCTTCACTTCCACGAATTTTCGTGTTGATTCTTCTCTAGCCGAGGGAGGACAAACGTCGGGATGAAATTGAAGAGCCATGCTTCTATAAGCTTTCTTGATTTCTTCAAACCCTACCTTGGCTGAGCAAAGAGAAAGAACTTGGTAAAAATTAGTTTTCAAGTCTTTTCTCATTTCTATATTAATTCTTGCACTGCATGAAATTGTATTGACGCCCAATTTCTTCACCATTTGCATGGACCTCCCCTGGTAAAGATATGGAGCCTTTGTCACAATATTTGACTTTATTTTAAAGCTTGAAATCTCCATTGAATTTGAAAAGGAAGATGGAGTTAAGCTACAATTGACATAAGTCCTTTCTTTTGTTAGTTTGTTTTTAGGTAAATAGAAATGACCTAACTCTAGCTTTGATTATATATATAGAATTTAGAACATGGTGTAATGAGTTTCCATTAATTTTTCTTTTTTTTTTTTTGGGGGTTCTTTAATTTCAAATTGAAAGTATAGCAACAAGAAAATACATGTTAAGAAACAAATAAGAATATTGAATGTACGGTTAACACGCTTTCGGCGGAGAGTATTTGAATGTAAAATTGGCATCAAGCAATTGTCGTTGGTATTTTTGTTGTTATCACCGAACCACACGTACGTGTATCCACCATTTGCACAGCTCTGGTAGTACTATTTTGATAATAATTATTCTCATTATAAATTAATGATCACAATATGTACGGTAGCATTCATTTATATTCGTGATCTATTGAATGGATTACTGGTTTTAAAATTATAAAATTAGATATAAATTTTAAAAACAATAAGTTTTAAAGATAATTTTTAAATTTTAAGCATATCATTAAATTTGTATTTATTTACGACTATATCATGTTATTTGATTGAAGTAATAGTAATAGTAACAGTGATATTAATGACTAATATTAGGATTGTACAAAAAGACCGGATTGTAGTTCGGATTGAACGAACAAGGAATTGGCTTACAAAAGACTGGTCCGATAAGAGACCAGTATAATCTAGAACTGGTCCGTGAAATTTTAAAAGTCCACAATATTTAAGTGAAAGACTGGTCTGATCTGACCTGTATATAATAACAAAAAGATTGAACTGAGACTAGAAATAAGACTGGATCAGGACCCGAAGCCAAACTAGGACTAGACTAAGATCATGATTGGATTTGTTAAAATTGTCATATATTACACCTATTTCTTATTGTTTGTTTCCTCAATTTATTATCATTTTCAAAATAATTCAAATGTATTTTAAGTTTTCATATAAAATTAGAAATCTTATATTAATAAAATTATTCTAAATTGTTGATTTTTTAATTAGAAATCTTATATTAATAAAATTATTATAAATTGTTGATTTTTTATTTAAAATTTGTACATTTTCAATAGAGAATTATTTTGTAGCAATTACTCTGTATAATTTTAACAATTTAATAGAAAAAAGTTGGATTTTAATATTTTATTTTAAAAGATAATTTAAATTTATGTTTTGAAAAACAAAAAAAAATGAACTGGAATCGGGATTGAGACCGGTCCAGTCCAGGATTGCCCTAACTTGAAGTCCTTGATAATCTTGTTTTTATTGAAATAAGACTAGTCTGACATGGAAGACTGAATTGATAAATGTCGGTCTTTTTAAAAATTGGTTCGATCTAAACTAGTCGATGTATTTATTCATCCCTAACCGATATAAATGATTGTAGTTGAGATAATATAATGGATTAGTCGGATATAGTATTGAGAAATAGAAATATACTTAATTTTAAAACAATCAAAAAGGGGGAGGGTGCGGGGGAAAGAAATCTTTAATTTAAGAATGCAATAACACAACTTGTAAGCCGTTGATGTTTATTTAACTGCTCAGTTTTACCCGCTAATAATCAAATTTATGAAAATAATCAAACAAATAATTAGAAATTTCAATTTGATGCTTCTGTTTATGATCAGAATTCTTATAAGTAGACTATATTACCCTAACAAATTATAATAATTATCTTAATTAATTAACCGCCAGAACTTACAAATTATAATCATTTATCATTATTTTTCAATAATTACCATAATGATAAGTGAAAAGCCATTTTTTCAAAATCAAACACTTTTTATTCTTCAATTTGTTTGTTTGAATAAAATTACCAAACAGTTTTTTATTTTTTGAACTACTTTACACATACTAATATATATTTTTTAAACTACTTATACATAAAATCGATAATTATAATCGGTAGACATGCAGTTATTTTAAGCACTTCCCTCTAAAACAAAAGGCAATTTAGAAAGCCCAGACTATTTAATTTTCCACTTATGACTTGGAATTGTCAGCATAGTATATATGATTAATAATTCTCCATCTCTATTCGATTTTTCGGATTGCTACAATACATGAATTTGTTTTTATAAATTTTATGAGAGGTCCTTGCAATTTTGTGCTTTGGAAGAACAACTCACAATTTAATAGATAAATTAACTTGTATTTATAATTGAGTAAAGTGTTTCTATTGTAGTGCATGTGAGAATGGTATTAGATAATTCTAAGGAAGAAAAATGTTTTGCCAGTAACATGTACTCTCGTCTCTTCCTTTGGAACCAAGGTTGCATTTGAATCCATGAAATGAAATAAAATAAAAAATAAATTTGTTTCATGTGTAATTATTATATGAGGTCATAAAATTTTATGATTCCTATGAGAGATGATGATAGAATAAATCATTCCTCCCATATGTAATTTCATTTCATACGTAAGGAGGAGGAATGATTCATTTCTTTTTTTCCCATTGTGATTTTCCCTCTCATTCCTCTTCATCACTTCTTTCACCAATATTTTTCATTAAATTCCTTCTCATTTTTTATCTATTCCCTTCTCAGTCAATTAACTTAATCCAAACGCAACCCAAATGTCTTAGCGCTCAAATTTTTCTTAACTAAGAATCCCCAAGATATAATCAGTTGAATGAGTTAGACGCACTGTACAGTAAGACTGCGTTTGAATTTAATAAATGAAATGAAAGGTGAATAAATCAATAATCAGAAGAAATTTAGTGAAAAATAGTGGTGGAATGAATAATGAAGAAAAATAAAAGAGAGAATCACAATAAAAAAAAAGATGAATAGATCATTCATTCTCCTTACGCATAAAATAAAATTACATATGGGAGGAATGATTTATTCCACCACTATCTCTCATAGGGACTATAAAATTTTATGATTTCCTATAATAATTACACATAAATCAAATTTATTTTTTCAATTCAAATACAACCTAATTATTACTCTATCCCCTAATACAAAACTTAAAAATTATTACGTATATTATATTTTATTTTTAGTCCTCTGCGCGCAAGTAATGAAAATCATATGTAACTTTTTAAATATTCGTAGTCAGAATGAAACATTCTTTGAAACAGATTTAGATGTTTCTATTATTGGTTCCTGAAAAAAATCGATTTTATATTCCTAAAAGACACCTTAAAAGTTAAGAGATAAGCTCAAACTTATAAAAAAGTACGATTATAATCTTTTGTTGGATGTGAAAACTAGTACGTCAATCGATTAACATTTAGATTTTTGATAATTATTAATTTTATATTTTTGATCGATAATAAATATATAAATCATAAGTTTTGTTCGTAAAATTTGTTATGAATTTTTAAATTATAACGTGTTTTATAAGTTTGTAATTGAAAGTTTTTTAATTTATCGAAAAATAACAAATAAAAAGTTCAAATATAAAATTTTTTTTGAAACAATTTTTTTTTTTCAAATTTAACTTTGTTTTTTTTTGAATGAAAGGAGTGTTAACAATGGTTGGTAGCCAACATGTAAAACAAAAGATTTTCATTAATATTTCCTTATTCTAATACAAGAATAAGAAGTCAAGAGATAAAACCCGAAAGAAAGCCGTGCCGAAACCAAACAAATAACAAGAACAAAACAAAAACAAAAGTTATTGTTCATACTAAAACAAAGAACTTTAAAATAATCAAATTCAAGTGCATTACACATCAAGATTTCATTTTCATGCTGCATGCACCACTTTTAGACAAAATGTTTCTTGTTAAAAATCTTTGTTGTAGCTAAAACGAAATTGAGTGACTCTTCAATATTAATTGTAAAAATTAAAAGAAAATATATGTACGATTTGTTCAATTGAATTTTCATTTGTAGAGATTATGGCGCGAGATGTCGCTTCAAAAGTTGTTTGCTGTTTAATTGTAATAACAAACGGAAAAAGAAAATAGAGAGACTACGAAAATCCACCTAAAAAATTGGCAACAGAAAAATTAACTCATAACATATCGGTCGTTTTGGTAGACGGTGACAAAATTGTTAGAATCAATATTTTTTTTTGGAGGGCAAAATTGAAGTATAGTGATAAAAGTGTAACCGTTAATTTTTATGGTGGCGACCTTAACGTGGTCAGTTATAATAATTTTTCTATTGAGAAAAAATATGTTAAATGTGCACAATTAGATAAAATTTGGTCAACTTTAGTTTTTTTCATTTTCACTAATAGGTAAAAGAAAAAAAGCTCAATAAGCAAGCTAGTAAATTATTGATTTATTTTCTTACTCATTAGCAAAATAAAATAAGTAATTGTCGAACATCAATTTTTATAAAATTGCTGATAAATTAGTTTGACTAGTCCTATATTTGAATGACCGAGACCGAAGACGCTCATGACCTGTTCAGCCTCAAAACATGCCAAGACCAGACGCCTTGGCTGACGTTGGAGGCATGATCAAACCCTAATAGCTAATTTTTCCCATTAATTTTATTCCCAAGAGTCATATATATAATGACTAGTTTTAAGAGCCGTCCATATACGCGCCCATCGACTTTAAAGGCTTTTTTATTATAGCTAGGGATGTCAACGAGTCGAATTCGAGCGAACAGTAATATATTTAAATTTTATTCTAATAAATTTTTTGATACTCGAATTCGAACTCGAGTATTTTGTAAAATAGAATTTTGATGTTTAGATTTATTCTAGTCAAATTTGAGTCAAATACGAACTACTTACAAACATATAAATTTGATAAAAATTTTCATAATAATAAAAAAAATTATTTTGTTAGCATAAAAATTATATATAATAATTTATTTTATATATGGACATTAATTTTAGACTAACTTATTAGGTATGCATAATATTTAAACATATTATTAAGACATAATCAATTATATATTTCTGATATATATTATGATATTTTAGTATAAAGAAAAGAATCGAATTATTCACGAATATAATCGAATGAGTACTGATGTACTCAGATTCTACTCGTTTAACTTATCGAACTTTAAATTGAGTATTAAGTTTGACTCATTTTTATATCAAATCTAAATCGAATCGATTAATTTTCGAATCAATCCCGAGGTAATCATACATGGTTGGATTTACATCTCTGCTTATAATGAACTAAAGACACTCACTATCCTCTATTTCATTCACGCCATAATTTTCCATCTCTTTTATTCTCTTTTTACTAAATCTTCCATATCTAGGACACACTAGTCTAATATTCAGAATCTCTCTTTTAATATTATGATATTCCTTTCTTACTTAAATATTTATCTTAATTTAATAGCATTATAGAATTTTTCTCACATCTCAATATGAGTTTTCTTCAAATTTTGTTGACGAACCTTTATTACAACCAAAGTACAGCTCTACAAAGAACAACGTTCATGAATGTTATTTTTAAAAAAAAAGTGCAGATATGAAAGAGAGGAAAAGATTCGAATGGTTTAACTTAAAAAAATAAAAATAAATAAATATCACCTCGAATAAAAAGCAACAAGAAAAAAATTAAAAAGTGATAATAATGTCTTAGGTGGGGACAACATCTAAGGTAAATGAAGTATAAAAAGTTCAAAACCAATCTCAAAGTTTCCAAAGAAACTCTCATTTTACCAAAAATCAAACGTTGTAGTAAAAAATTCATTCATAACGAATGCAATGTAACCCTTGTTGTCATTACAAATTGCATACTTATTTAGTTACTAACTAGTAGTTGTTAGTTAGAATCCATGTTATTGTAACTTTTGAATTATGTTAAAAATTAATACTATTCTCAATTTTAATTTGATGTAATATTTTAAGTATTTTGGTTTGTATTTCGATCTTCTTAATAAAATTTCGTCAACACTTTATCCACATAATATCACTAAGATTTTTTACATTAATAAAATCGTCTCGTTTTTTCAATCTATACACACACACACGCACACACACACACATATATATATATATATATTTGTGTGTGCTTTGGTGTATTACTAATTTTTGCAGACAAAGGTTGGACTTAGGAGGTGGCCAATCAAACTATCTGAGGCCTGGCCTCTTATGCGGCCCTCTCACGCTCAAAGCTTAGACGAGCCCAGCATTTTTAACAAAATGCACAAGTTAGCCCGACCCAACCCGATCAACACCGAAACCCGAAGAGCCCGGATCTGGGCAATCGAATAAACTTTTTGAGCATGTACTGCCATCCAATGAGGTCAAATTTTGTGGATTTTTTCTATTGCCATTATTGTGAGGCCGCAAGTAAAATAAAAATGTTACGTGAATCTACACAAATTTAAGTTTTTTAGCCTAAAAGTTTATGTATAAATTATGTATTGGTCTATTTGAAAATTTGAAACTTGCTTTTGGATAGAACCAAAAATTGACGACAACACAAAATTAAACATGTGTAGCATACTTCTAGCTGATGTACCTAAAGTATGTTAGGCAGGTATAGCATCACTCCATGAATAATTAAGTGGACTTGAAGGGTAAATTCCAGGAAAAATGACTATTTAGAGAGTAAATTCATGCCTAATTTTTAATTTGGTCACTCAACCAAAAAAAATTTCAATTTAATTACTAAACCAAAAATCTATCTTCATTTCAGTTACCGGACCATAATTAATTTTTGAATTGAATTGATTTAGAGTAAAATTTTTACAATTTCACCTGAATTACTAACTTCTATATCAATTTTAGTGACATGTGATATGAATGTGCTAACTTATATCTCAATTTTGAAATACTATAATATGAATGCGTAATATTTTGATGATTTAAGAGGTTTACGTTGGCGATCTTATATGACAATTTATCAATTTAAGCATTAATTATTTGTTTAATTATCTAAAAATTATATATTTATATGATATGATATCAACAATGTACGTCATATTAGTAATTCATGTGATAAATTTTTTTAATTAAAATCAATTTAATTGAAAATTATTTATTAGTTAAGTAATTGAAGTTAAAAAATTTTAGTTAAATAACTAAATTGAAAACAAAACATGAGTTTAAATAGTCATTTTTTCGGTAGATTCCATAGCCAGCATAGTCTTATTCTTAAAGATAACTAGACAGCGGTACACAAAAGGGGAAATGGAAGCAAAACTACCAATTAGGCCATGCACATGAATATTCATTTGTCATGCGAAATCTTATTTTATATGTACATATGTCTATTTGTTTACGCTTACGTTTTAGAATGTTAGATTATGATAGTTTAAGTTAAATTATCATAATTTAAAATCTTTAAAATTAAAGTTAAAAACATATATGTATGTGTGAGTGTGGATGTGAATGTGAGTGTTAAGTAATATAGTATAAAATTTGATAATCCATTATTCCATATTGTTATTATCCTCCTTTCCAAAATTAAATATAAACATCATCTTTTTTATCCGGCCACATATATAAGCTCGAAGACTAGCACGAGCACGAGCATGGGATTTGGACATCTCCTAAAATTTAATTATTTGCCCAAACAGTGAGATTAAAAAAAACAAAAAAAAAAACAAATAAGTACATCTTCAAAAAAAGTAATCGTAGTACAAGATGTACATGAAATAATCAAATGATTTCTGATAGGTTGAAATTAGATTTCAACTTTTTTTGGTACCGCTTATCAAGTTATTATCATGTACTTTTGAAATGCTAGAAGCATCCCAAAAGAAATAAAAAGGCTATCAAATTTTCACTCACCATATGAAATTAGGTGGACATTCTTGTGACATGTCTATTCTCCAGTACTCCTAGCTTTACTCACATATTATTGAGTGAAAATTGATCATTTCAATCAAATCCCCGTCTTTTCTATTTTTTCCCAATCTGTAATCAGCATCTGCATTATTAGGTAGTGATTAAGGATAGTGATTATCACAATTTGGAAATCCACTAGATTTCTTCTGCTCGAGAGTGGGTATTTCTTCTTTTAATTTTTTTATTATATTGTGAAAAAAATAATTATAGTAATAATTGCACTTTGGGCTTACAGAGGAAACAGCTAAAAACATACATTAGAAACTTAAATATATTTGATAATTGATACAAATTCAAAGCTATACCGCTTGCTCTGACTTTTAGCTTTGACATACTACTTTCGGCTGAGGCAAAGCAAAGATACATCTTATTTTTGACAGCTTTTGAGAGAGCACCAAGCAAAGGGGAGAAGGGAGATTAACTTATAAGCAAAAGCACAAGCCTTGAACCAATTAGTGGATACTATCAACATTATAGCTTCACTTTCCACTGAACACATGGTTATACCTACATACAAAAGAAAGAAAAACACTACCAGAACAAAGGGACCAAATTAACACAAGCTGCCCAATGAAACTAAACTTGCATAATGTAGATAAGATTTTAGCATTTTCCCCATCACTAGTTCTTCATTTGTACTCCAAAATCATGTTGTTCTCTGGAGCCAAACCAACACACGCCCTCAGTATGTTCTCGAGCATGGCGCGCTGTTTTGCCAGTGCATTCACCACTGGTGTGCCTGGTGGCACCTGCAATTTCATTCCATTTTCACCCATCACAAACAAATCAAATCATTATTACACATTACGTACCATAACTAGTGTTTAGTACAAAAGAATTTGCTTATTTCATAGTTATAAAAAATTTAAGTAAAGAGAGTCTTAGTTATAAGCAGATCAGTACTTGGAGCACTTTTCTCTGGGCAGGAATCTGAGATGATTATAGAACTATTACATACATTAAAAGAAGACCCACCCACAATAATTCATGAGTTGGAATTATTAGCTTTTTCCCTTTTTACAATTTAATGTGTTGATTGTACTTGCATGTCATCATATGCAGAATATGATAGTAAAAGATTACAAGTGTACAAGTTCTGCACTTTGCAACAAAAGTAAAAAGCAAGGAAAAAGAAAAAGTTAGCACAACTTACAAGAGGAGCCTTTGTGAGGTAGCTGAGAATAGTGGCCACAGGGTGGAATGAATGAAATTTACCCTGAAAATTAACACATATTAGCATTGATTTTACTAAAACATAAACTTAAATTAAAGCGAGTAATCCATAAAAACCAGTTGTTGGCGACAACTATTTTTGGCTACAGCAAGTGTAGCGAAAACTTGTTACAACAACCAGTTACTAGATCATTAATTCCCTAACAAAAAGAGGTGGTAAATTATTGACGATAACTAAATTAGTAAATTACCTCTCCTTCAGCTTTAAACTGAATGCGAGTGCTGAGTTCAGCAAGCAGAACCAAGTCCAAAATAATGGGAGCAGCCAAAAGAGAATCTTCACAGGTGTTGTGGAGAACTATGGTGTTAGTCCCACCCATGAATATCTCTGATGTGTACTCATCCATTGCCCTCTTGCTATCTCCCACATATGGCACATACTGTTGCCACATATCACACATCAAATAAGTCCATTTGTAACATGTTAAATCATCTCAAACTACATATACTAGTAAAATTATGTTGCAGACAATTTAGTAAAGTGACGTGACCGTATTATCTGAAATTCATATTAAAAATGCACGATTCGTAAAAAGAGTAGTGATTTTGTGAGATTCTCCTGTTTCAATTGAAGTTATACCTTGATGACAACAACATGATCAGGGTGCTCGCCGGGCTCATAGAGGATAGCATTGCTAGCAACCATGTCGTCGACAACGTTGCTCTTCGATATCTCCTTGGATCGGAAGGTTTGAGGAGCAGAGAGATTCATGCCATCATTGTTTCCAAGGTGGTTGTAGCTCACAATTGATGTTGGCTTAATGCCAGCACCAACAAGGAAATCAACCAGCACAGATTTCATCTTAGTCTGACCGCTCTTGAAATCATCACCTCCAATCAAACTGTTCCTCCTTATTGCCAGGTCAATCAACCCTGATCAAGTTTTTGTCATATAAATCAACTTTTCCTGACTAATTAAGCCACCCATTTGGATAAAAATTTAGATACTAAAACTGAAAATTGTTTTTTGATGTTTTATTAATTTTAAATTTGTATACCTGGGACAAAAGTGTTTTGGGGGCTTCCATTGATGAAAGGTACATTTTCAAGAACACAAGCAATGGCATACAAAGTTGAAGGAGAAATCTCAGCTTCATTTCTCTCCAAAGAAGCAAAAAGGTTCTCCTCGGTGTCATTTAGCCCCACTATAACATTACTATATCTCTCTGTGTTTGCTGTCCACAGAACCACAACCTTATCTACCTTGTTTTTCTCCTTAAATTCCCTACAACATTCAAAAACACATTCAACTTAGTATACATATACTTCTTCTATTCCACCAAAAAAAAAAAAACTATTCGAATTGGTTGATAATATGTTTGTGAAATCTTAAAAATCAAATTATATCGAAATAAAAAAAAAAGTAACAAATTTGAAGTACCTAATATCTTTGATGATTTGTTCAAGCTGCTGTTTCTTGGTTCCTTTGATGATGTTGTTGGCACGTGAGCCTTGGTTGGCAGCAATGAAGTCAGGGTCAAAAATACCAGGAAGTGGGACCATGGACTCCATGTAGGGAATCAGCTGTTTTTGGAGATCAATATCCAACACCCTTGCCCTGGTCATCGCATCTGCCAGGTTCAGGTTGCTTATGTCCCACCCACCAAATATTATATCATCTGGGTCCACCTATTATATTTATCATATCATATTATATAAAAGTTCAGATAAAGAAAAAGGGTAAATCTAAAATTTTACAAAATTCATATGTATTTATTACAATAATATAAAGAATGTTTAGTGGACGAACACATTCACATTTACATCTATTACACACATTCGCGAGTTTTTTATATGTTATGTGAATTAACAGTTGACACATAGTAGGTAGTAGTCTAATACCATGGGGAGAAGGCTTTTGAATGGGGCATAAATCTCCTCTCCCTGAAAAGACCCGACCCGGATAGTAGATGCCTGAGTGAGTGACCCAAAATAGTTGGCTTGTTGCACCTTATCTTTGGTTGCCCAAGAGATTCCTCTGCCACATAAATTTTATTTTCAATATATACCCACAATAATATATGTAGATCAACTTGCACAAGTAGAAAAATACTAATAAAATATACAAAATATATTTGTTTAATGGCCGACCACATGCAAATTCTTATCAATCCCAAGTTCAAACACAACAGCTATCGTTTTAAGATAAGAATATGAGATCTCCCGAGTTGAAATAAATAAATAAATAACCAAGTTAAATAACTCACTCTCTATTTGCAATCACACCAGCAGTAAGAGTTGATCCATTGTTGCCTCCCCACCCAACAAGCATAACCCTGTAAAGAAATCAACCAAGAATTATACACAAGAAACTAATTTTATAAAAATTTTAAAAAGAAAAAAATATGAAATAAAAATGGTGACAAGAAAAACAAATTACCCAAGTTTGGGAACATGAGTGTCAGTCTTGAAGTCATATTTGACAGACTTGGGCTTGACAATCCACTGGTAAGTACCATTTCTGTTCTCATGGACAAGCTCGGTGGTCTCATAGTTGTAAATGGACTGGATCTCATTCTCTGTGTACTTGACATTTGGGCTCTCTACTTTAAAGCTATCAATAAACATCTTTCCCTTTTTCCTCTGTCTCTCTCTCTCTCTCTCTCCAAATTCCAAACAAAGAAGAAGAGAAGAAAGTGTTTTTCTCTCTCTATATATGAAGTGAATGAAACTTGGTAGGGGATGAAAGAAGAGAGAAGAAGCTAGTTTGTTTGTGTGCTCTATTTTTGCTCGACTAGAGCTTGTATATATAGCCAGGGGCTGTACGTCTGGAGTTCTGGCCTCCACGTGGCTGGCCCTTATTGGTAGTGACCCCACTTCCACATTCCTCCACTATGAAATAAATTTGGCCATGCAAATTAACTGATTACAATGTTTTACTCAATTCGGGGCGTCTTAATGACATTCAGACGCACATATTAAGAAGGGAAGACAAACTGACACCAAAGAAATAAAATAAAGAAACAGAGGGTACTATAAAAATAAATATTAGTAGTACCTCCTTTCCCATTTACAAAATACATAATTTTTTTCACGTAATTTTAGATTAAATTTTATACATATTATATATATTATATAATGTTCGTTTAAAATATTTTTAATTTTTATTTTGAAAAAAATAAAACATTAAACATATATTAAGTTTCATCTAAAAGTGTGTATAAAAAATTAAACATCATGTATTTTAGAATTGATAGAATAATTTAATATACTTCCTCCATTCGTTCCTCAATATCTGTTACTTATAAATTTGTGTTAATCAATTTAACTATTTTTTTTATTTTAGAATTACTTATATATATTAATAATTATAAATTATAAAAAAAATTATTGTAATTTGTACGGAGTTTTGTAAATTATATATATGTCTTTTTATTATAATGTAATATTTCAAAAGTTTCTAAATTTTCATATAGTCTGAGATAGTTTTAATTCTTCATATGTAGTTTATGTTATTATCTAATATCCTTATATTATTATCCACATAGTAATTTTATTAAATAGATAGTCATTGTACATAGTAGACATGGTCGTTGGTCTCGTTGATCATCGACTATCTCCTTTAAAAAAGTAAGAATGTTAAGATTTCGAACCTTACAAGTTAATAAAAAAACCAGACTAATAGTAACATAAATTTATTGAAAATTATTAAAAAATAATTATATTATACAAAAATTATTTTGATAATATAGTACCAACCTGAAAATCTCATTATTTTTTAATTCAATTGTAATAACTTGATTAGGGTGTTTAAAACCCAAATTAACACACTTTTAGTTAACTGTCAGTCTCTTGTGAATTAATTCATAAATTAGCTTATACACCACGTATAGCACAAATAAATATAAATTTTTAAAATTTAGTAAATGTTATATAATTTGATGATTTTTTTATAATTAAAAATTTATTTAAATTTAAAAATTACTTAACATAAAAAGAAGTTTATATTTTTGTAATATATTAAAATTTAGTAGTAATGTTGTATACTAGCATTATATATATATATATATATATATATATATATATATATATATATATATATATATATATATATAGTCAACTCTACTATTATTAAATGATAAAAATCGAGTTAAGTTATAAATATACATTAAAGTTACAAAAATACATATACTCAAAACTTTATTTATCTTAAATTTGTTCTAATTATTTAATATAAATATAGTGTTTTTTTTATTTATTATTTGTTTCGATTTTGAATTATGCATGCAATACTTTATACAATTAGTTGAAAAAGTTGATTTAAGAATTATAACATGAACTAAAAGTTTTTTTTATCAATACATAATTGTTTTCAAAATTGACTTTAATAAGAAGTACATAAAACTTGTTATCCTAAAACGATTCAACAAATTTCTAATGAAAATTAAAAATATATTATTACATATATTAAGGACTGTTGTTCTAGGAACAAAGTCATTTTTACTAAATCAGTTTTCTGACTTAGTCAACTTAATTTTTCTTTATTGTTGTTACAGTAATTTTATAAATTTAAATATTATTTGGTCTCAAATTTAAACGATTCCTATCTACTTCAAACTAAAATTGGAATACAAAAAATATTAATAAAATGAAAATATATTAAGCTTCCATTGTTTTTTCTAAAATATCTTTAAAAAATACGCAAAAAACATAGATAAGACAATAAATAAAAGTTGTATATGTATAAGACATATATAAATATATTTTCATATACCAAAACAATTATAACTAAAAAAAATATTATACAATATTCTTTATATTACATAAAACAAAAAAATATACGATGAAGTTAATAAAACGACATAGTTTTAATTTTCTATCATATATTTTTTTTAATTATAGTATTTTTTTAAATAAGAAATAAAAACTCTATAAAGGGTTTAATAATTAGTGGTGATAGACAAGGTTGTCTAAGGTATGCTTTATATTCCTTTTTCCCTCACATATAATAATATATGTGTGTGTGTGTGTATAATAAATATATGAAGTTCTTAATATTATCTAAAAGTAAAAATAAAAAACAAAATATGCTATATTATGCACGGATAAAGAGACTAGTATATTTTAATTTCAACTTATGATACAATAAGTTAACTCAATAATTAATCATTTTAATGGTTTATATATTATCATAAATTAATATATAAGAATAAACATATATATAATAAATATATGAAGTTCTTAATATTATCAAAAGGTAAACATAAAAAACAAAATGTGCTATATTATGCACGGATAAAGAGACTAGTATATTTTAATTTCAACTTATGATACAATAATTTCAACTTATGGTACAGTAAGTTAACTCAATAATTAATCATTTTAATGGTTTATATATTATCATAAATTAATATATAAGAACAAAACAATGTTGTTAGATATAGAAGTATAGGTATTACATACAATTTTTTTCATTTTATTTTGTAATAGAAGATATTACTAGTTCTAACGCTTGTGCATAACACGTACGGTGTGTAATCTATTTACAGTATATTTTTATTTGTATTTTAATATTGTGATAGGTTCGATTGATATTTTTATATTTGATTAACTATTTAATTGGTAAAATACGATATTTGAAAATTATTGTTTACATAAATATATTGAAATTTACATCTCTAGTTGTTGTTTAATATTCAGTTTAAATAAATAATTATACTTTAATATTTATAATTTGAAATTATTCGTTTTTAAAGTATGGTGGATTTTAAAGTATTTTTTTTACAAATATTAATGCAATATAGTGGTATAGTAATATAAATATTATCAGTTTTTATTCTTTCTTTTGCTTTTTACTTTTTTGTCTATCGCCAGTTGTCTATACGCATGTTAGCATGGATGAATGTTTTAATTGCATATTTTGAATAATATGTTTTTTTATCTTTATTCAATTTATGTTGAGGAGTTATTTTTGTTTATATTGTTATCAAATTGCTTTTTTTATTTCACATGCTTAATTATTATTGTTTCTTTGGTTATTATAAAAGAGGTCTTGTTCATAGTTTGGTACTAAAGATATTCTAGATTTAGAAATACTTTTTTTTCAAAAAAAATAGTGATACCATGATCTAAGTTGTATTATGGGGAGATATATTCCGAAAATATATTTCAGGCAAGTTTTATTAGTTATTATTTATTTATATCTTTGAATTTTTTTTTTGCTAGAAATCAATTATTGTTTTAAAGGTTATTTTAATTTAAGTCATAGAGTTTATGTCTTTATATATAACACTAAGAATATTATTATAGTAAATGACAACATGAAGTTGCACGTTATCTCATTTCTGCAATAGTTCCGGGGAAGGGTGTTACCAAGTTTATACCGACTGACTCCTCATTTTCATAATTGGTGGAATTCATATAAAATTCAATGAGTTTAAAATTTTTGAATAACTCAACTTTAACTCAATCAATGAGTTACCACCGACTAAGAGTACAAAAGGTGGTATTGCTATATTAACATAAACTACCCGAAAAACTTGTGCTCAACACCGACAATATTAATTAATTTTTTTTTATAAAAATAACATATATATATATATATATAATATTATAAATCATGATATTTTAATTCATATTAAGTTTATTTTCAACTATTATATTTATTACAAATTAAAAATATAAATAGTTATTATTTTTGTTATAATTCTTATATTTAGTAATCATTTATTAATGATATACTTTTTATAGTCAAAATTATATGATTCATGCATTTTTTTAGTGTTAAAAAAATTTATTATGAATATTTGATAATTTCATCCGTTCTAAAAAATGAGTTATATTTATAAATAAAAAAAATTTGACAAAAAAAGTTACATTTATGTTATTTTTTGTTATAATGTGATAGTTTTTTAAATATTGTCATTACACTTGTCTTCAATTGAATATTATAACAAATTTATGAAAATTTTATTTTTTATTTATGTAATTCTAAATTAAATATATACTCTTAACATTTATTAAAAACTTAATTATATATATTTTTAGTCACGGAGAAAAAATTGAAATCAATTATAAAGCCTTTCAATATATTAAATATTAGATCAAAATTAAAAACAAATAACAATTGAATCTTACAATTTAATATCTAAATATAATATTTCATACTATAAAAAAATTAATAAAAGATTTTATTTCAAATTCAAGCAATGACATGGACAACGTTTTTATTATGGAGTTAGAAACATGGTACGTGATAACAAATCTTTAAACTCTTCTAGATACATTGAAATATTAAAAGTCATATACATTATTCATCAAGTATACATTGAACAAAACAACTATAGAGTCAATCAACTTTTTTTTTTAAAAAAAGATGACTTATTGAGTCACCTACCAAATGAGAGTGCATGAAACATGTGTTCTGAAATAATAATTCTATATATTGATTAGTTATATCCCCACACGCGTAACACGTAGACCTCTTCTATATTTTCTAATCAAAAATTGTTACACAATTGATATTTTACAATAACAGATTTCACATCAATTCGTAGAATTTGAAATAGTTTCATTTAAAAATAAAATTTTAATCGTAAAATCAAGTATAGCATATAGGTTATACATATATACATGTGTGTGGAATGATCCATGACTGAGATCAGAAAAATATACTGTTTTTTTCAACTTAATTTTTATCGTTAAAGTTTATAAAGGACGGTGAGATATTATAATGAAAATTTGACGTCTGCTACAAATTGTGGTAGACATAAAAAAAAATAGCAACTTCGTACGTCCCAAATTGTGACGGACGAAATTCCTAAATTTTTTCAATCATAATTATCGACTTCTTCCTTCTTTAATCGTCATTGGCAGACTTTTAAACCTCTCAATCAAATATATTTTTGTATAAAACTTTAATTACAACTCTGAATATGTTATTCGTCCATTTAACATCACTAATGTGCATTGTCATGAATATCACGAAAATAAATTTGTATTTCACGTCGTCAATATTTCCATAAACATTTCAAACTATAAGTTGGAGGGAAAATTGAAAACTTACACTTCTAATCCATTATGAAGAAAAATGTATGTGTTTTGGAGCTTAAATAAACCGCAAAAGATATATGTATTTGAGAGTATAAATAAACTGTAAACGACGATAAATCAAGCATTCTGAAGATGAAAACTTTCATCCCAATTTTTGCAAACGACAATAAATCAAGCATTCCAAATATGAGAACTTTCATTCCAATATTTTTATGACAGAATTTTTTCTTGTCTGCCATAAAAAATTTGGAACTTGTAATGGATGTAAAAATCTCAAAATTAATCTTATCGTTTTTTTTAAACTTAGACGGTAAAAATTTGATTGCAAAATTAGCTCTAGCCATACATTATTCCTCTATATAAAAATGAGTATATATATTAAAATTTAAAATAAGATTTTCTTTCTTTAGTATAAGAATGAATTTAATAGGTACTCTTTCTTCCACACTCAATTGTAATTAATAATAAAAAAAAATCAATCTATATTATTTTCATAAATAAATATTAGAAACAGATAAATAGCGAGGCTTCTTTCAGCGGTTGGTCCAATATCCCAAATCACATATATGCATATGGTTGTAATTTAAAAGAAATCTATCTCCATTACAATTGAAATATTTTCGTAATTTTTAGAAGTGACCTTATATTTTTATGATCTATCTATTGTGAGGACCGTATTATAAGATGGGTAGAGGTGCAATAGCCACGAAACTAGTGGAATAGATGGACACGTGCGAGGAGAGAGATGAAGAGAAAGACGTGGCTAGTAGGAGGATGTGGACACTGCTTTACTCGTGGCATTCTATTATTTAACTGACATGTACATTGTTCTCCGTAGACACCCTTCGTCACCATTTTGCCCTAAATAATGTTAGACGGGCACCCCTTTAGTTTACGTCTGGGATCAGATCAAATAGTGCTCAATATCTCCTGCTAACAATTTTTTTAATTTTTTATGTTTATTTATTCGAGTTCAAATCAGATTGGATTTAATAAATTTGAATGGAAATTGAATTCTAGTCTAAATATTGTACGAGCAAGCACAATTTCATATTTAACGAGTCGAATGTTATTGTAAGAATATTTGTTAAGCTATAGATTCGATTTTGAATGGTACTGTTTCGATTTTAAAATTATTTGTAATTGATCAAGAGGTTAACTGGACGAGCAAATTCGCTGTTAAAGATTTACCAACAAAGTCTATTGTTATTAAATTATAAAAATGTGTAAATTTGAAATATTAGATCACCAATTTTCACTTGAATGATGAATGATCATTAATATTATTTTTAATTAAATCAAGATTTACTCAATATTAATCGTAGATAAATAATATATTATCACAAGTGTATAAACATATATAAAGTACATGCATAATGTAATAGTGTGTGGTGTATAAATATACAAATTGATGAGAAGTAATAATTTATTTGTATACTAAACATACATATTGGTGTAGTTTCGTGTGCGGAGCATAAAATCAAAACCAAATTAATATTCTTGAAATTTTAAAAATTATAATCATCACTGCAATTATTGGTGCAATTTTATTAATTTTTCGTGTGATTTTGATTCCGAAATCAAATTTAAGCTTTCGTCTAGCTTTCACTAACTTATAGCAAAATAAATGAGACAATTTCAAAGGAATTTAAATCGAGAAAATGGCTTGTCGATTAAATTTTATATTAAAATAACATTCAAGTGATGTATTTTTTAAAAACTTTTATTACGGCGCAAATAAATATATAGTATTATTGAATGGTCAATTAGTAATATTAATAGATCATTTGATAATATTAACATATTACTTAATAATATTAATATGGTATTTATTGATGCTTTTAAGTTGTATGCTAAAATTATTAAGAAACCGACTAAAAATTATGTACTAACAACTAAATCTTTATATCACTTCGATGATATGATTGAAAATACCATCAGTATGAGGAAATATATTTCTATTAAATAATTCTCAGGTTATTTTTTTATTTAAATCACTTCCTTAGTGGAACTCACATATGTCCAAAATGATGATTTGACCATCTATATTTAAGATGGTTGGTCATATGATTACCTGTTTTAAAAAGTGAAAAAGTCGGGTGTTCAAGTCTAACCGACTACAATTGTTATAGGTGTGTGCATAGACATGTGAATTATAGCAGTTGCGTACTTTGTAACAAAAAAAAATATATATATCACTCGTGCATTATATTTAGTTTAAATCTACATTTAAATTGACTAACTTATAAACTCATGCATTACATTTTTTTAAAACAAATTTATAATTTAAATTTAATAATCTTTATACAATTTAGGAGATTTTAAATAATTATGGTTTAGTTATTCACAATTGGGTAAAAATGTTTGGATGAGTTAAACTACTCTGTGATTTGTGCCCCATTTGATGGGACTAAAAATGCAAAATAGTCCATCCAAGTTATGGGTCATTTACAAAAATTCCCTCTTAGTAATATTTTTGTAAAATTATTCTTGTATCTTATAAAAATCTTTCAAATCTAACGTGATACAATTCTTTATCCAAAAAACATAACATAAGTCAATAAAGATTATAAGATCTATGAACTGTGGACGTTGAAATAATCTTTCGAATAGCTAAAAATTGAAAGGAAAGAAACATAATATTAGGAATTATAGTATTTAATAATGATGTATATACTTAAAATTGTTAGTTTTTCAATTGTAAAGTAGTTGTTGATGTATAGTATAAATATCAGCAAATAAGTTTTGAAGTTGGATTTTTCTAAGTATTATCCTCCAATTAGTAATTTGTTCATCAGTGGATAATAATTAGGTCCAATGGATATTTATTCTGTGACAGTATAATTTGTACATCAAAGGATAAATAATCCAAGCAGTCAGTCATCGGACAAGTGCATCTGAGCTCACTCCACAAGTTGTATAAGAGACATTGATCAATACTGAGAAGTGAAATATGAACCTCCAACATTTTATAGTCAATGGTCTCCGAACTGAACTCAAGAATATCCATCTTAGTCGTATAAACTCAACTCTCAAAGGATATTCAAGAGCTGAAACAATGTTTTCTCCTAGTCAACCCTAATCTAGCTATTCCTTCCTCAGAGCATAAGGATGTTGATGTCAAAAATGGGAAGAGTAGTCATGTGATGCTGATGTTAAAAAGGGGAGAGTAATCAGGTCAGTGAGAGTGAAATCAATTCTAATATAGATAGGGGGAGAGTTGTCAAAGGTGTCAACAGTTTGATGGCTGACTAAGCTTTAAGAACTGCAGGAAGCCAACAAAGCCTATGTTGCAGTCATCATCACTATTAAAGTTGCGCTTTAAGGTTTAAAACCTTAGTTCAGGTACAATTGTGATGAATACATTTTTAATTTCAATTCTAAGTAGATTTTTATAAGTTTTGTGTTTTGACATCATCATCAAACCTTAATTTATATTTATCATTGATAGTCATAAATAGAGGGAGATTGTTATGAATTATATCATTTAATGATGATGTATATACTTAGAATTGTTAGTTTTTCAATTGTAAAGTAGCTACTGATGTACAATATATACATCAGTACATAAGTTGTGTAGTTGAATTTTTTTAAGTATTATCCTTCGATGAGTAATTTGTTCATCAGCAGATAATAGTTAAGTTCAGTAGATATTTATCCTCCGACGGTATAATTTGTACATTAGAGTATAAATAATCCAAGCAGTCAGTCATCAGATAAATCTATTCCTTAGTGGATATTTTGTTCATCGGTGGATAATCTGCATTAGAGGACACTTGTTCATCAGTAGATAATGACCATCAGTCGGAAGATAATCTGCTCAAAGGATAAATAGTCATTAGAGGATAATTTGTTTATCAACAGATAATGACCATCGACAAATAAATGTTCATCTGCAAATAAGCTCATCAGTAGATAAATGTCCATAAGCGAATAAACCTTGTCAGCAGATAAAGTCATCAATAGATACAGATTTATCAATGAATATTGAAGATCATGTTTCATTGCAACACAACAAATCCTAATCTAAATAAGATTTGAAGTTGCAAACAACAAGCCGATCAGAAGATCCAACAAAAAGTTGAATTAGTTGACATATATACTAGTCGGTCGATATGAGTAAGAAGAATGGGAATGTAAAGATCCCTCTATCGGTAAGGGATGAGTATTTCTTATAGAAGAGAAAATTGTACATGCATCTTAAATCTACAAATCCCTCTTACATAACAATTCTTAAAGAAGGACCTCCCAAACTAATGAAGGTTGTGTTGGGTTTCGTATGATAAATGCAACGAAAAAATACGATTTAAAAAAAAAACAAAACGAAACCCAAACCCGAGGATCTATGCGAAACAATTTAATACAGATAATTTAAGATTTTACCTATTAAAAGTGCGAATCTGAAGTTTTGGTGAAGGTGTTGATCATCTTCAAATCTTTAACGCAATCCAACTGGACAACGTCTCTATGGTATCCACACGAACACCCACGAACCGTCTTACGATCCGAACAAGGAGAGTTACAGTACTAGTTGTATGATCTGTATCTCTTTTTTTTCCTCTATCTCTCTTAACTCTAGTCTCTCTCTTATAAGCGGCTAGGGTTCTTAGAATACGTGAAGCGTTAGTTAGAGAGAATAGCTGATATATCATATATATAGTCTTTTATAGAGTAATTCTAAAACCTAATCTAATTAGGAGAATTAAAATCCGAATTTTATATTTATTAGATATATATTTAATCAAGTCTCACTTTAATTAATATATATATGTACAAATAAATATATATTCGTATTTCCTTCCAAAGGACTCTACTTCATACAGATTACTTATATATAATTTAAATGTCAATGATTTTAATATATCAATAAGATTGATTTAATTAAATCATGACATTTAAATTATATCTCCTTGACGAATGTTCTTTGTGTGTGACCCTGTAGATTATTATTATGTTGACAATAATTTTAAATCATATTATAAAATTATAAACAGTGGTGACATCTAGTAATACATCACTATTACTCAAGTAATAATAAAGTCATAGATTCGACGTTACCTTTCGTGACCAATGTTTCAATGTAACTTAATCCTTTTAACCATGATATCTAAGATTAAATTCAAGGCATGGATGTGTCATCCTCTTCATAATTTAATCTCAGTTTTTTTGATCAATGAGTATACTATATGAAACAAATCTCTATTTGAGCATGGTCATGCATTTCATAGTCTCACTCAATCAAGAGGCCTATAGATATCACCCCTAATTTATAGGAGGGTTAAATTCCATCTATATCATTCTCATTTCTCACATAACTCATTATGCATCCAACAATCACCTTTATCATCCACCCGATTAAAGGTGACTTTTGATAATGTCAAAACGCATAACTCCTTATGTAGAAATGTTATGACTTCAGGTCTAAGGACCATTACATCATTGTCACTATGAGAATTACTTATGACACATAGCATAACGCTCCATGTAGAATTCTCATAGTGGGTCTGTCTAGTACAATGTTTTCTAACATGTACCTATGTATCAACTTAATATATCTCGTATATATTTATGACCAATGAGATATGACCATCAGTTAATCCACATACTAGTCTCAATGTATTATTGTGGTCCCACTGACAATGATACTCGACTAGGGACATTTAAGAATAATGATACATTACATACTTATATGATCTCATATTCAAGTCACATACTTGAATCCATATAATTAGTATCATTCTTCTAAGGATATTTATTATGTTAACATTTATATAACGCAGTAAATAAAATATAATAAAAGAAATTATCATTTAACCAAAACATAACATAAATATAGTGTCACAATTATTACATAATTGGCCACTAGGGCATACACTCTAATAGGTTGTTCCTATGGCAACAATAGATGGCCAAATTGTCTATGAACATCTTGTTCCTATACTCCCAATAGATCTAACAAACATAGAGAAGGAAGACTCACTAAAAGATGTTACGATCACAACCATTCTTTATAATGGTTTGGACAATGACATTTTCAATAGTGTCATCAATTGTGAGTTTGCCAAGGTTATGTGGGAGACAATCCAAGTTCTATGTGAGGGGACAGAAGAAGTACGAGAGAACAAGTAGTCATTGTTGATCCAATAGTACGAGTTATTTACGAGTAAACCTGGTGAATCTCTTACAAGACTATTTGACAGATTCAATAGGTTGATCAATGACTTAAGGATTTTTGGCAAAACTTATGCCAACAAGGATGTGAATTTGAAATTCATTAGGATATTACCAAACAGTTGGGATGCTAAGACCACAACCATAAAGGAAACTAAGGATATGAGCTCAATATCCTTGGAGAAACTTTATAGGAAACTTAAGACCTATGAACTTGAGGTACAACAAAGAAAGAATTTGAGTTAGGACCACATAAAGGAGAAGTCTGTGACACTTATGGCTAAGGTTAAGAACAAAAAGCTTCATGAGAAGGTAGTTCTCATAGAAGAAAGTGAAGCTGAGGCGAATGAAGTTGAGAGTGTGGAAGATGAAGATGATGAAATCTACATTCCAAAGGAACTGGAACCTGTTGATAAAGCCATGACTTTCTTAGCAAAAAGATTCAAAAAGAAAGGCTTCAGAAAGACAACACCAAGAAAGAAGGTCGTCCAATCTGGTACCATTAATAGATCAAAGATCAAATGCTTTAACTATCAAGAAACTGAACACTTTGCTAATGAATTCAAGAAGCAAAAGTCTGCAAGACAAACTAAGGAAGTGAAGAAGGATGATGACTACTACAAAAAAAAAATATTTTGAAGTCATCAACAAGAAGAACAAAGCATAATTATAGTTTATTATTTAAAAACATAATTTTAGGTCATGTAATATAATTTTTTTTATTTGTGAATTTTTAAAATATTTTAGTTACAGAAAAAGTTAAAAATCAATACTCTAGATTAATTAGTTTTATTACATAAAAATTGTAGTTGGTTGCAAAGTAAATTTTAATCGAAGAAAAGATAAGTGATGTTGAACCAAATTGAATAAAATTAGGAATTTATAGGGATAAGTTATTTGGTTGGCTTTTTATATTGAAAGAAAGATGACTATTTAGTTTCTGAAGTAACGACTCATTTTTAATGTGGTCACTCAAATGCAAAAAAATTCTTTTCCGTTACTAAACCATGGAAGAGTGTTATTACCTCAAGAACATGATTGAGGACAAAATCCAAGCAGATGACTTATGCCAGTTCATCGCAGCTTGTAACGATGATCTAGAAAATCCACCATCGTAACAAGTTATCCGAGGTCAGAATAACACCATTCATAGTGGTCCTCCTTATATCAGAATGTCGATCAAACAACACAAAAGATATTTGTGAGTTGTATACTTGATCTCTAAAAAAAATAACAAATAATCAGATCTGACCCCAACGATCTCCGTCACAGATGATGTCTATGAGAAGGTACTGTTCCCGCATAACAACGCTCTAGTTGTGGCGACAGTTATGGAGGAATATGAGATCTGCAAGATCCTAGTGGACAATGGAAGTTTTATCGACGTAATGTATTACTCAACATTAAAGAAGATGGATTTAAAAGAGAAGCAAAAGCACTTGTGCAATGATGAGCTAATCATTGGCTTTAGGGGGCACCATGTCCTAGTAGCAGGAACAATTAACCTTCTTGTCACGTTTGGGGTGTAACCCAACCAAAAAATGGTCATGGTTCGATGGCATGTAGTCAATGTCTATTCAAAATACAACACCATTCTTGGGCATACAACCTTGACTGTGTTGAAAGCTGTGACATATATTGCTTACTTGAAAATGAAGTTCTTGTGTGATAATGAGAAGATAGGAAAATCTAGGGGAGATCAGTCTGTCTTCAGAAAAGTTTACTTCAGTACCCTCGATCAAGCTAAGGGAAAATGTTCGATAAAAGAAACTTTGTCATCTGAACCCCCAAAATAGCGAGCCGAACCAACAGAAGAGAGTAAATAGATTAAATTATTCCCTAGAAACCCCAAGAAGATGGTAAAGATTGAAGCCATGTTAGATCTCCAAACTCGGCAGTCCATTATAAACATCATATGCAAGTACTCGAACATCTTTGCTTGGGGACCTAAAGACATGCCTGGCATCAATCATGAAGTAGTCTCGCATAAACTTAACAACAATCCTGAGTATGAGTCAGTGATTCAGGAGAGGAGAAACTTCGCTCTATAGCGATAGTAGGCAATGGACATTGAAGTCTAGAAACTTCTGGTGACAAAATTGAAGGGACAAGCTCTAGATGATTTTGTGATAGAATTCAACTTTCCCGAGGAACCTGTGGAGAAGTCCGACCCATATGATAGGTCGACATGGAAGTTATACGTTGACAGTTCCTCAACCAAGTCCAAATCGGAGGCAAGAGTTAAACTTATCAGTCGAGAAGGCTTCATTGTGAAATAAGCCTTGCAATTTAGTTTCTCTGCCACCAACAAATAGGCAGAATATAAGCACTAATCAGGGGTTTTAAACTGGCAAAGTCCCTTAGAGCAGCTCATCTTTGTGTCTATAGTGATTCCCAATTAGTGGTCCGATAGTGGAATGACGAATACGAAGCTAAATAACCCTTCTTCGTCAAATATTTACAAGTGGTAAAGTAGTTGATAGACAAGTTCAGCTTCTTCTAGTTACAGGCAATGGCCTGAGAAGACAACACCGAAGTTGATGCATTGTCTAAATTAGCATCGTCCGACATAGGCAAGTTGTTTGGGCCCGTCTACGTCCTACATTTGAAGGGACCAATAACCAATGATCTAGACGTCATGGAAATTAACATAGAGTCATCATGGATTGACCCTATCATGGCCTACATCTGAGATGGTGTTTTACCCTCGAATCGAACTGAGGCTCGAATAATAATGGCACGAGCTGCCTAGTTCTGCATAATAGATGGAGTACTCTACAAACGAGCATTAAGTTGCCCATTACTACGTTGTCTAACCCTATCTGAGGCACAAGAAGCCTTGTCTGAGGTACATGAAGGCGTATATGGAGATCATGTGGGAGGCAAACAACTAGCCCAAAAATTGTTGTTAATGGTCTAATATTGGTTGACCTTACAGCAGGATGCCTTCGATTTCGTTAAGAACTGAGATGTTTGTTAAAAGCATAGCCCAGTTCCAAGACTACCCCTCAACTGAGCTATCTTCTATCTTGAGTCTAATTCCCTTTGCCTTGTGGGGAATCGACCTTATGGGATCACTCTCCATTACAAGAAGTCAAAAGAAGTATGCCATGGTAACAGTTAACTACACAATGAAGTGGGTTGAAGCAGAAGCCATCACGGCCCAAATTGCTTGAGCTTGTTAGAAGTTCTTTTGGAAAAACATAATATTGAGGTTCGACATCCCACAATTATTGATCTTTGATAACGGTACCTAATTTATTGATCAAGAGTTTGAAAGATTTTTGTCCAACCTAAAAATTATGCACCAAACTTTGTCCATAGCACATCTGCAAGCCAATAGATAATGTCAGGCTTCACACAATACTATCTTTCAGGGGTTAAAGAAGTGAGTGGGCAATGCCAAGGGAAACTTGCTCGAAGAGCTCTCTGTAACCTTGTGGGCATATCAGATTATGCCCAAAAACTGCACTGGTGAAACGCCTTTTTGGCTAGCTTATGTAGTAGAAGCAATGGTCTCAATTGAGGTGGAAATTCCCTCAGTTCGAAGGCAAAACTTCAACTTGAAGACAAATGAGCAAGGGATCCAAACTCTTCGACCTCCTTCCCTAGATGCAGGACATGGTCATAGCTCGGATGGTGCAGTACAAGCAAAAAGTAGCACAACACTGCAACCAAAAGGTTCATCCGAGGCAATTTTAAGTTGGAGATTAGGTGCTCAAATAGACTGAACCCTAGGCTCCGAGGAATAATGGGAAGCTTATGCCCAACTGGGAAGGCCCGTATGAGGTAATCGAAGTACTTGGTCATGCAACCTACAAACTCTTAGATAGACGAGGCCGAGTAATAAAAAAACACTTGGCACGCTTCTCATCTTCGGAAGTACTTTGCTTAAGTATGCATCTTGGTTATTGTTTTTATGTGTTGTTTCCACATCACATGTTGTGCAAGAAAGTCTAATTCTCTATTAATGGTGTTTACCTCTTACTTATTTTAATCTAAAGAATGGTGTTTACCTCTTACTTACTTTAATAAAGAATAGTTTTTTACTTCTTTGGTTTCTTTGTGCTATTTTAAGATTGGTTTTTGCCTCTTATGCATCTTTGCTCGGATCATTCCCAAGCAAACAGTTTTACTTAGATTATCTTACAAACCAGAACATTACGGCATAATGAAACAAAAATGCATTCATTTAAAAGGCAGCAACATGACCTTCCCAAATTCTAAAGATAAGCAGAATCATAATAAGAGCTTATTTAGGTTGTTTTTCCTCATCTTCATCATCGGACATCTCCAGGGTGGCCAAGTATACCCCCTTTTTCTTTACCCCAAGCAATGCAAGTGTCATATTCTCACTCATATGCATCAATAACCTGCTTTCGAAGCTCAAATATGGTTATTTATGCCTTTTTTTCCTTGCCTCGAGACTCATCAAGATCGCCTTGCACCTTCCGTAGCTGCTCACTGGAAGCCTTGAGCTCATGCTCCTTCTAGGTACTCATGTCTTGTAACTTGTTAAAGGTCTCCTTGACTTCCTCGTGACTTTTAGCTAAGTCTTTTTCCAGATTGCTCTGGGAAGCCTCCAGTTGCTAACACCTCTGTCGCGTCTACACATATTGTTGCTCTTTTTGGGCATCCTCTTGACAGCAGTAGATGCCTCAAGCGAACATGTGTAGAGACAAAAAAACACAAACACAAGATTTGAGTCGGAAGGTGCACATACACAAATAAAAAAGTCATCAATTGCAATAATGGTCCTTAACTTGGCCATGAAGATGGTAGACGCAATGAAGAAATGTCATGTCGACTCATCTCCAAAACGAGAATCATCGGCGGGCAGTAGAAATGCCTTGAATACTTCTGAGGCCACACTCTTTTGGTCCTTCTCAGAAAATGGAATTTGTAGTAGTAACTTCCCAATCTAGCGTCCAAATTCCCCTTTTGACCTCTTCTTCTTCGAGGGACTGTCCTCCTCCATATATACCTCTCATTGGGGATGATGTCCTCCTCCATATATACCTCTCATTGGGGAGAGGCAACTTGTGTAGGAGCCTTTGGAGGTTCCACAGTAAATTACTTCTTAGAGGATTCTCTCTCGAACATTTTTTTTTAGTCTCTTCCCCTTCTTGAAATCCTTAGCGAGCTTAGAAGGGTCCATTTTTAGTAGCTTCGCAGAGGTGACAACAAGAGTTTTTCGTGAAAGGATGTAAGGAAAGACTGTGGGTAGAAAACAAACAATATGTGTTAGTACAAGTATGAGTGCACAAGCAACCGATGATGTCAAAAGAGCAGTGCCCTAACTATTATAGTCAACCATCCATTTGTCACTTCAGGCACAAGAGTAATGTCATACTTCTTTATTGGGTTTCATCTAACTGAGCTCTTGAAAAGCTTGTCTCCCATCCTTTCCCAGCTTTAGTTCGGATGCAAAAACAAATTCCTTCACATTGATCAAATTCCACTTGGGCAGGTCAGCGACTTCACCTCCTTCGATAAATACCCATTCATTGTGCCACCCATATTGCTCGTGCTAGGATTCAACCAGGGGGCCATGTCCTTCCAAAAGGCAAAGGTGTAAGAGCCCGAGAACCCTCCTACATGTAATCTATACAAGTTCCAAAAGAATTCGGGGTTGGGTTCTACTTTTCTATGGTGGTAATGAACAAATAAGGCTTCTATTAAAACAAAGAAATTTGGGACCAATTGTCCAATTGCAACACAAAAAAATTGTATGATATGCTTCATGAAGGGGGAATCTAAGCCCATTCCTAAAAGGATGCACAGAAACTCCTATTTGGATATCATCAGGTCGATGCATGATATATCCTTTGGTTCGACCCTGATTCCTATACAAACATATTCGGGAGAAGGTTAAAGGTACAATGGATTGCATTCACCTTTTTAGAAGACAAAATGTTTGGCCTGTTAAGGTGTTCGTACATTGTGGGGTCACTAAAGTGGGTTTGAGGGTTGAACTTCCCTGTAGAATCCGTTTTCATAACACAAGTATCTCGGTCTTCCTCTGCCCTAAGTTTTTCTTCTGCCCTAAGGACCCCTCTAGGGACTCATGTCCCTAGTATTGCCACGGTAACAAGGACATCAAACCCAGGGGCCCTATACCTAAGGGGCTTGACCAAAAAAAGAATTTGTGAATGGGGCAAGTCCACATAAATTTTCTCATGGGAACCCAAACTCCTTTCTTCATCATCTTGTCCTATGGTTCTACGTTTCTTCTGGGGATGGTTACCGGTCATTATTGTATTACAAGAAGGGAAAACAAGAAGGATAGCAATTTTCACTCTCACACAGCAAGGGAACTCGACATAGAGTAAAGTTGAAGGAAACTTACTTGCAATTAAGAAACGTTCAAAGTGCGATTCAAACAACATGGGCTCCAATTGTACTGCAGGGGGGATACGCAATGATCTATGTTGATCATTCTCCTAAGAACCCTCTCTCGACAATTCTTTACTCTGTGAAATTAAAATGTGGAATTGGGAAGTAAGTGAGAGAAAGGAGAGACCATTCACCTTATACGAGTTTTTAAATTTGAAATCCTTAACCTCCATATCACGTGCCCGTGTTGGGCTGGGCCATGATTAGAATTGGGCCATCTGATTCATTCTTCGAGCAGGCTTGTATTTAGGCCTTTTATGGACAATATTATATTGAGGTTGAATGTTGACACGTATATTAATTTTCTGCGTCGATATTGTTATATTTTATTACTCCTTGATCCATTTTTTACTAAATTGACCAAAGGAATGGGGGGCAATGTTGGATAGCTATGTTTAGGGTTAGGCCCATCTATAATTACCCTAATAATTATAGGCTCAACCCAAGTATTTTTCAAATATGGTTGTTTCCTTAACAACTATAACTATCATGTTGATATGTTAGAATCCTTATTCACGTCAACATGGAGTCCTGGTAGTCGTAATCTAAGGAACATGCCATATTTAATACTCTTATCATATATAATGGACTCTTACATCATTATAGAGATAAGTTTATTTATATAGTTTAAGCCTACATTTACCCTAATTATCTAAATGGTTACTTATTCTCATATCTGAGAGTCCACCGATGGTACCCCGCCCCCCTTTTCAGTGTGATTTTCCCTTGTTTTACAGGTTCAAATGTAGAAATTGTTGTTGTGATCATCAATAGACGAAACCATGATTGAACAATAACATTCTGAAATTGGGATATAGGTTACCACATTCATATCAAGCGTTACCAAAATTGAGATACAAGTTCATAATTCATGTGAAATTGTAAGAATTTTGGCAAGAATTAAGTCGATTCAAAAATTATTTGTGATACAGTAACTAAAGTATAAATATGTTTCTGGTTCAATAACTAAAATGAAATTTTTTCAGTTGAGTAACCAAATTGAAAATGAAATACTCACTTTATTCTAAAATAAGAATAACACTTGAAAATAAAATTTGTTTCAGAAAAAAATGAACATTTGCATAATTTTTTTATTATAACTATTTTTTTTCAAAATTTATCATTATAATATTCTTAACTTATCTTTAACCAAACATTTATAACAAATTCATGAGAAAAATATATTATATGTACATGTAATTCTCAGTCAAACATATAATATTTATCAAAAGTTCAAATATAACTTTTTTTTACGAAATAGCGGGAGTATAAACTTAGTAACTAGATAGTCATTTTTTTCTCTTGTCAATTATAGAGTGAATGTGATAGAAGAACGGACATATATTAGAAACAATGAACCGAGTATATATTGCTTTATACAAGATAACACAACTAGAAAAAATTAACATGGATGAAGGAGAGGACGAACAGCCATTGTTCATAATGTTTCGGTTTATATTTCCACCATCTCACAAAAAGAGTTATATTTAATTTTGTTTATATTAATTTATGAAATATTAAATTCAAAGTGTGATGAAAATTTAACAAGATTTTCATATATAATAAAGAGTTTATTTTGTTGGAATTTTAAAGTGTTTTGTATTATTAATCAATTTACAATCGAAATGAATCAAATTCAAAACAAATTTTAATCATAAATTTTCACAAGAATGCTAGATAACTTTTTCAAATGTTACTCTTATTCAGAAATGACAAGAGTAAAATTAATGAAACTGATTTTGAGTGCTCGTGTGACGGATCGGAAATAGGAAGTGACATGCATTTAGTGAAGCAATTAAGGTCATGAAGTTTGAGTTTAACAACTACTCTATACATACGTTGTCAAAATTAACATGAATCAAGTGTGATGAGAATTAGGAGAGAGGCATACAACAAGCAGCTAGCCATGCGCCATGCACCATGCACCATCCATCCCAATGTGCTATATATGTACGTATATGTGTATATATATATGCCTTTAGTCATCATATTAATTAGAGATTTAGATGAATGCTATATAGTTTATTTTAATTAAAATAAAAATGGGTGATATTTTGAAGAGAAATGTATTGCGAATATTGCTAGTGATGGTAATGGTGATGGGAGGAGGTTTAGTGGAAGGGAGCGAAGGGCGTACGTGTGGGAACACATTCTTTTCTTCACTAATTCAAATGATACCGTGCAGGGCAGCTGTTGCTCCTTTTAGCCCCATCCCGCCAAGTGAAGCATGTTGTGCTGCCATCAAAGCTCTCGGCCAGCCTTGTTTGTGTGTGCTTGTCAATGGCCCTCCTATTTCCGGCGTCGATCGCAACATGGCTATGCAGCTTCCTGACAGATGCACTGCCAATTTTGAACCATGTACGTAATTTTCGATCATCGAATGTTAGACGTTAGTTATCACTTCACGCTTATTTTGTCAACCTCTGATTAATCAAGATTGACTTCGACTAAATTTCTATAGCCTTACGTGTTACATGTCTATCTAACGTCTTTTTTAACATTAATTACATATACAAAGTCAACAACACTTTTTCTTTCAATTTCACCTTGTAATATGAGATAAGAAAATTAATTGCTTCCTTCTTTTGTCTTGGGACTTATGAGTTGAAATATATCATCTATTCCAAAATTAAAAATACGTTTTGACTTTTTAAATCAAATAACGGCATATTATACTATAAATTACTATCGATTTGATTTTTTATATTGATACAACTATTATGTTCTTAACATTTATAACAAAAACTTTTTAATCACAATATAATTTGCATCGAAAATTATGTAGATGATACTAAATTTGAAATTCAATATGTTGTCGTTTAATCAAAAAAATCAAAATGTATATCTAATTTTGGAAGAGAAAGAGTATTTAATTTGATTTCTTCTTGTGCAGGTCAGATTCTGAAGTGAAAGGGATAGTAGAGTTGTTAAGATGGAGAGAAATTCAGGAATAAATGTGTGGATAGCTCTTCTATGTCTGTCCGTACAACAAATTTGTATTGCTTATAAGTATTAAGTTTCCTAAATATTGAAGTTATTATGTACTAGATCGTTGCAGTAGAGATGTTGTCTTGAATCATTTAGTTTTCTATCTTGTTTTAGTTTAGTATATGTCTTATTATTGTACTTTGGTGTTCAAGTGAATTTCATTTATGATTAATAAATGAGGTTGAAGGTTTTCTCCAAATCTCAGCAGAACATGCATATAAGGATTTTACACAGAAAGTAACAATATTAAAATTTATGCTAAACTATAAACTAATTTATCATAGAATAATAGCTACCTGAAAGATCTATTTGATACAAGAATATTATTGACTTTACAAAAACTCAATTTCAATCATCCCCAAACTTGATTTGACACTATTCCTTCAAATATTTTTTTTTTGTTTATAAGAACAAAACTATTTGCTACAAGAATATTTTCTGAGGTTGTTTACATCAAAATTGAATTCTTTCAAGCTTCACCTGTGTTGGTACTGTTATATATATATAGCCATCTCGTAAAATTATTTTATGAAAACTTTTCGCGAGAAAATAAAACATATTAAATTCAATTTTCATATTTTCCCATATATTTTAAGTGCAAGCCGATTACTTTTTTCTATTCGAACAATTTTAACGTATTGTCCCACGTGATGTTGCTAACTATTCGTTTTTTTTTTTTTTAATTAGTTGCGAAAGACTAGTGACATATGAAGCATGTCTTTGCACAAAAAATTAAAGAGAAAATATACAAATAATAGAGAAAACCAACTTGTGGCTGAGGGTGCACCTGTAAATCTGTAAAGTAAGAAGCAGAGTATTATTATAATCAGTCCGAAGTAACTTCTAGCTCCCCCGAGCAATCTCTGATCCCTGCAGCAAGGAACTCGCAAAAAGCAAATCTTTTCAAAGATTCAATTATTTACCTATTATACATATTTATATTGAGCAATTATTTTGGCTTTTTATTTTTATTTTCCAAATTAACCAAATATATGTCATTTTCAATCGAGTGTTGTGGGTCCCAAAATCAGAAAGGGGTCTTAGAAAAGGTACTTCACATGCATAGGTGTGGTTTGTTTATGTTGTTGGTATAATTATTGTAACCATTCCTATTTTGGCTCCACAAGATAGGATCTATATATCTGCATTGTAATTTCTTTGATTATGATGATTCATGATAGTATGAGAACTAGCTCAATTTCATCCATGAATTTTGTTTCTGAAATTAAGTGGTTGCGACAAGAAAGATGAACAAAAATTTTATACTCAAACTTAGGATTAGGTGGCTCAATACAGTCATGTGTGTGCGCGCATGTGTGTGCGCGCATGCACGTGTGAGTGGAATGTGCTAAAAGAGGATGAGTACATTATTCTAATTAAAGAAAAATAGAAAATTTAATTTTAATAATCCTTTATTCTAAAACCAATAGACTATGCAAATCCTAATTAAGTTACTACGATTCGAAAGTAAAAGTTAATTTTCTTATAAAAATGAAAAGAGTCCTAATTAAGTTACTACGATTAGAAAGTAAAAGTTAGTTTTTTTATAAAAATGAAAAGAGAAAGTAACGTTTGTTTTTTTTATAGGTGGGGTGGCTCCTAGTTTATTTTTCAGACTATATAAATACCGAAAAATTGATTCGTGATAACAGCAATGACAATAAAAACAAATTAAAGAAAAGAATGTTGAATTATGCCTTTGGACTTGAGGTTATTTCCTTTGGTCGTGGATACTACGCTTGTCATATATATGCACTCTCAAGTTAATATAACACCAATGTTGATTGATTGGGGAATTCTTTCAGTAAGATAAAATGTTGCTCCTCTCCAAGAGCCTTCTTTTGACTGTCTTGGAGTTGAGCTTTCAACATCATAAAAGAAGCATGCATGTGCACCACACAGAAAACTGAGCAACTAATTGAAGAAAAGAGCTTAAACTTTTTAAATGGCCTATGCCCCATGAAAAACAATCTATAATGATTTGGACTTGTACATTCAACATCATTGTAAGGCATTTTCACTTAACAATTGTATTAGCTAAATCAATTGTATTTAACTTTTCCCTTTGGTGTTTTTTAATAAACCTTTTTGAATGAGGACTAAATGCACTAAAAGCAATTAAAAAAAGGACAAAAATTTATGAGCCAAAAATAAAGGAATAGTTTTAGCAAGAATGAGTAGAAAAATGTCTGTGCACTGAATCATCAAAACAAAAATTGTACATACATCCACGTGATGCACAGCCCAATCTTTTAAGGATCTAAAAACATAAGTAGACAAACACTCCAGAACCTTGGAGCCTCCACCATTTTAACTTATTCATATATAAACATGAATTACCAAACACAAGAAAAAAATAATAGAAAATTACCGGCCTATACATCTTTTTGTAAATAATTGGGTAAGAGATAGTTTTAACTCTTTTTATACAATTTATGTTATCATGTTAATATGTTACTATCTGATACCCTTATGTTACTATCCACGTTGTAATTTTGTTAAATAGATAATAACATTATACATAATAACATAAACTTAATGAAAATTATTGAAAAATAGTTGTACTGTACTGAAATTATTTTGACGTCACAGTACTGACCTAGAATTCTCCAAAAAAAAAAAGAAAAGAAAAAACTTGTATACACATAAACGTGAATTAATTTGATCTTTTTCATAAGGTTAGAGAAGAAACATATAAGGAAAGATGACCATAGAAATCAACTAATTTAGATTGATTTTAACTTATAACTAATTATTATAGTTCTGAATGTTAAGTGAAAATGCACTACGATGATGTTGAATGTACAAGTCCAAATCATTCTAGATTATTTTTCATGGGGCATAGGCCCATTAAAAAGTTTAAGCTCTTTTCTTCAATCACTTGCTCAGTTTTCTGTGTGGTGCACATGCATGCTTCTTTTATGATAATTTTACTTTAAGGAAAAAAAGTTGAAAATATAGAAAGAGGAATAGAAGAAATTGGAATGAGTGAGATATATCTACAACTTTGAATTTGTGATTATTGATTGAAACACGCCATGGACTGATAACAATATTCCTTTTTTTTCTTTCTCTATCACATGTTTCTTTGTTGATTTGATTGCATTTGTTTATCATCTAAAGAAAATGGAATGAATGAGTGGAAGAAGAAAATGAGAGAGAGCCTAAAAAAAGAGGAAGTAGATAATTCCATGAAAAGCATATCTTGCTATGGTGAGGGCCGTGATAAACTATGAAGATGACGGTGATGACAACGATGATGATGTGTGTATGCCAAAGCAGCGTTGATGACGAGATTCATCAAGTTTTGGTAACAGTATTTCACATATTTGTCGATGTGTTTAGTGCGATGATGATGAGAATCATTATTTGTGTACATATTAGGCTTGGAATTCAAAAATAAGTAACTTATGCTACTTAAGTTACTAGTTAATTCTCTTTCCTCTCTTCTAAAATCCTAACCTTCTTAGCAGATTTTATAGATCTTGGGAGAGTTTGTTTTATTAATAGAGAAAGTTCTTTCTTAAATTTTCTTTTCATTTGTTTTGTTCAATTGTTTCGAATAAAGTTGTTATTCGGGATTTTATTTTTCCTTATTTGAGATCTTTTTCGTCAAATTTAGATTTATATATTCTTCCAGAACTTTTTCTCTAATTTAAATTCATCCATCATCGCCAGATTATGTTAATATGTGAGGATTTATAAGAGTTCATAATACGGAACTTAATTAACTTGTTGGAATTTTTTTGAATCGGATGTTTGAATGAACAGTTGCACTTATAGCCTTCCGTCAATTATTTTTGATAGTTGATCAAAATATATTTGTCCTATAGATGATTATCCGGTAGAACTTATACATCAATAGTTTTTAAATTAGATGATATGTAATAGTTCTGTATTTTTATGTTCTTATTTTTTTATATTTATTGTAATCGGATTTATTATGCTTTGGAGGATTTATCATCTTACTTTGCATGTAGTTCGATTTATTCGATAAATAGAATTTCAAAAAAAAAAGTTACTTGTTAATTAGTTGTTACATAAACGTGCGTTTTATTTTTAATGATTTCTATTGGTTGTGTTAGTTGTTTAGATATAGTTAATTTGGAATATTGTGTAAAAACGTGTACAATTTTGATATGGAGTTAATCTCCTGATTTGGAACAAATCAGAACGACAATATGTAAAATAATAATAATAATCCTGACGGAATATTATTATTTTTTCAGAATTAAGCAATTTCAAAAACAATTAATTTCAGGATAATCTTACGAAATAGTCTCAACTAACTTATTCCAACATAATTTAGTCAAACTTACCCAAGAATATTTAATTTCTAAATATACTTGTGCAGCCACGTGTCGACTTTATCCCGACAAAAAAATTTGTCGGGATTAAACAAATACCGACCACTTATTTTGTCGGGTTTAACTATTCCCAACAAACATTCCAGCGAGTTTATTTTCGATAGAACTCTCGACGGATTATTTTGACGGGTTTAAGCTAATCCTAATGGATTAAGCTTAATTCTGACGAAATAATTTGTTGGGATTAGATGTTTTTATTTTAGTGGGACAATAACTTTTCATAGAATTTTAAAAATATGGAGTATTATTTAAGCATAATTTTGACGAAATAATTCATCGGGATTAGATGTTTTTCTTATAGTAAAATAATATTTTTTTTATGATTTAAAAAACAAAAAAAAATAATGAATCTACTCTAATTTTCTTATAGCATTTTAAAAAATATTTTGATGTTTCAAAGGGAAGTACGAAACCGCCGAATGCTACACCTTCCACTGAAAATTGTGTCCAATTTCTTTCAATCCAATTGACGTTGTAGACAAAGTTGGTACCAATTCGGATTCTGCATGGGACTAAATTGGTCTAAATCTTGTAAATTCTACGTCCAAGGTGACTAAATTGATTGCAATTGACAGTGAAGTGCTCAGTTTTTTGAGAACATTGTATATTTTTTGCTGTTAGTTTTGTTTTTTTCGAATTATTTTACTTATTAACAAATTATATAACTAGTTCAATACTTTAATCCACCGTATAAGACAAGAAAAGTTGCTTATACTAATTTACTTTTTTCCAATTGTTCTGTTTATATGAAAACGATGGTATTTTAGACATATAAAGAAGTAGAGGTGTGCATGAATCTAAAGTTGCTTATACTAATTTACTTTTTCCATGTTTTTCTGTTTATAAGAAAATGACGATTAAAGGTGTACATGAACCTAGACTTGTCTATGTTACTTCGACGGATAATGAGTACGTCACTGAATTTTCAATACTTTTAAGTAAACGTTATAATTAAATTAATAATTTAAAAAGTTAAAATCGAATCAATAATCACAAAAAAAACAATGTCAATTTAATTAATTAAATTATTAATTATTAATTAAATATATCCTTTATTAAAGTAACTGTAATGAAATTATTAACAACAAACTTATTCGTGATATATACGGATTTTGATACTAGTTTAATTTTAAATTTGATAACTAAGCATTAGTTTAAGTTTTACATTTTCTTATAATTTATGATATTTTTTATTAGTTGCTTTTTATTTTTTCAAATAATTGTATAAACGTCCTTAATCGTTAAGATGTAGTTACAATGGTTTATTAGATTTTGCCCTCTCTTTTTTCTAAGGGAAGTTAAATATTCAATCTGAGATCTCTTAGATTTGAAAATTTTGATGACTAGTTAGTGTTTTTACTGCCATTATCAATCGCCTATAACGTTTTCTTTTATGGGAAATAAAAGTCATAATATCTTAATTTTGTAGATTCAACCGTACTAAATGAAAAATGATGTTTAATTAGACAATTGTAGCACAAGTGTAAATAGAGTTTGGACTCTCAATTACAGTATAACCTGATAATTGGAGTAGACTAGAGCAGAGGGCTATATACAGAATCAGAAATATCTAATATTCGTTCATATTTGTATTTAAAAAAAAATATTATTTGTATTTGGTTAAAAGTGAATATGAATACGAATAAATGCATATCTATATCCGTAATATTTGTTTTCGATTAGAGTGTTTATTTATATTAACTTTTATGCTACATTTACATGAAATTCCTATAAACATGTGTTTTTTAAAGTTATGTAAATGTTTGTGGTCAAATATAATTGATAACGTATAACAAAATGAATATTTCAATTTGTATGATCATTTGTTTAATTTATTGAATGCAAGAATATTTGGTATGTGGCACATAAATAATTAAATTTATTTTTCTTATATTATATCTGAAATATTTGATATCCGTATTCGTATTTGTTATTATTCGACGGATATTATCCATATTCGTATTTGTATTAAATGGATACGAATACAGATATAGACATATTTATATCCGTTTTCGAGCATTTATACCCTAATCGAGTGTGAACTTTTTAAATGGTTAGAACGTTGGTTGAAACTCGTACATTTAATGAAAGCCGATCTCAATTGAAGCGATTTTGATCTTTTAGCTCGGTCTTGTTTCTAGTTCTTGAGTTGACGGTTGATATTATTCATGTTGTTTCAATTAGAGTTTCAAAGGTTGTACTATTAATCCAAGTCTCTAGAATTGGATTTTTCAGTAAAAATTTTCTTTTTGCTTTTGCCAAAAGATAAATTACTTTATAGTCATTATTCAAAAGATTATTTACTTTCCAGTCATAAACAAAGTTTATGCTCCCTTTTCAGTCTAATTTATTTTTAAATCTAACAGGTTAAAAATTGCTTCGTTGCTTGCACTGTTTTGAGATCTGGGCTATGATAATTCTTGAAGGATCTCTCTTTTTAGTATTTATTGAAGCCAAAACTTTTATCAAAAAACTGGATCCAATACCTATGAATAATGCTTCTACATATATAGTGATCCTTGGGCTGTCCAGTGCCAACCAAACCCAAACAATTCAGGGGCATTTATAAGCTAACGGATACTCGTGACTTTTAAAAATGATGTCCGGTCGGGATGCACGTGTCCAGGACTGACAAGTGAAAACATAAATTATTGAGAGACAGAAAAAAGAATAACCAAAAAGTATATTTTAAAAACTGATCCGGCCAATTAAATTATGATATCAAAATAAAATTCCATTAATGTTATTTCTTAAAAGTTTTCATCGTAATATAAATAAATATTTCGTAATATTGACATATCTTTTAGTATTATTAATAGATTAATTTGTAACATTAATATATTATTTAAAATATTAATAGAGAAGGGCCAAATTTTCAAAATTTTACTTATAGATGATGTTAAAACACATTGGTCTTTACTACCTTTTTTTATCTTTTTTTCTTCTCTTTTTTAACCTTAGCTTCCTCGTGTTTTTAGATATGGGGAGAGCTCTCCGTTAGTGGAGAAAACTATCTTCGTCTTTTTATTTTTAGTTTGTTTGAATAATATTGTTTTTCAAAAATTTTATTTTTTCATGTTCGGATTCTTTTATTTAAATTTAGATTTCTTTATTTTTGTGAGACATTTTTTACGACGTGGATTTATCCATCATCTCAAAATTCATTTTTTAATGTATGAGATTAATAAGGATTTAGAATATTAAACTTGCTTAACTTGTTGGGATTTTTCTAGATGTTTGATGGAATAATTGTACCTATAATCTTACGTCAATTATTCTCGACATTTGATTAAAGCATATTTATCCTACAGATGGTTCTACGATAAACTATATATTATATCTCAGTAATTTTTAAATTTGATGATATGTGATAGTTTTATATTTTTTTTTGTTTTTATTTTTTATACTTATTATAATTAGATTCATTATAATTTGGGAGAATTCATCCTCTAGTTATATATTTTTTTCTTTATGTTTTTTGTAATTGGATTGATTATACTTTGGAATGATTCATCTTTTTATGTTGTACCTAGCTTTGTTATCCGCTTTGTTATCCGTGCAAAAACGAGTTCTATTTTTCATAGTTATATATTTATTTAAACTAATTTTGAAAATTAAATTATTTTTATAATTGTTTATAATTTGTATAAGTTTTAAATATTTTTATCATTTATCAATCAATAATTATTTTATTTATATTTTAAATTATTAATAGAAATTGTTATATATGATTATTATCGCTATGATTTTCTTTTACAATAGTAAAAATAAAATTATTTTTTAATTAATGTAAATAGTAATAATGTTTGACTTGTTAATTTAGTTGGTTTTTTTTTTCATTTTTTGTAAGTCTTTTTTATATGTATGTTTAATGAGTTATTTTAGTACATATTTTAATAAGATTTTATTGCAATAAAAAGTTTGAAAATTTTAAAATTCTAAATAAATTGGTCTTATTTTATGTAGTTAATGGCACATGCCGCAACCACGACGCAACCATGAAAAAGAAACACAGTGTGCGGCGAGTGGCACGGCGAGCAGCAATAAAAAATATACGTAAATTTTAAACTATTCTATATTTAAAATTTAAGCAAAAGTATTTTGACAACTCAATAACCATATTTAGAATACCAAATAACAAGTTTTTAGTAAATATATAAATTACAAATAATTATAAATGAAGTATTTATAAAAAATAAGAAGTGTACTGTATATTGTACATCTGAGTATTAGAAAAAATATTCTTAGGATAATAGAGATGACGGTATGTGATTAGGTTTTATACATTTATGTAATACCATATTTGTTTTAGGTTTCTTTATTTTATCTTCATTGTTGACCATGCATTTGATGTCACTGTTGCCCTATGGCTCATGCCATGGTCGTCTTTGTTTGAAACCTTAAAAATCGTGAAGGTACGACGATACTGCCTATTTGCGCCACGCCATTAGTCATAGCGTCTACCTTAACTACACTAATTTTATTACATAAAAATTATAGTTGATTAGAAATAAAATTTTAATTGAAAAAATAATAAGTGATGTTGAACCAATTTAAAATAAATTTGGAGAATTTTAGGGATAAAATCTAAATTTAGCATAACTCGTTCAAGATTGATTTATTGAATGTTGAACAGAGTTGTATGGCAATAAAGTTAATTTAAGAACCTATTTAGGAAGTTTTGGATAAAATTTTTGTTTAGCTTTTTATTTACAAAGAATAATCTGGAAAAAAAATAAAAAATTGGTCTTCCTCTTATTTAAATTTAAGATTCTCAAATTTTATGTGTATAATTTCTTATTTCTCTAAACTTCTATATAAAATATAAATTCTCATAGAAAAAATGATGATCGAAAATTGTTGCAATTTAGAATGGATATGAATCTGATTTAAAGGTTGGAATGAGTCCAATTTAATAAATAATTTAAGATCTGCAAAATAAATAAAGGTCGTCAGACGACCCCTTTAGTACGAAAGTTAATACTGGGAAGAGATATAACAAAAGTAAAGAAGTATATAGAGGTTTAGAATGTCATTACCTTTCGCAAGAAATTAGAAGGATATATATAGGTGAGACTGCATGTACATTCGACGGATCTCATTGGTGGATGTGATAGAAAGTTTGTTGTAAAAGTTTAGTTTCTCTAGTCGAATGATGATAGAGTGATTCGACCGTTGTCAAATACGTCACCATATTATATATGTGTGAAGTGATTTGGTGAAATAATTGATAAGATAATTTGGACAGTGCCAAGTATTGGAGTCCGGCCAACAAAAGTATTTGGGCCGACCCCCATCAGAATTAGAATGCTACGATCAAAATCGGATGTCCACGCATTTATACAGCCCAAGCCAATTGTACATTTGGGGTGGGTTGGATCAATGAATCTCTCTAAATCCACTTATTTATCTCAATTAGCTTAGATTCTTGTGCAAGACACGTGAGGCTCTTATTTTATTATTTATTAAAAACATATTATTAACTTTTAAAATTTAATATTTTTATCATTTGACTTTGTAATTTTATTTTTGACTTTTTAAAATCGAATTTACTCATTTCTAAATACAGAGTCATATGAATTTAATGCGTGATTTAATAACTAGAATTATATATTAAATATAAACCACTTTATGTCACGATCATTGTTTGTTTAGTTATTATGATCGTCTCACTTTCTACATTTAATAAAAATAACATTTTATTTCCTAAACCAAGTACTTTATGTGGGAAAATGCAATCATAAATACATAAGAAAGTTTATTGTATAAGATCTCAAATGGTCCAAATTTTATTTAGTTATCAAATAATTAGTTAAAACTCGATTCAATTCAGCATGGAACAGTTAAATTTCAATACAATTTAGAAAGTTTATTATTTAGTACTCTATATATAAAAATTTAAAATTAGATTTTATGTCTAACTATGAAATTTAAATTATATATCCAATTCAATATGAAATAATTGAATTAAAGAACTTTTATTATATAGCACTTTGTATATTATACAAATTAATTTCTTAATTTTACATATGATACTCTCGTGTTTCAAATTTGAGATAGATAAACAAAATTAAATAGATAATAAATTATCAAAAATTTCGTGTTCCTGCCACTCGGTTCACATAATGATATAATGATAGATTATGATCGGTTTTTATATATAATGATAGATTATGATCAAATGCAAAATCTCGGTATTGATATGCAGCAGATCTCAGGTCGTCTCTCAAGCAAGCAAGAAATGGAATTTTATTCATGTTGAAAGATAGCCTTCCATATTAATTGAAATAAAGATAGATAGACCATAATTAAATGTACGAGAAGAAAGCCTACAAAATATATCTCTTTCACTTGGGATTTTTATCACTCTTGAGGTTAATAAGTGACTATTTTTTAGAGATACTAGATTTTGGTAATGTAAATTATATTATTAAATTTTATAAATTTTAAATTTTAAATTGAAACAAACATGATTCATATTCGGTTTCACTGTGCAGTGAATGTATTGGTATTCTACTATAGTCTCCATTTATTTCGGCTTAAAATTATGAAATTCTAAATTTTAACAGTGTAAATTATATTTTCAAAATTTAAAATCTCATAATTTAATCTGAAACAAACGGACAGTGTCTAATTGTAAATATATGTATGGAGTTAAAATAAGTGTCCCAAAATATAGTGATGCAAATTGAGAAGTTCTACTATATTCCGGCTAATTACTGTATAAGAGAGAGACTAAATTAATCCAAAAAATATTCCATTACTGGGAAAATAAAATATATATTCTATTGCATTGTGAGGTGAAATGTTTTAATGAATTACAAATCTCCAACCATCTATAATAAGATGGACAGCTAAATATTGGATAGTTCAAATAATATCCACAGCTTACCTTGGACTAAATATAGAAAGGAAAAAAATGTTTGTAAGACGATAAAACTTTTAATGAAATATTAACTCATGACATGCCTTGAAGAATAATTACAAAGAGTAGCTGCTGGTTTGAGACACTGTATAAAGACATAAGATCCTGAACGAGGTTTGCCTGATTCGAAACGAAGATATATCTCTATTTTAAGCTTTTACAGAGTACAAATTATTCAAATTAAATATATATTTTAATCTTTTAAGTTAAACGATAACTTATGAAATTTTAAATTAATATTAAGTTAATTGATACAGTTATTATATTTTATAGTTTATGATAAAAACTTTTAATTGTGATTTATTTTGCGTTTATAACGTACATAGATTATAATAATTTTAAATTTTAATATATTGTCGTTTGATTTAAAAAATAAAAAACGTATCGAAGGTATACTGTGCAAGAAATATTTATACTGCCCCTATGTATTCAACAATCTTTATTTAACATGGCACTTTTTGGTGCCACTTGCATAAGGTTTTTATGTTTTTCCACAAATAGGACCTACATTTATACATTATTTACTTGTATCTTGTTTATTAAAGATTAAAAAATATGAAGCCAATTTGTGGGGGAAAAAAAATCTTGTGAAGGTATCATTTCTCTTTTTCAAAGACTTGAATCAAGAGATAGCCCAGCCTTTGAATCAGGTTACTTAAACCCTTTAAATCATGTGTTAACTTCTACACAGAATTGAGTAGTATTCATCGTAACAGTATCAAATTAGATATCACCACCATTAAATCTACTTAAAAAAGCTCCTTCAAAAATCGTAAAATGGGTTCCGGTACTATTATACTTGATCTGTTTTAAAATTAAGGATATATTTCTAAAATAACGATTTATAAAATATGTTTTTTGTTCTAAATATATTCTTATTATCATATTATTTAATAATAAGCGATAATTATTGGTCAGTTTACTGTAAAATCTAAAATTTTTAAAAGTTTTAATTGTATGTATTTTTGTGTATATAATAACTTAAAAATAGTAACTTACAAACAGTAACTTATAGAGTATATTAAAAATATACTTAAAAAATAGTAATTTATAAATAATAACTTACAATTAGTAATGTACGAAAAAATATACACTTATGGGGAATAATTTCAAAACAAAGAAGTTTTAGGGAATTTTGGACTTTGAATTGTACCGGCTCAAGATTTGCCCTAATAATAATGTGGGTTATGGTAGAAATTACCAAGTAGTAGATATAATGAAGTTAATTGAAGTAGTGAAATTGTGGAATGGTATTTAAGAAACTTCATTATTTTTTATAGTTTAAAAATAAAAATATATCTCTAATTTTGAAATAATTAACAAATAAATATGTATTTTTAATTTTAGAACGGATAGAGTAATAAATTTATTGAGGTGTTAATAATTCTGCGGAGGAGTTATACCAATAGACTGCGTCTAACTTGTAAGAGAACAATTGCAAATTTCATGACTAACTAGTGTTCATTGGTGAAGACTAATTATGTCACCGCTTGTGCTTCTAGTTAGCTAGCACATACAGAAACGTAAAAATAAACATGACCAGCACACACAATGAACGGAAAGATAAAATTTTACTCCCCATAAAAAGAGTTATATTTTATTTTATTTTAACTAATTTGGGAAATTCTAAATCTATAATTTGAGTTTAACAAAATTTATATAATAAATAATTTATTTTGTCAATTTTTATATATCTATTATAATAATTATTTTGCAATCAAAATTAATAAAATTAAAATTAAATCCAGATTATAAGATTTCACAAGAATACTATATAAAATTTTAAAATTTATTTCTTTTGCTTTTATTGAATGGAGAAAGTAATTAACTTAATGAAATTTACAAAATGGATGCCCTTACAATCAACATAAGATTATCTACAAAGAAATAAGTGATTATTTTGAGGTCACCTATTTTTTTATTTTATTTTTTTAATTTTTTTTTTAACATAGGAGGTTAATGACCATAAACCAACTACCTTCTAGGATTTTTTTATTAACCTGCAATTTTTAAAATTCTAACTTCCTCACTTTTCAAAAGAGATAGTCGATAACTAGTGTGACCAATGATAGTCACTAAATTGCACTCATTATAAAACTTATCTTCTCTTCTCAACTCTCTATGTCAAGTTAATTTCTGAGTCACTTACATCTCATGACCTCCTATCTATATTTATATATTAAAATTGTAAAAATTATCATTCAATTCCATATCTTAAAACTAGACATGACACATTGAGCTTCCAACATAACATCATTTGATTGCAACTTACAACCAAACACCGCATTAGCTGAACCAAATTCCATATATTTAACTCCCTCAGGGCAAGGGGTGGGAGAATTTTCCATTCAAAGAACTAACCAGAAATAATTATTGAGGGCAATCAACTAAATTAAAAATCCATAAAGTATCTTGAAGTTCAAGATATGTAGCCTTTTTTTATAGCACAAGATAAAGAAAGAAAATGATAAACAATAAGGAAGGTATAAGGTACGATGGCAAGACCTGAGACTAACAGTCTGAAAGTGATACATCATATATCAAAATTATAAATTTTATTTTATTAGTTTTGTTCAATGATTGGATGTATCAAGAAGAATTACGATTATTGATTTTGCAAAATTATTTGAAAAAAAGTGAAATTTGATTTAAAATGTTGTTGGGTATATGAATGCATGCACATTCATTTTTCTTACACATTTGCACCCCCTTTGTCAGTTTAAGAAAACGTGAAATTTGATTAAAATGAGTTTTGTCCTCTTGATTTATCCTTATTTTTGGTCATATCCTCTTAAAATTGATATATGTTGTTTCTTACGATTTTAAATTTTTAACAAAACTTCAATTAAAAAGACACTTGTTAATTGTATATTTAACGGGCGGGGAAGGGACTTGAGAAGCTTTGGAGTATGGCTAATATGTTCCAAAGTTGTACATTGCATTACTCATCACATCTTACATATATTAAAAAATTAATAAATATTTATTTTTTTATTTTTTAATAAGTTGTTTTTTCATTTTTTAATAAGTAAAATTTAAAATTATATTTGGGAGGGAAGTACCCTTAGTGGATTGTTATAAATAATGAAACATTATTTGATACAGAGAAATTGATCTCGATGATAAGTTAGCCTGATACAATATGTGTAACATATGTTATAATACACTAAGGATTATTTTTTCCCAAATTTTTTTTTATATTCTACTTATTTAAAAAACTAATAACATGACACTTGTCGACTTCTAATTACATATTTTATGAGAAAAAACATATTATGGTACAGACAAATTGATCCTAACATATTATCTATTAAAAGAAATTGCTGGCAACAAAATTTATATCTAAATTTCAGTAATAAAATACTTAAATATTAGTATATCAACTTAATCAACTTTTATTGGTGTAATTCAACGGTCTTATGTAAGATTGGTTCTTCTTATTTTGTGTGGGAATTACATACTTTTTATTTTATTATTGTTAATTGATGCATTCCCAGAAAAGGAAAAGGAGATGACAAGCGCATGGAGATTTTATATGAGATGGAGCCAGTATCCGACTTATATTATTCCTTCCGTGACATATCTATTCATCTATTATATTAATTTATTTAAAATACTTTTAGTTTGTAATTGTATTTAATAAAATAATTAAACTGGGTTAAAACTTACCTGAAATTCTACCAAATGCGTGTTCTTTTATACTTTTAGACGGGGGTAGTATTTTTTTTTGTTGACTATCGATTCTTCCTCTCATCTTAATAAGGATTAAACAAGTTGAATATAAACAAATATTAATATGTTTATTTTTTATATTTAAATTCGAATTTGAGTATTAAATCACATCTATTATATATTTAAAAATACAAATATTTTTTTTATATTATGATTTCACACTTTTTTTTCCTATGTTACCCTTTTCAAAAAAAATTTATTCCATTACTATTCTTTCCTAATACACTTATATTTTCATCAAATACTCTTAATCCACTTCTAAGTTTCTCGTTCTTACTTTTATTAGGAGTTACGAAACCCATAATTAAAAAATCTAAAATAAAATATATGAATATAATATAATAAATAACATTTTATGCATGACTAATAGAATTATAGACAAAAAATTAAATGTTGTATTTGATAGTTTAATTAACATAATTATCATACCTATTTAAAATTAATTCCACGAAATAAGTACAACCATTCTTAAGTGTATATTAACTAACTTTGAAATATATATTATCATAATCAATTATTTTAAAGTACTTATATAAACACATTATAAATTATACAAATAAAATCAATGTTTCAATTAAAATTATATCATTCAACTCAAAGTATTACTTATTTATTAGTTGAGCTATTTTTGTGTAGATATTATATTTATGGGTTACTAACATTTATTATCATTATTTCATTATAATTATTTAATTAACACCTTCAATGATAATCAATTAAATTGTTATTTACTTGATTATGTTTATTAATTTAATAATTGTATAGTGGATTTTGTTATATGTATTTATTATATTTTCTTTTAATTAATAATTATTAAAATTTACCATATATTTAAATTTTATTTTCTAAATAGTTTGTAGTTTTAATGTAATTTAAAAACATGTTCTCAATTGATATAAATATTTCAAATATTTTTTATATTTTATTTTTGTATGAACTCTCTAACTTTATATTTGGATGTCTGGAATACGTTTTCAAATTTTATAATTAACATAATAACTATAATATATATGAGTAAATATAAGATAATATATTTTAATTAGAGAGTGAACTATAAATTATGTTGATTTCACTTCAATTTAATTAAAATTTTTAACACAACTCAAAGAAATTTTAATGAATAACCTAAAATATAGTGTTAAACATCATATTCATTGCAATTCTTAACTACTATTTTTTTCTTTTAAATTCAATTATCAAAATTTTCTTTTAAATTCAATTATCAAAATTATAAGTCAATCTTTTATTGTATTATAAGTTATATGTGATGAAATTATTAATGAATATGATATCATTGATAATAAAGTATATAAAGATATATATTAAATATGAATAAAATTTATGAGATCAAATATAAATTTACGAAGTCTGTTTGACTTAGTGAAATCATGAAATTAGTAATACTTGATATATGTGCTAAAATATTTTTTGTAACATACGATCAAAATTAAGTTAATTTATGCAAACTTGATATTAAAAAATAATTAAATATAATTTATATTAATATAAAATGTAGAAAATATTAAATTAAAATTATTAATAAAATATTTAAATTAAACAATAAAATAAAAATAACTCGTGTCTTGCACGAGTTGTGAATATTATAAAACAAATAAAAATTAATATTAACATGTTTATCTTTTGTGAAGTGAATCAAATAAATACCCGTGAGTAGTTTGAATTTAATTAAAGTAAAATTTGAGTATTAAAAAAAATAAACGTGTAACAATTTTACTCTAATTAAATTCAAACTATTCACGGGTATTTATTTGATTCACTTCACAAAAGATAAACATGTTAATATTAATTTTTATTTTCTTTTCATAATATTTTTGATACATTATATTAATTTTACTTATAAATACCACTATTAGAGTAAATTTTATATGGAGTACTATATATCATACTTAACTAAATTATTAAGTGAAAAATTAACTTTAAATTTCTCAGTATGCTATAATATTTTAATATATAAAATATAATCGAACTACTCATGAGTAAAATCGATCGAGTACCAATATGTTTAAATTCTACTCGTTTAACTTATTAAACTTCAAACGAAATCTTATGTATATCTCTTTTCATATCGAGTTCAAATAGTGCTGAATAATTTTCGAATCAAGTTCAAATGAATTCTAAATCGTTTGTATCCCATTACCGCCCTATTCATCTATCTCTTTATTTTATAAATTCAGTTATTTGAAGTTATTATTACTATTACTAATACAGTATTATGTCTTTATTTTCTTTTTTAACTTCTTAATTTAACCTTTTCTTTTCATCTCTATTTTTAGTTGTTTCTTCTCCACTTCTTATGTCTTTTGAAATATGTTTTTTCAGAATTTGACCTCTTTCCATTGAGCTATTCATCCAATTTTTCTTAATGTACAAAATAATATTAAATATAATTTATTTTATGTAATTTTAACCATACAATCGATAAAACATGAAAATATAAAAAAAGTCTACCAATTTTCATACAACTTAAACGTGTAAATACTTTAATTTAATAATTGAAAAACTATTAAATATAACTAATTAAAATTGTATCACATTTTAATTTTTAAGATGAATATATTTTACACCATTAAATTATATGAAAATTGATAGATTCATTTACTCTTTACATATTTTATCCATTTGTAGGATTAAAATTAAATAACACAAATCATATTTAAAATTATAAAGTGAAATTAAATAACAATACTATTTGTCGAAGTTGTACTTTATTAATTACTTCTTCAATTGTTCTCCATTTGCCAAATATACATAAAATAAATTTAAAAATTATATAATTAAAATTATATTAAAATATTTTATTTTTAATAACTTTAAACTGAAATATAGTGATATACATAAAAAAAATACTCTTAGATACAATTTTTTTAACCAACTATCTTCTATATTATTAAATATTATTAAATATGTAAACCTCCTATTTTTTACGTCACATAGAGAGAAATTAAGTTAGCCTAAGTATAGAGTGTGCCAAGAAATAGATAGAAAAGAATATTAGATATCGCATGAGGCAAAAGTCACACAACATGACATGACGAAATTTAAGAGTTTTTGTTCATCGTAAAAAAAATTATCTCCATTATTTTTTAAATTATAGAGAAGTGATAACTACTAAAATATATGTTTATCGTAAAATTTTCAACCATCCTTATTTAACATAGTTTAAAGGTTTATATTTAAATATGTGGGATATAATTCAAAAACAATATTAATAATAATACAATAGAGTATTTATAGAATTTACACACACATATGCGTGCGACACATATACTAATATATATTTTTATCATAAATAATACCATATAAAAAATATCTCTAATTTTAAAATATATTAAAATAATATATTGACAATCATATCGAAGAATATATTGAAATAATATATTAACAATTTATTTATCTATCTATAACTTAACTATATATTATTTCAACAAGGTTGTTGGTGAAAGAGTCAATTAAATATATAACTCGACGTACTCAGTAATAATTAATATAATAATAACATATTTTATTAGAAAGTTCAATCCAAATTAAATTTGGATAACACAATCTCTTATAGAAAAAATTCTAACCCAAATTAAAATCAAAACCACAGTTATACTTAATTATACATTAATATTAATTTAAACAATTAAAATCAGATACTAATTACTTAAAACATAATCAATTAAGTATATAATTCGGTTGACTCGCCTAATACAACTAACTAGATATTAATTAATATAACAATTATCACTTTTTATTAAAAAAAATCAATATGAATTGGATTCAAATGGTGTAATTGAATTTATATCCAAATATCATCTTTTATCAAAATAAATCTAATCTCTAATCACACGCAACTATAAAATTAATATCAATTAAAATGATTATAACCTAACAGTATTTAAATATGATATGATCAAATAATGACATAATTATTATGATTTAAGTTATAAAAAAATACAAATAAAATTATTAATCAAACAATAATTAAAAAACATAATCAAGAAACTATTTACGTTCTTTTTTTTTTCATTTTGAATTTTTCGTTCTTATTTCAATTACCTCCTTCTGTTTTACTCTATCCCTTTTATGAAATAGTAAGTATTTCTCATTACATTTGTTATAAATATTTAGTTAATGATATGATGTGATAATTTTATGATTTTTTTAAATATAACATTATAATAAAAAATATAATATAAATGTAACCATTTTTCTGAAACAAATCTTATTTTCGAATTGATAAAATATTATGAAATAATAGATAGTATATAGATATGATGAAAACGAGAGTTACACAACCCTGAGTAGTTAATTATACTATGACAAAAAAAAAATCAAATTTAATATATCTAAATACATGAAACATGTTTTAAAATAGTGAATGTACAACTATAGACAACAATAGCATTAAGAAAGAATATATTTTTAATAATAAAATATTAAGTTGAAATTTAAAATAAGATAATTTCGATACTTGTCTACTACATGAAGTAATAATAAATTAGCCGGCAAATAATAAAATTAGGAAACTGATGGTGTAACATGGTTTTTCGACATTTTCACATGTGATCTCATATTTGTACAATTCTTTTAATAAATTTGTTATAAATATTTGAGTGTACTCTGTTTTCCTTCTTATTTTTTTTTTTCATTTTGAATCTTTTGTTCTTACTTCAATTAGCTCCTTTCATCTCACCCCGTCTCTTTTGTCCGCCTGCGAATTTTTTTTTAGCTTTATGTTTTTTTTTTCATCTTCTTCGTTCTTGCCTCGTTTAGCTAAATTTTGGTTCACAAAAAAAAATTGTATTTTCTTTTTTAATTTTTAGGTTCTTACTTCAATTAGCTTATTATTTTTTTTAAAAAAAGTTGCATTTGAGTTCTAACATATATTAATAGTATATATTTTATTGAGAATTATATGTTCAAATAATAAGTTTTTTTCATTAAATTTGTTATAAATATTTGGTTAATGGTATGATAAGAAGTTTTTGTAAAAATTTAAGAAAATGTTGCATTTATGCTCTACCATATATTAATAATGTATAAGAATTACATGTTCAAATAGTAAGTATTTCTCATTTATTTTGTTATAAATATTTGGTTATTGATATCATGAGACGATTTTGATTAATTTCTCATTATTTTTAATTATTTGAAGTTTGTATTATCTGTAAGACCTATTTTAATATTTATTCAGATTAATTTAAGTTGTGTGTTATATGCGAAATTAGATAAAACTTAAAAGCACAAATCTTTTTTTCTTCTTAATTTGAACTAACAAGTGTAATCACAATAAACTGAAAACAAAATTTACATAGAAAAAAGATTATGATTGAAATTTCTTTCATTTATTTTATACATTCCAAGATTATATATATATATATATATATATATATATATATATATATATATATATATATATATAATTTGCCTTAGAATGGAAACAAAAAATATATTGATGATTGTGAATAATTAAGATAATATACGAGAGAATCACTATTTAAATTAAAATTAAAATAGATGAGACTATTGAAAGTATAATTTAAATAGAAGAATTTAATTTTTAAACAACATTTTGAGAGAAAAAATAATTAACTCGGTTGAAATATGGTTGTATTTACAAGATATATGTATATGAACAATATTAACTTTCTCATTTTACAATAGTTAGGAGATATTATTGTTAGTTTTAAAATTAGAGATATATTTGATATTTTAAATCAAATAATAACATATTAAATTTTAAATTAATATCAATATTCAACTTATTTTTATTGATATAACTATTATAATCTTATGAAATTTTACGATAACATAATTTATATTTAAATTATTTGTGCATTACAGTGATTTTGATATTCAATATATCGTTGTTGTTGCAGGTGAGCGCGTGGGACCTACCTAATGTATACCAAAAATTAAAAATATTCCACAAAAAAGAGACTCAAATTTGTTGAATACTTCATCTCCATCATACAAGAAATATACACAATATCCTAGACACTACAACGTATTCTAAACTGAACCAACTTTGTTCAGAATAATATTTCCCAACGTCAGAATGTATAGGAGTATCTATTTAATTACACACCGACTAATTAGTCCACTCTAATAACAAGAATGGAATAATTCTAAAAATGATCAACAAGCAAGTATGATTCAATCGTCAACCTAAAATAGATTGCCAATGATTGGACTAATCAAATGGTCTTTTATACGAGTTTTATTTAAATTAGAATTTTTGTTTTGAGAAAAAAAATTAATTGAAGGAAAAAATTTCAATTTAAAATCGGAATATGTTATTGGCTTCTATGAGAACTAGACCAATAACATAAGGGCATAACGAGTTTTATTTAAATTAGAATTTTTGTTTTGAGAAAAAAAAAATTAATTGAAGAAAAAATTTTCAATCTAAAATCGGAGTATGTTATCGGCTTGTATGAGAACCGAGATGATATGGGGCAACATGATTGACTAGACCAATAACACAAGGGCATAATTGATTTTCAAAAGCGTTCGTAGGCTTTTAGAATTTAATGTTTTTGTATAAATCTCAAACAATGCATGTCCATAGTTAAACCATCCATTCGTCATTTGGCAGGCGTCGGCAACCTATAGCGATGGAGTCTAAAATTACCTTCTTTCCTTTTTTCGTTTTCACATCAACTCTCTTCATGTAGGGTAATAGCAGCACGACAAGATCATTCCGAACAGCAACATCAAAGTTTCGGCTCTATTCAAATAGTCAATTCTAGACAAATGTCCAAAACTGGTGTTGAGCTGGGATTTAATATTACAAATTTATTTATTGTCTTTTTTATCTGCCATTAACATAGAGCCATGTGCATCTAAAACACTATTCACTAAGAATAATGTAGTTATATGTAAACCAGAGCAATCCCATGATGAACTAAAAATTGCCTGAGACCTATTGTTAAGAATAGTGAATTACTATTCTCATTAATACAATTTAACCAATCGGACAATCATATGCTTCGACCCACATTGAATGCCGGGATATTTGTTTAAGATAAAAGTACATCAAAATCGTAGAAAGTTTTAACATAGCAAATTATATCCATTGAGCAAATATAAGTTCGATCAAGTTTTGTTTCTCTAGAGTATCAAAAGCAAACATAAAGTAGGACAAGATGGACACCCACGTACCATGAGTTGGTTTCAAGATAGTGCGACGAATTTTGATAACAAATAGGTGCACTCCTGTGCTAGCAAAAGAGTCTGTCAGGCTTAATGGGGAGGTGCTAAAGAGTCTCTGGAATCATGATGCATGCTAGTTTCATACAACTAGGTGGAGTGCTTCTTTATGGCTCTCCTCACCGTGAAACTTATGACTTAAGATGCTCACGCTTCCGGAGTAAAAGTACTCGATCTCTTTCAGTGAGTTTTTCAGAAGTACATTTTCTACTACAATCCTTCCTTTAAGATAGAAAAGGATCCTATGATTCCTGCACCAGTTTTACTTTGGATCAACGCTTCTCAATATGGACCTCATATTTCTCTCATATACTATGTTCTTAGAATGGCGTGATGTTCAACATGAATTAACGTTAAAAGGAAAATATGAGCAGAAGAGAGATATGTATACGTGGTATATATCCAGCCGTATTGAATTGCAGATATAGAAATGAGATAATCAGTTTTTATTGGTGGAATTCTCCATTCTGCTCAAGAGGTCTAAACAAACGATTTTATATTACAGATCTGGTCGATTGGCTGTTCTCCAAGATATAAATGGAGGAGTAAGTTGCTTTATGATTTCATCATCAATACCGAGAAGCATTTCGACAATTTCCCAAACGTACGGGGAAGTCATGAAAGTTGAAATACAGATTATACGGAGTAGTAAGCTTCTCCGTTCAGTATTGATGTGATGCCTTGAATAACGGAACTCATTGGGAAGTGTCTTTGTATGTTACGGGCGAGTAAAATAATAAAAGTCTCATGCATCACAAATTGTAGTGAACGAGATTCTTTCTATTTTATTTATCTGCCACAAAATGTGGCGAAAAAATGAGAAAGTATTTTTCTTTGTTTTTTGTAATGACAAAAGTGTTGAAGAGCGAACAAAATATATTTCACAGACTCTATTCGTTCGGCACAAATGATAGCAGACAGAGTAAAAAATTGTAACGAACAAGAGAACCCTACTTATGAATCTCATAATTCATTTTAGTCTTAGACGATGTAGATTGGGTTAGAAAAAAATGTACATTTTTCCAACCCTCTACTATATTCATTGTGGAATTTTCTTTTTTCATTGAAACTTGTTTTGTCGATTGTTGAAGATTTTCATTTCTTTGTTTTTTCCCCCTAGTCGGAGGATCTTATAAGGGCTTGAAATCCAAGACTCGCTAGAGAACTAGAGAATGTGTTATTGGGGCAGTATGTTATGTCCTAATTTTAATTCATATGGGAATCTCATTAATCCTAAAGAAGTGAGTTCACATACATAAATTCATAATTTCAAAGGTTTACAAATCTTTTTTTTTTACAGCGAAATTCTCCTAATTCGAACCCAATTTTTACCTAAATTACCACCCAATGAGATTTGATCTATTGAACTCAAGGTTCAAAGATAGTGCTCTTACCACATGAGTAGGGCCATAAATGAACCGAATATTTTTGAACTCGAACCGAACTCGAACATATTTGAATAAGTAATTTGAATCTAACCTCTTGTCCAAGTTCAGTTCGAATGGTATTCGCGAACAGTTCACGAACATGTTCGAGTTCAAAAATAGTTCACAAACATAATCGAACACCTCATGTTCACGAATATGTATCTTGTATTTGTTCACGAACATAAAAATTGTTCACAAACATAAGATCGTTCACAAACATATTTTTAGACTTTATGTTTCATTTCTCTCAGTATATATATATATATGTTTGTGTGTATAATGTATTGTTTATAACTTTAAAAGTTGTTTTCCTAATGTTATTTTATAGTGAAATTTCATTTTAAGAATTTATTTGTTAGAAATTTTGGTCTGTAAAAACCTCTATTTTAAATCTATTAATCAATTTTAAAAAATTACACGTCTGATGATATATTATTAAAAAAAATGTACAAATAATAAAAGACTATTAATTTACACTAAAATATAAAAGTTTCTTTGGTTTTTATATTATTATATACTAATTTTATATGGTTCACATATATACTAGTAGTAGCTAACGGATTAAGATTATTTAAGATTAGTAGAGTAAAAATGTACAATTATAATTAAAAAAATTTATGAATGTTAGAGATACAAATAAGTCAAAATTAAAATTAAAATATTTAATTTAATAAAGTAAATGAGATTTGATGTTATACTTTGAAAGTTTGAACTTTGAAGTAGACAATTGACAAATAGAGGGTGTATAAATAAATAAATTTAATAAATATATTAAACGTTGTTACATATAATTTGGAAAATAGAAAAATGTTGTCGAAATCGAATAGCTTACGAATCGAATCGAACCGAACTCGAACAGTTCACGAACAATAACAAACCGAACCAACATATTCGATTGAGCAATCGAACATTGAACACTGATCAAACTCGAGTTCGAAATATGAATCGAACCGAACATTTTCAAACCGAACATGTTTACGAACTGTTCGATCAGTTAGAGGCTTACGCATGAGCTAACCATAAACTCAAAGGTTTACAAATCTTTTGTTGTTTTCCACAAATAGCTTTAGTAGGTAGGTAGGATAGTCGGGAATTTTTTAAAATATTAGATCTCTTATAATGAAATTGAACCAAAATTAACAATTCAATTATTGAACTAAAACCATGATATTAAGAAGCAGAACTCGGAAGTAAAGCTCATTATATGACTTCATAAACTGATGAATATTTATATATACATTCAAATATATAATTTCCGCACAATAATATACCTAGTGGGGTAACACATCGATTCATCCATCACTACAGTTCCAAACCTTAACTTGCATGCTAGATATATATAACTTTACAACGCATACGTTTTTTTTATAATATGTTGCAAAATTAGAAATACGTTTGATTATATTCGAAAGTTTTGAAACTCTCGAGAAGAATATAACTTCATGCCGTCGCGACGGTCTCGGACTTGCCGGAAATTTCAGAGGTCGCCTGATGATGATAGTCATGATCTTTAGTTGGCATTGATGAGGAAGACGTATTATTATTAGTGAGCATGGAGCACTTGTCTTTTATCTCGTCATGCTTCATTTGTTGTTCCCTACACTCTACACTACAAAATGCTGTATCACCCCTGTTGTACACCAAAAATATCTAATTAAATTATCAGTTTATTTATATATATGTTTTTTGCACTATTAATTAAATATATATTGTATAAATTCATTTATAATTATACATTATGTGGGAAACAAATTGAAGAAATGTGAAGAGTACTAATTATTTGTAGGGTGACCATATGATATTTATTGTCCGCCACTACACAAACATGTATAGACATGTATGGAATATTATTGAAAGTTTCATCCTACGTGCCTGAAAAATATGAACTACTTATTTGAGCATGTCTATGTATAAAAACTATCGAATTGATAACAAGTTATTGAACATTTTAATTAAGTTAGTTATCGAATTGATTGCATATTGTATAATCAGATAAAAGATATTTAGATAGTTAAACAAATATTTTTGCATGATTGTTCGATCTATTATATTAAAATTTTACCCCTCAGAATAACAACTATGAGTCTACGTCATGCTAAAAAAGAAAAAAGAGACGGACATTCAATGTTTGAAAGAAATTTTAACCGAATCATAGAAAAATGTTAATAAAAAAAATATATATATATATATATATATATATATGAAACATGCATAGCGTGTACGTAAAATACTTGTATATATAATTGTGTTAAAACTAACACAACTAACATAAATGTATAATACAAATACATAAATTTAGCATGTTCTAGAAACTTAGACTAGTATTTTCACCCATTTCACAAAGAATTATTGGGAAGAATGATCAAAAATAGTTGCTTTGAAGTGTTATTTGATTTCTACATAAATTGATTTTAGCTAAATGGTTTTATCTAAATATCTACCGCATAACTAACTATATATATTCTCAAAACTCAAATAAAAGGTGTATATTTATGGAGTATTTATAGGAGTGTTTAGCTTGGTAGAAGTACTATATGTACACGAATATATATATATATACCTATACATGAAGATATCACGACCAGGTGGCAAACGGCGTTGACAGAGCCCACAACTTCCCAAGAAATCAGCCGTCATATTCTCTACGGTATTACCATTATAATTATCACTGTTCCTCCTCCTACTGCTGTATCTCGGCGACACGATCGCCGCCGTCAGAAGGGGATCGCTTTGCAAGTCTCCGGTGGCCGGAGTGATCTGAAAACTTAACGGCGATTGAGGGTCGTCAACGGTGATTCCGGTCATGCTGGTGGTCCTCCTAAACTGACGGCGTCCCATCATCATAATTATGATCTGACACAATTAACTAACCTGTTTGTGCCTCGGGATGCGTGAGAAATTAAGAGAGAGAGAGAAAGAGGGAGGAGAGAGAGAGTTGTGGACTCCGGAGAGTGGGAAGGGGAAATGGAAGGTGGTGAGTGAAGATAAAGAGGAGGCCATGCGTGCTCGGAGTCAATCTGGGCCGTTCCTTTGATTTCTAGATCCGTACACATGTCTCCCATCAACTTATGTGTAATTATTTTGGTCACTTATTTTTTATGATTATTTTTGTTCGCTGGTCATGATTATCACATTGTAGTCATTTTCTATTGTCTTGAGGAATTTGGAATTGATTTGGGCTCCGTTGAAAAAATAATAATCGGTTTTATTTGGGTTTGATGTAAATGGGGAATTAAATTTGTGACTCCATTTTAAAATTCAATAAATTAAATAAGTTGAATTTGACCACAAAAATATTTATTTGATTCAATTCATAAATATTTCAATTACGTTATATATATTAAAATATCGTAATATATATGAAAATTTTAGAGTCAATTATGTTATAGTAATCGAGATAACTATTATATAGTATGTTATAATTTACATCAAACATGGTGGATATGTTTAAAATTAATTATAACATATGTTCATCCATTAGAAAAAAAAAAGAAAATAACGTGTATGATTGTAATCTAACTTTTGTGAAAATGATCAAACCAATACTCATGAGTAATTCAAATTTAATTATCATAAAATCTTAGCATTAAAAGTATATTAGATCAAATATTTGAACTCAAATTCAAGTGCAAAACAATTAAATAAAATAAAATTTAAACATACTAATGTTCCCCTTTATTCTACCCGTCTATACTTCAATTCGTATGCCACTATTCGTAGATACATTAAAATTAAGATTATGAGAGTGGATAATTTCCGATTTTTATTCGTGTATACTTTTAAGATAAATAATAAGAGAAAATATCTAAGTTTTAAGAAAGTGAATGAGAAAACTGATAAGGGAAAAGTGTTATAGGTGTGTGTGAGTTATAGTTACCTAGCTTCTTTATGACAAAAAAATATTCAAGAATACTTGTAGTTTGAATTTGTATAAAGTTCATATGAGTAATTTAATTTCACATTAAAGTTGGCACATGTGACTCTTTTCCATTCCTATTTCTTTGTAAAAATAAAAAATGAGAGTGACTGTATAACTACGATGACCGTTTATCTTTTTTCACATATTAAAAAAAATGAAGTAGATCGTTCATGTTTTTCTTATTATGGTAAGTTTTTTTTATAGTTCTTATTATGATAAGTTAAGAGTGTAAGTATGGTAAAGATAAATTTAAATACTTTAGAGAGGTGACGTTTACAATTATTATTATTTTCCAAAAAATATAAATTACCCAAAAAAAAAAGAAGATATATGTGTAAAGAATGTAGAACCTAATGAAAATAGTGAATATGTAACACAATCATTCCAAAACGGAAAGCACGAATTGGGTAGATGGAAAGAGATACTCACTCTACTCCACAACATAAATAATTTTTGAGTTTTTTTATGAATGTTAATATTTTATCTTCTATTTATTTACTTGTTTAAATGATCATTTATTTTAGAAATTTTGTTATAAATGTTAAGAGAAAATGAGAAATAAGTGACTATTTTAATCAACAATCACATAATTTATTATGGGATTCATCTTCTCTCAACTCCCCTATATAAAATTAAATTGTGTGACTATTGATAAAAACAATCATTTACATCTCGTGGTTTAATAATAATATAAAAAAATTTAAAAAAATATATCATCATAATAAAAAAAATTATACATATGACTTTTTAAAAATAAATTTAATGTTTAAATGTTACTCTCTTTTTTAATTGAGAGAGTACAACAGAAATGTAGACGGGAGAAATATGACATATAGCTCATTTTCTATTTTCATTTATGTGCATACACACACATATATATATATATTTCTAGTATTGATCTCATTATTCTTTGCTTTAACAGCGAATCCCGATCAATTAAATTAAGTAAATATATTAATCTTAATGGTGAAGTTAAATGAAAATACGAAATAGCAGTTCTTTTTTCTGATAATGGCAAAGGTAGTACTCATTTAGTTTTTTTTTTTAATCACAAAATTTATGTCTAATACGGACTATTGGTTTTTGTTTTCATGACCATGTAATTAAAAATTTAAATTTAATGAATTAAGTTGAATTAAAATGGCTTTCCTAGTAGCTGGTGGGGTATGATATGGCCTTCATTCGGCCAATTTCGAAAATTTTCAGCTTCTCGATCATTTTTATTATAAAGAGAAAATGTTTGAATCAATTTTGAGACGTGTTTAGATTTGAATGAAATTTTAGTAACGTAGAACTCAAAAGAAATTCAAGGGATCAATTAATATCCTTCGTTTCAAAATTAAATATAATTATGTTTTTTAAATCAAATGGTGATATACTGTATAATTAATTTTAGTTAATATAATTATTATAATCTTTTATTTTGTAACAAGAATATTTGATTATAACATAATTTATATTTTAAATATTTATAAATTATATAAATTTTAAAATTTAATATATCGCAGTTTGAATAAAAAAATCAATATATATATATATATATATATATATATATCTTTTTTATTTTAGAAAAAATATGAATACATTGTGTATTGATGCGTATATAATAACACCAAAGAACAAATGAGAGCTAAATGAATGCATTATTGGCTGCATTCTTCTGTGATTAATTAGTGGATTGTGTTAATTTGATAAGTTAACATCAGCTGTGCTTTCTCTTTAAAACGAATATCTAGAAGACTGGAATAATCACACATAAAGCCAAACGAACACTTCCTTTTATTACTTTGGAGATTTTTACCAAGTGCATAAGGAACAATTTTTGTGTAATAATAAGTGAGACACATTTTATTATGGAGTAATATTTAATTCTATATGTTTAAATAAATATTTTCAAGTTTTGAATTTTCTCAACCATACCCTATAAATTGGTGATTATTCAACATTTTTTATGAATAACAATTAACAATAGTTTATACAGTTTAATTTGATATCTCTGCATTCGAATTTACTACTTTGATATCCTTTTTTTTTCTTTATTTACTTAATGTTTATGTCTGTAAATATAAAATATTTTGAACAAGTATTTAGTTATATAATACATTGCAGATGAAAGTTTGTATCCCCTAATAGGCTTTTCCTTTCCAATTTTGAGTGATGATTTTTATTTTCCCGATTAAAATTAGCCAATAGAAATTGTTTCTTTCATCTCGGTTCACTTGAATATTATCCTTTTGAGATATTTATTCATTTGTAATATTTTCTTTTATAATAAATTTAATATTCTTACTAGTCCAATTAAATTTTACGGCCAAATTACTTTTTTCACTACTTTTATTAATTTCAATTTATTTATTATTGATCATTTATTCTTAAATGTAATATAAACGACCAAATCAAACATTATTTTTCCTAATATTGGTACAAAAGTTAAATGTTACAAATGGATTGCGGCATAGTGGAGTAAGGCCCGGTTTGTTCAGTTATGTTAATATAATTTACGTTGTCAGAATTTTAAAATTTAAGCAAAAACAAAAAGTATTTAAGAGGAATTGTTGATATGAGGAGGACATATGACCACTCGTTTTCAACAATTATGAGGGAACGATTATTGGGCCTATGGCACATAGTGCACATCCACATCTACCACTATATTTGGATTGAGAAGCACAGGCCTAATTTTAGTACTAATCCAGCACATTTGTACATAATCCTACGGTTGGTGAGCCATTTAAATGTTAAGTCCTGGCCTCCTCTTCCGTCCACATCTCCTCACTCGTCGGCTCTTGTCTGTTTCCATCTTCGCCTTCCCATATACAGTAATATTTAGGTCTCCCCAATTTACTTTTTCTCCTGTTCAAAAAATATTTATAAAAAATTGAGATAATTCCGGGCCACTATATGCCAAGGGTCAAAATCCTCAAAAAGTTGGTATTCTTTTTTTATCTTTCCTTAGCAGTATACTTTTTTCATAATACCAAAACTATCCTTCTTCTTATTCTATTCTTGTTATAAATTTACTAGCGACTTTCTTCTTCCACTATTTTCATCTATTTAAACTTTTTTTTTTGGTTGAGATCTTTACTTTTATTTTCTAAGATCTAAACTTGCATTTTTCTGAACTTTACAGATCTAAGCTATGACCACCATCATCGCATATATTTTTTGTCCTTGCCGACTCCCGTCACTGCAAACTTCCGTCTACACAGTCAAATCTATCGCAACCACCTCTAGTTTTTTTCATTCTTGCTACTAGATATAACGACATTACTTTTTGATCAATTAACATTGGTTGCCTCATTCTTTTTCTATGATGTCGTTGACTCCTCTTTCTCTATCGTCGACATCAACATTCGTCATTTCTTAATCGCAGAATACTACATCATCATCCTCCATTAATAGCAAATTATCCTCATTTAATTTCATTATAGTACGTTTGAAACTGAATAGTAACATCAAAATGACAAATAATAACATTAATTATTATTATTGTTTCTGTTAATTTTTATTGGTGGTGTTGTTCAAACCTTTATCCATTTCTTTGTCAATATAATAATTGAAGAATAAATTAATTAATTTAAAAATTGTTATTATTTAGTTAAGATAATTAAATAATAATGAAAGGATAAATAATGAGTGTCGAATCTAATAAAAATAAATTGGTTAATCGGTAAAAATACATGTACTTGATGCTCCACCCAAGAGAGACATGTGGTTCCAAGATAATGTCAAATAAAAAAGATTTTGGTTATAGCTTTTCGTGCAACAGGACGAGGCAGTACTTGTGTAGCCTTATCTTGAAATAAACAACTCTCACACACTCTATTTCCAAAAAAGACTTCTAAAAAGAAAAAAGATCTTTGAAAGTTATTTTCGGAATCCAAAAGAGAGTCCTTAGGTTCTTCCAATAACTAAAAAGTGTAACAATCCTGAATCTAATGAGGTTCGTGGTGGTGGAGGAACTAGATCAAAAAAAGAGAGATTCTAACCAATTGAAAGGATCTTCTGATCAATCCAGAGATTCTTTGGATTCCATTAGTAATGAGGATTAATATACAAATTAGTAATATCCGAATTAGATCCAAAATTTTCAATTTGTAAAAAAAGAGAAAGGGGTGGATTGTCTAATATCTTTCCTCCTCCATCACTTGATACTTCAACGGGGTTTTATCTAGAATGAAAGAACAAAAAGAAAAACCTGGAGAGTATCACTTAAATCATTGGTCCAGTACTAGATGTAGTTTTTTCACCATATAAGATGTCTAATATTTATAACGCTCTAGTAGTTAAAGATTCTAAACCTGGGATTTTTTATGCATACAAGTATTTTTATTGGAACATTGATACATAACTAATGCAACGCTTAGAGTATATCTGGAATGATTAGGCGTAAAGTGTCTGTAAGTGCCTTTTTAAGTCGACCATAAAATCTCAGGGCTCAACCCTAAACATGCGGTAGAAACTACCAAGCTGGAGTACGGTAGGGGACAAGGACAATATATAGGATGGTTAGAAAGAGTTGTGATACTTGGCTTGATCCAGAGAAAAATGGACTAATTCATTTTCTTAGGAACACATAAAAGATATAAGATTCGTAAAAAAAAAAAAAAAAAGATAACGCTTCCATTAAATACTTAATTTATGAATTTCATAGTAATAAAACTGAGATAGAATTTGTAACTTGCTATCCTCTTACCTAGCAAACAAAGATTTACCACCGTGTGGAAAGAATAATTCTTTCGGATCGACATGAGAGTCCAACTACATTGCATTGCCAGAATCCATGTTGCATATTTGAAATAAATTCTATTTGATTGTATCAAAAGGCCCCATGAATATTTCTCTTTTAACATTTCTCTCAAAAATTATTATAAAACTTCTTTTTAGTGTATGAATGTTAACAGAGATATTTCTAAGTTTTTCTAGATCTGTGTTTCTCTCTCTCAACTTTTTTTTTTGTAACGTGTTACAACTCTTCTACAGTTAAGGCCATCGCCTGAAGGATTGAGTATATCCATCAATGAATGCTTATTTATGTAAATATACTAAGGCTTATCGAATACCTTGATTATTTAGAAATGCACAATTATTAACTAACATCTAAATCATCATCAACATCATTTATATCGAATAGAAATTTTCGTAACTCAATTGATATTTTCAAACTCCGTCTGTAACCACTAGAAGCTCGGAAACAAAGATAAAATGTGTACGAATGAGATATCCAGCAACAAGAAAAAGGAAACGATAGATGTAGTAGGATCTGGTGTACAAAATTTTGAGTCAAATTAGAAAATTTAAGATTTTTTATAATATTTTAAGTTGTAAACTCTTGGCTACGTTTTTATTAGGGGTAAAACTTTATTTTATCATATTTGTAAATAGGAAAAGAGTTTTAGTTTTGTTCTCTAAGTAATAAACGAATCCTATATAAGATCAACTTCTTCCTTATATAATGGGATTATTTTACAACCCTTGACATGGTTAATTTCCAGCAATTATATCTTCTATTGTACGTGTTCTTCATAAACTATGTGTCGCTAAGTCTCTCTTTTAGTTGAAAGATAATTAATATTTTGATTCGCTACGAATTGTGAGATTAATTGTTTTATTTATTCATTTGTTCATGAGTATTTGCTTCTTATTTTCCTTGTCATGCTTATTATTATTTTGATTAGTTAAATAAGACAATCGATTATTTAATTGTTAAAATATTATACTGCCTACTAAAATATCAAATCCATAATTGTTTTAATATTTTAATATTTGAGGCAATTAACAACGTTGGGTGTGAAAAATTCTAATTGCTTGTTAAGGGATTTGCAATCTAATTTAAATAGACTGAGCTTATGTGTTTTTTGGTTAGAATTGAGTCTCTCTAATTCTTAATGTTATTAGTGGATTAAATCATAAGAGTTTATTTATTGTTGTTCATTGATAAAAGAAATAATCATTAGATTGTATCTTGGTTATTGATAAATTAAGAAAAGATTAGTTGTTAAAGTTTGTTGACAACTATAACCAATTTATTTATGAACATTTGAATTATCCTTGCATCTATGATCAATTCGTAGAAATTAAAATAAAGATTAATCCTTTGACTAGTTTTCATCATTCATAAATTTAATTTTTATTTAATTATTTTATGCAGTTTACATTGATATTTACTTCTTAGTTAATTAATTCAAAAACCCCATGTTTTATTCTTTTTATTTTTGGCGAATTAAATAAATCTATACCAATTCCTATGGATATGACTCTGCTTATAATTGTCTACAAGGTAGTGCATTTTGTAGGTAGTAATCGTCGATATGCTCATATTGGTGACATTATTGTAGCTATGATCAAATAAGCAATGCTAAATATGCCCCTAGCAAGATCAGAAGTGGTCGCTTAAACAATCTCAATCAGCCCATCTCACTGTATATAAGAACAGATAATGACGATTTATATTAGAACAAATGGTTATCTTAATTTAGAAGTTGTTAGAACAAAATAAGTTAAAGTGTTAGTATAAGGGGATGTTGAATACAAACACAACTTTTTTATCTTTTAAAAGCTTAACAAGCACAAATTGGAATAACTACAATATTCAGAAGACAATAAAGATATTTGCTATGAAAACACACATATTCAAGTTAAAAAGTTGTATTATAACTTGTATTTTTCTGAGAATCTGTATAATCACAAAGTAATTAAACAACAACAATTTTGTAAAAATTTACAACTTCTTGTTTCACACAAACTTAGGTTTCCTTTTTTCTGATCTTTGCTTTCGCATTGGAACCGTAACACGGAGGAGAGTGACCGGTAGAGGCTGACGAGGCTCACAGTATTATTTATATAATGAAATTAAATAAGAAATAAGAAATAACTTTTAAAATTGATAATAAATCATTTAAGTTAAGATTAATTAAGTAATAAATTAATCAAAGGCCTCAGATAAATCAAATAAAATTTAACGGGCTCGCGAATGGCGTTATATTAGTCAAAAAATTTCCTCAGACTCTAATTCGGTCCAAATTAAATTAAAATTTAATGAAGGATGATCCACTTCGTTGATCACGAGCTCAAGAAATCACATAAGCAATACACATTTACATTCCTACATTGAATTTAATTACAATAACTCATGTTAACCTTATGTACATGTTTTTCAAAATTTTATCTTTCAATTAATATATATTATTATTCTTTCGATATATGTAAGTTATTCAAATGTTATTTATGTTAATATCGATATTCGATTTAATCATTGATAAGTATCATACAATCTCTTATTTTGATGTACATAAATTATGTTATATTTGCATAATTTTATTTTTTTTTGTGGTTGGTTAGCTATTTGAATACACTAACACGCCAAATTAAATTCATACGTCTATAGAATTTTATTATGTACTCCTATACTTGTATGTGTGTGTGGGTGTGGAGTGGGGGAAGAGGGAGAAATAAAGGTTGTGCGATGCATTTGCCTGACATCCTGAGTTTAATTAATATTATATTAGAAGACAAAAACTAAGACACAAGTAATCTGAACCTTGTAGATAAAACATTTTCACAATGATTATGTATGTTATCACAATGAAGTTAGACGGTGGTCAGACTGGTCAACTAACAAACTCTTTGATAAGAAGTCCTAAGTGCACATGTGCCAAATGAGTTGATAAAAGGCACATGCGATAATTTTGATATTTTTTAAGTAAATGGTCAAACTCATCATTATCATTTGAAGACTTCAGAGCTATTTCTTTTGAATTACCTTTGTGGTGTTGGCACTACTCTACCAAATCTCACAAATACTAGAAATTTACCTATTCTCAAGAATCACCTATGTGATTATATATTTGTGAGCGTAAATAACTCATGTCATTATTATGAAATGTTTTATAGACTACGACGGGAAGGTCTAACCATTTTACAAAGGAAATGAGAAAATGCAGTGAGGGAATAATTCATGCTTGCCTTGTTATGGATAGCCTTTGGATGAAGAGAGAAGCAAGAGAATTTGATATTGATGTTTAAACCGTAAAACATGTACGATGCCTTTAAACTTTCAGTGTTAAAATTATTATTTTGGATGATGTAAGAGAGATTATTTATTATTATAAATGTTTGAATGATGTTAGTTAACTGTTGTTGACCGTGACAAAATTTTTTATAAAATTTATGAGGCCGTTACAAATATTGTAATTTATATTTGTGGGCAAAACTAAAGATATGTTTTACACATTTTGCTCATTACAACTATAAAATATTATTATATTTATATCGTACACATGTATAAACAAGTATTTAATTATGTAAATAAAATTTGTTATTATTATTATGATTAGGGAAAATGGCAGAAAAAATGCATGAGCTTTAACTTATTTTGTTATATAATATTTTAATCTCCGAAATATACAAGTAAACATAATTTTACAAATTAAACTAGTATGTAAAATAATATTATATGTGAGGTTCTTTCGTTTAGCATTACATTATTTTGATAATCATTTAAAAATAATATATTTTAGTCTTAAAATATATTAATTTTATATGATTACAAAAATTATAATATATAATTATTGTAATTTAAATCGTAACTATATTTAAAAAGAGGTGATACTTTCGCAAGGTCTTCTTATTCTTTCATAAATAAGACCCACATTTATACATTATTTATTTGTTTATTGTCCATTAAAAATTATAAAAATGTAAGTCCTACTTTTGGTAGCAATTTTGATTCTTATTCATGAATTAGAATTGTATGATTCAAGTAAGTGGTATGATTGAATTTTGCAGTGGGTCAAGGGAGTAACGTTAAATCTTGAGAATTAACTTGCGGATTCATGCACGATAGGAGTTTTTTTTTTTTATATATATATTAAAATTGATTAAAATTATTGAATTCAATCTATAAAATGTATTGTTATTTAATTTTTAGTAATTTTCTTGATAGTATATATGAGATCAGTAATCATATGGTTGTGTATAATATTTATAAAATTGAAAATAAATGGGTCTGTCTTATTTTTTAGATATAAGTTATTTAATAAATTATTATTTTTTAAATATATTTTGAAGTTGCTTTTATATTTTCAAGTTTTTAAGTTAATTTAATTATCTAAAATAATTTACATGGCCTAATATTAAATATATTTTACTTTATATTAATCAAAATAATTTAATACATCTATATTTTTTAAATTTTTTAATTCTTTTTCAATAATTTTATTGTGGTGTTCTATTTTTTGTCATATAAATTTTTGTTGATTTTATTTTTTAATTATTGATAATCTTGTTATTTTTAAAATTTTTATTCTTTTTTGTTGTGCTATTTTAATTTTGAGAGATGTATATGATTTTTTTAATGTTTTATATTCATGAGAATGATATCTAGTTGACTTTTATTCTGATAACTAGATTTCTGATATGATTTTTTTAATTTTGATAATTAGAGACAAAATATGATTAAAAGAATAAGTTTTTTTTTCAAAAGCGAAAATGACATTGCTGAAATACTATATAATAAAAATAGATAATAGATGACATTGTGAGGATTGTCATATTTTGTAGTAATATTGTTATTAAAAAACACATTTTCTTCATGAACCGCTGCATTACTTTTGTGCTTCCAGTAACATATAAATAATTTAGGAAAAAAATAAAAAATAAGTGACTACTTCTCTTTTCATTTTTTTATATTAAATTAAATTTTATGACTGTTTTTATTATCAGTTACTTACATGTTGCAGTCTACTAATTTAGAATATATTTAATAAGTTTTATTATTTCTTTTTCTATAATTTCAAATTTTAGTACTTTAATTTCTTTAATTTTATTAGTTTTATAACAACAAATTTTTTAATATTATTTTGTTATTTTATAAAAAGTAAACGATATGTTATTTTTAATTTTTTCGCTGCATTGTGAAGCGATACATCAATATTTTCGTTTAAAAATATCTTAAACTAGTCAACCAGTAGCGATTTAATGTGATTTTAGTGTCATATTTTCTTATAAGCAACGCAAAGAACAAATCATCTAATATCCATAATTGAACAGTACCATTGTAATCTCTAATGTTATATACCAAAAAAAGTGAAAATTTACATAACATTTTATATTTTAATACTTTTCTAATTAGTACATTCTTTTTAAAAAATTACACTATACTTTATAAAATTAATAAGTATAATTATAAAAAGAGAAAACGAAAAATAAGTTATTGTTTTTGTCGACAGTCATTTATTGTATCCATTATAAAACTCATTTTATCTTTTTACTCTCTTATACTCACTTTGTTTCACAAAAAAAAAACAACATTTAAATTTTCTACCACTATTAAGTTTGTATCTTTGACTAAGAATTAAATATACAAATAATAAGTTTTTCTTATGAAAGTTGTCATAAATTTTTAAGTTATGACAATATCTATAAGTTTATAATTAAAAGTTTTTTAATTTATAATAAAATAATAAAAAAAAATTTAAATACAATTATTTTTTTGAACAACTTTTTTAAAACGGTTGAAATATCAAATTAAATACTATAACTGATTTATTTATAAAAATAAACTATAATTTAATTATCTTAATTTTTATTTTGTGCGCTGAGAAGCATGATTTTTTGGGAGTGATCATGTGAAAATGTGGATCCCACACACCGAAATCAGTTAAAGAAAAACGCCGGTGAACGCGCTTTCTTTTAGCACTTTCCTTGCTTGCTTTTACATTTAATTTTTATCCAAAAATTTCAAACAAACCATGTGATTGCCAGTGCCAGTGCCAGCCAACCATTCACTAGCTAGCACCGCCATCTGCTCTCCAAATTTATTTATCAAACACTTTCCATTTTCCGCTCACTCGCTCCTGCTTTACTAAAACATCTCTCTCTCTCCTTCTTTCTCTCTGCCGACAAAACTTACTAACAAACAAACAAACATTCATCAAATTTCACTAGATCCACAGATTAAACAACAATGGGTAGTAGATCTGCAGTAGCAGTGTTGTTGGTTGTTCTCTGCGTCCTCCCCGCCATCGCCACCGCCCGCCACCTCCATATCACCCCACACCCTCTCCTCGTCCAAGGCCGCGTCTACTGCGACACCTGCCGTGCCGGTTTTGAAACTTCTGCCACCCGTTACATCGCCGGTGCTTATTTACCTCTTTTTCTTTTGCTATTATTCAGATCTACCCAAATAATTATATAGTTCATCTGTTGTGTTGATATTATTGATATGTTCTGCTTTCTTATTTGATCTAAAATTACTTGTATGCAAGCACATGAACCACTGTACACAACTGATATTGCCGGATAAATCGTTGATATAGGCAAATAGCGACCCTTCGGAAAAATATTTAGTCACAATCAATATTGTTAGTGGCATTTTGTTAGTCTAACAATATAGTGAAAGTCTTAGCTAGAGTTCTGTAGCGACACTTTATTTGAGCTTGATATTTTGCAATTTTAGATTATTGTTGTCATAATTTAAAATCTTTAAAATTTAAACTGAAATTGTGGGGTTTATAAATTATAATTGATACAGAGTATTAAAACCGTCATATATATAGTATATAATTTTAGATCTTGGAATTTTTTTTTTCTAATTTTAGATCCTAGGCCTCAGTTGCTAATTTTCTTGCTCTAGTTGACACTGCTAACAAATGGATTAACCTTACTGTTGTGAATCTTTTTAGTTACTATAAAGTTTGTGGCTATATATAGATCAGATCCAGATCTATTCGTTTGTGGGTAGTGCGAACATACAAAATATTTTTTGTTGAACTGAAAATGTTATATTGGTGGAGGCAGGTGCAAGAGTGAAAATTGAGTGCAAAGACAGGCAAAGTTCGGAGCTGAAGTTCAGCGTTGAGGGTGTCACTGATTCCACTGGAACATACAATATTGCTGTGGCCGATGATCATCAAGACGACTTGTGTGATGCCATGCTTGTAAGCAGCCCTGAATCTCTTTGCTCCACCCCCGACAACGGACGTGATCGTGCCCGTGTAATCCTCACCCGATCCAATGGCATTGTCTCCGATACCCGCTTCGCCAACAACATGGGCTTCCTACAAGATGAACCCATGTCTGGCTGCACCCAACTCCTCCAGTCCTACCTTGAAAATGATCAAGATTAGAATCTTTTACTCATTATTAATGGTGTTGCATTAGCTTCTTGTGTTCATCACCTCTATCGTGTAAAACTCTCTGTATTCTTTTGCTTTATTGCTTACCTGTTATTGACGACGGTGTTTATATTTAAACTATATTCTCACTTCGTTGTGGGATTTTCTACTAAATTACATTGTTGTAAGAGGTTAATGTCCAATATATTATGATCATAATCTTTCATTTTTTATCGTTTTATTAATTGCTTCAAGTTTTTTATTGTTTCTATCCATGATTGATTGCTGTCGCTTGCTCCTAAGTTTTTGAATATGTAGTTCATAGCAGATGTGTGAGGGTTCTTTTGAGATCTTTTTTCATGGAATTATTCTGTTTATAGCAGAATGTGTGATTTGTGCTCCAAGCAGAACTAGATTAAACTTTAGATTCGCCCTTTACGACGCTAGGGAGGCATTTGCAATTAATATTTCTAAATTTCTTTTAGGGTGTATTTGGGAACATGGATTCAACGGTTTCGAATTGGAATTGGAGGCCTGAATACCAAATCAATTGTTTGGATGTCCGACTTCGTTCGGAAATGACGTGAATTTAGAATTCTAAATCGCTCAATTTGATAGAATTGAATACCATGCTCGTGAAAGAGAATTTAAAATCCAATCAACGAGCACATCGACGAAACTACATTAGAATACACATGGTATTCAAACTGCAAAGCACGATCTCCATTCTCTCACACTTCTACTGCTTGCATATGGTGATTTCTCTTTGTCTTCAATCTCAGCTCTCTTAATTTTACTCATAGATGAGATTCAAACATATAAGCTTTTGATATATTTGGACAAGTAAAGTTTGTTAACCTTTCCCAATACATGGATCCAAGGATAAACTGCTGTTGTTTAAGATTAGTTTGTTTAATGATTAGTTTGGATTATTCAGGAGTGATAAAGTTGGTGATGGTACTTCTCATTGGTTCTCTCCCATACCTGCTGCATTAGGGAGTATATATTAGAGGTTTAAATTCTTGATTAACATTCTCCCTTCTTACAGATTAATTGTTGATTTTTTAAAGATAATTTTGGCAGATATTGTTTACAATACACAAAGTAGAAGTATCATATTGTTGTTTAAATAAGAGATGGAGCTGTAAAATTTAACCACCAACTGTTTGATAAAATGTTAAAGAAGAGTTTTGATTCTACAATTTTGATATAAAATGGTTTAGTGAATCAGTGGTGATTATGGAGATGTGAATGGTGAATGTCTTCATATGATTTAAAGTGCAAGAAAGATTATTTATGATAGAATGTGAAATTGATTAATTAAGTGTAAACTATTTATGTTTTGTCTATTTTGGCGGATGTTTTGTTTTTCTTTTTCACAACTACTTGAATTCAATCTAAAATATACCCAAACAATAGAATTCTAATATTTTGGTATTGAGTTCATAGAGTTAGAATTCTATGTATTTACAATTCTAATTGAATTTCAATGGTAAAATTTAATTGAACATGGTATTTAAAATTCAACTAGCGTTATGTTACTCGCTCCATTCTCCTTAACAAAACCCTTTTAGGAGTATTGCAGAATTTAGAGGTGGAGAGCTTGACAAAACTCAAAAGTTAAAATCCAAATAATACTATCAGAGGGTTGCCCTAGTAGCATGAGTGATAAGTTCTGCAAATCTGCAGAACTGAAGATGAACTCGGAAGAACTTAGATGAAGTTTAGAGAAGAAAAGAAAGCATACGAAAGAGAGGATTCATTATTCATTCAAGTTGTTATGGGAAATGTTTACTCAACTGTATATATATAATCGTGTAGAAGCTTCTACTCCAACTAACTTGTAACCACCTTTTGTATCGATTCTATATGTATATGTGTAACTAACTTTGTAACTAAATGTGATCGTATGCACGAATCAGTTAACCAGAAATCAGCCCCATTATGGCTATATGCACCAGTGTATTTGTAACAAACTCTTACATTGGATTTTAGTAAATGGAGCTTTGTCTTTACTGTTGAATGGGCTTGTTGTGGAGATGTATTGCTTGAGCTTGTTTCATTTGATGCATGTCGTTTATCAGTGAGAAAATGATGATGGAAGCCACCTTCTTTGTTATAAATTTGTGCAGTAACCAAAAGGTCGATCCGTAGAAGTAGAGGACAAATTCAATGTTCAGTTGTTCTGTATCCACCTAATAAAATATGTATTCTTAGAAAGCCAAGTGACGGTAAAGGAATTTAATTCAGTTTGACAGAAAGGATGGTCATTCGGACGAATTCCAGCGACTTACGTGTCAAATCGGGGAGAAATAAAGAAAATGGTAAGAATTATTTTTTAGATCTACCATTTTGGAATAAATGTTCGACCGCTTGTGAATTTTCAGGTACTATTTTCTTCGCTATATCCGCAAGTAATATTTTCACAATATTTTGATAAAACATGGTTCAAACTTGAAAGTCCAAAAGCACCAAAAAGTAAATGTTTCTGTCATTTCTTTAAACCATATTCTAGTTTATTTTCGTTGTCTATTCTCCTTATGTACAAAAACATAAAGTTTAAAATGAAAATAAAAACAAAGAGCAAATTTTAAAAACTTTACCAATTTTCTTGATCTTATACTGTGCTATAGCATATCATAATAAAATAATAATATTTTAATCTTTTACTATTTGCACTTGTTAATTATTTAATTAATAGATAATACATTTTATACATTAGTATTTATTATATAAAAATATATTATATTTATTATATATATATATATATATATATATATATATATCTATATCACCTATATAAAATAATTATAATATAATATTAAAATATCAGACATATAGATAATATATTAATGCATATAACTATATATAAATAATATTAATTAATATTAATATATTATATATATTAGTTTTATATATTATAATATAATATTTATATAATATAATCAAAATTATAATAGCATATACATTAATATTTGTATTAATGTATTAATTAATCACTATAATATATAGTATTTTTGAATTTAAAAAATATAAATAAAATGTTACTTTCTATATTAGATAAATATATAATATTTTAATATAAATAATATAAAAATGTGAGTGTATATATATAAATTAGTAATGTTGGATTATAAAATAATAATATAATTTTAATAAATTTAAATAATAATACTATAATTTCAAAAATATATTTTTCACAATCATCTAACTAACTTTTAAAATAAAGACGACGATGCAACTCTTTTTTTTTTTTTTTCTATTTTCATCCGGATTTTGGAAAGATATTTAGTTTATGAAAATCGCTGTTCCTGAAACTTCTTCTCTTTTTTAATGCTTAAACCCTAAAATTCCTAATAGGCTGCTTTTTTCTTCTATTATTCTATTCTTCCTCCTGCAGGGCCGATCCATCTCAGTTTCAGCAATTGAGCTTTCCACTGTAAAGCAACCGTCATCAGCTTCTCTCGAGTAGTGGCCGATTGGAGAAGAAAAGGGAGGTCTATTCAGCTTGGGGATGACGAGCAACAGTACCAGCAAAACGGTAACGACATTAGGGGTTAAGGGATCTTCCCTCTCCGCCGCCGCCGTTTTCGAAGTCGCCAATTCTCTCTCTCTCATCCGTATCGATTCCTCTTCCAAGTTTTCCACTTCTTCATCTTCTGATAAAGCCCCTACAACTTCCAATTCTGTCCCCAATTCCAAATTTTCACTTCCTAATTACCTAACCCCGGTTGAATCCAGAGCTTCTCTGCTCCTTCTCCTAAACAAGCTCCTCCTCTCTTCCTCATCTCCAGCTATTTCTCTTCCCAATGCTACTGCCGCCGCTTCTCGGCTTCTGGGTATCCTCAATTCGCCCGATTTCAGCTACCCCACTGATGAGGATTGCCAAATCTTAAACCCCATTTTGGACTACTGTTCAGTAAAAGCTTCTGCGGTTCACGGTATTTGTGCTCTTCTGGACAACTGCTCGACCGATTTGTCCGTCATTGCCGACGCAGTCTCTGCTTTGTCTTGTGAGGCCTTGAGGGCTGACGTTTCTTCTTTCAATTCGTTGATAGATTCCGGCGATGGTACTTCCGACAAGGACGAGGTTGGTGTATCCACTGACCTTAAAGTCTACCTCAACGGGTCTAAATTGATTGGTAAGGCTCAGCAAAATATTCAAAGTGCTTCTAATGTAGATGTTATTCCGGAGATTCATGGTGCTTTTAGATTAATTTCAAGAACCCTTCACGCTAAAACCCGGGTGTTTTTGAACTCATCTAGAGGTGGGTCTGGGACTGGAGCGGTAGTGTTCCTCTTACCTCTGGCCAAAGCCCTTCTTGATTTGGGTTTGTCTAGTTGGAGCCGAGCTAACATTATTGTTGGTTCGTTGGGGAACAATGACGATCATTTGTTCATCACTCGTTTTATGGAAATGTTTAACACGGAATGCCCCGGGATTGATAGATTAAAGGAGTTGTATAAGTCTTGCCAAGCTGCTGATTATGGTAATGACTACGTAAAGTCTGTACATGATATTTATGTTTTAGCCAACATTATTAGAACAATAATTTCTTGGGAGGCTATATCTGCGTTTATTTCACTTTCCATCTTGGTTGAGGGTCAAGGTGGTACGGATTTGTTCATTCAGAAGAGCAATGTGGTGGAGGTGCAGGCAACAAATTCGGGAGGAGATGATAAATCTAATGATAAGAAACATCAAAAGGAAAAGAAGAAAAATAAGGTTGTCATGGGGAAGGGAACTGCTGCTCTTATGCAGTTTCTCAAGGATAGGTTGCAGGCAACAGCAGCTGCAGAAATAGAGACACGGGTGCAAAAGTTTTTGTTGATCTTTGACCCAAAGGACTCCGGTTTTGAATGTTTAGTTCACAAAGTTAAAGACATTGTTGACAGCAATGAAAGTCGACGGCTTCCAAAGCTGCCAAAGGTAATACTTTTGCATAGTGGTGAAAAATCACACCAAAAATTTACTTGTAAAAGTGTATTTTTCTTATGCTGTTTATACTCTTGCGGTTACTGTCCTGCATCTATGGCTGAATAAGTCTAGTTAGATTATTTTAAATGTAACGGAATATATGATGCCTTGAATAGTTTCAGCATGTATTATTGTACTATGTAAAATTTTATAAGTGATATCATATAGATATTGAAAGAACGAGTAGTTGTGTAGAATTTGAGAAAATTATATCCCTTTACTTGCCCAAGGTTGATAACTCCATAAGATTTTTTGGACTGCTGGTAGAAGAGTTTTCAGATAAGCCACAGTCTGCGTAAGATGGACTGAGTATGGACAGACTTTGGTCTACCTTCCTTTCCAATAGTAAAGGTGGAAAATCTGTATAAGAAATTAACATCCGTGACATTTTTACCATCTTCCTATATGTTTCCTTCTTGTTGTTAAACTAAGTGATGAGAATACCAAACTGTGGATTCCTTCCACAATTCCTCATAGAGCTTCCGTTTCACATCGATGATGCTATCACAGATTATAAACCAATTTCATATTTGGGTGGAATTATAACCCAATCGAAGCTTTGCCAGTCCCTTCTTGTTGTCCAATTGTGTATAGGTTGATGTTATATTAGATCATCTTCAGCATTATTTTGTCGATATATTTACTTGTTTCCAGTTGAAGAGGCACACTGTTACATGATTTCAACAAATTTGCATTCTCGTTATTAATTTTTCGACTTATGTTTGTTATAAATCAGGGTACTCGTGATTTTGCGAAAGAACAGATGGCTGTAAGAGAGAAAGCATTCTCAATAATAGGTGAAGTGTTTAAGAGGCATGGTGCCATGGCCCTGGATACTCCTGTCTTTGAAATGAGAGAAACTCTTATGGGCAAATATGGGGAGGATTCAAAGTTGATTTATGATCTTGCTGACCAGGTAGATTAGTAGTTAACATGACAATTCAAGTAATTAATCTGTTCTAGTTGCTAATATCCTTTTGACCTGATATACTTCCACTTCTTTGCTACTTATTTCTCAGTTAACAATTTTTTAAATATTTGAATGCTAGAAGACTTGACAAGTTTTCTGAAATGATTCATTATTAGATGATGTGGACTACAATATTTAGAGCAAGTTCTTGGCCGTTTAGATTAGTTTAATAATGTCAAGAAAACAACTAATTTTCTTAGTTGACAACCTTGATAGATTTATATTTTCAAGAATGTGATGTCTTAACACTAATCTTCTACAGTCACTATTAAGGACTTCTTGCTCTCGATTATGCTTATTGTCTTCAGTACATTAGTTCCTGCAATGAAAAAGAGTTGGCCTCCCTAATGCCTCTTTATCTCATTCTTCTTATATGAGGACCACATTAGCTTATGCTCAGCTGCTGAATTGAGTTAAAATGATTCTTTTAATGGTAACTTGTTAGAAAGATCAGAAAACTGAGAAAGGATAAAGCAGCATTAGGAAGATGTTAATGTCCTAAGTTATCGTGGAATATAAAGTGGAACCAGTTTTTAAGTTAATCATATCTGTCTTCATTTTGCTGTCAGGGTGGAGAGCTTTGCTCCCTGCGTTATGACCTAACAGTACCCTTTGCTAGATATGTTGCCATGAATGGGCTCACATCGTGTAGAAGATATCAGATAGCAAAAGTTTATAGAAGGGACAATCCTTCTAAGGGAAGATACCGGGAATTCTATCAATGTGATTTTGATATTGCTGGTCAATTTGAGACAATGGGACCAGACTTCGAGGTCATAAAGATTTTGACTGAACTGCTGGATGAGCTTAACATCGGTGATTATGAGGTAATATGTCCGCATAAAGCTGCTATAGACTCCACTTACATTATGGCTAATTTGATTGTCTCATTGTCATATCCCCTCCAGCATCACTGCTCTAACACATACTTCTTACGAGATGTAAAAGAATTAAGGTGATTTTGCTTTTACTTCAAAATTTGAGTAGCATTATCCTGCGGATAATAATTTACTCAGGTAAAACCATAAAATAAAAGTCGATCCTACTTTGTGTTTTCGAACTGCTTGTCAGCTATAGGCATGACTGTTGAAAATGGTTGTGGGAAAGATTTAAAATGCTGCTTATCAAGAAAGTCCTTCAATAGTTCCATTAAACATTTTTGCTATCATTTTCCAAAATTATTGTCAGTTTACATGTGTACATTTTACTAGTTCAAATGCAAAAGCAATCTGACAAACCATTAAACGGAAAATCTCCATCCATTTCCAAAAAGCTTTTATAACATAATTATTTAACTCCTATAAAGAAATATGATAAATATGGTTTCTGCTTCCAAAATGTTGTGTGAAAGGTGCATGATATGTTTGAAATCTCAAATGATTTAGGAATTCAGATTTGCCTGTCTGTTGTATGTGATCTAACATATGCCACTTACTCTAATGTCCTTTTTCTTTTATATGTGTTTTTTTTCTTTTTTTTATAACAGATCAAGCTGAATCATCGAAAATTACTGGATGGGATGCTGGATATATGTGGAGTTCCACCAGAAAAATTCAGAACTATCTGTTCAAGTATTGACAAGTTAGACAAGCAATCATTTGAGCAAATAAAAAAGGAGATGGTGAGTATTGTGCCTTGTGTTGAACTGGAGTGGTATATTATCCTTGTTTTCGATTCTGCTACATGCACAAGTTAGTTTATAACCTGATGGTGATGTATTCTAGGTTGAAGAGAAGGGCTTAACCGTAGAGACAGCAGATAAGATTGGTACTTTTGTGAAGCAGCGGGGATATCCTTTGGAATTACTATTTGACCTTAAACAGTCAGGCAGCAAGTTCCTGGAGAATAGTGAATCATTACAGGCCCTTAATGAGTTAGAGATTTTATTCAAAGCTTTGGAGAAATCAAAATGTATCAATAAAGTGGTTCTTGATCTGAGTCTGGCAAGAGGACTGGATTATTATACTGGAGTCATATATGAAGCTGCTTTCAAAGGGACTACACAGGTAGACTTCATTTTAATATGGTGAAATAGGCATGCATTAATTGGCAATTTGTTTGTGTCATTAATTATAATGGTCTTTTTGCTTTGTAGTCTTGCTGCTTTAAAGTTATTAGTTAGAATGGCAAGTCACCGTCAAATTCAAGAGATACTTTTTCCACTCCGAAATGAACTAGCTGTGGTCTTTTCACGACAGTGAAAGGCAGAACATCTTACCTGGTGCTGGCTAATATAATCTAATACTATCCCTTACCCGCTCATAATGACTTGTTTATGGTATTGTCTGTGATTAACATAGGAGGGTCTAGGGATACCTAGTGAGATGTCCAGGTAAAGTGGTAGTCTGTGTTGCCCCTAGATTCTTTATAGTTTATATATTCATCATGTAACTGATGTTCCATATAATAGTCATTCCTTTCCTCATCCTTACTGTTATTTTCTTCTTGTGTATGATTGTACAGAATGTTGTAATAGCGCGTACAATATAACTTTTTTCTTCTTCAGGTTGGTTCTATTGCTGCTGGTGGACGTTATGACAAATTGATTGGGATGTTTGGTACAAAACAGGTTCCTTCTGTTGGTGTCAGCCTGGGAATAGAAAGAGTTTTTACAATAATGGAACAGCTTCAGAGAGATCAGAACCTGGTATGTTGGCATGCAATTTGTTAGAGATAACACTGCTATGTAGTAGTTCTATAGATAATGTTTGATCTGAGATGAATGCTGCATGTATCATTATTTCATAGTTGTGCTGTTATTCTGTTAATTTACAATTTACAACATCAGCAATGCCTTTAACCCGACCTCGTTGGATTGGCAGTTGACAAACCTATGAGAAAAGAAAAGCATAAAAGATTAAGAGAAAGTACTAAACGGAAGTGTTAATTTATAATTATAGCACTTCATATTTATATCTTAGTTTAAGAGTATTGCATGTAGATAATTATATCAGTGAACAGTAAGTTCTTCTGCCATTGTAGTTGTCTTCCTTAAGCCACAATACTTCTTATTGTTGGTTTCCTTTATGGCTTTACCTTTCTTGAGATTCTTGGATCCACTGCTTTAATTGTATTAGTTAAGTTAAGGTGGGACATTTATTAACAGAGGTTTGACGGAAAATGGATTAGAGTTGCTTCCAGAGTTAAAAATATGTTATGTTATCAACTTTTGTTTCAGACAACAAGGATTTTAGTGCAGAAGCTGAAAGCATATCAAGCACAAGGCCTCTATGGCTTCAGTGGGCTTTATAGATTTGACAAAAATAGCTTTCACTTAAGGGTCAACGGATCTTACGGAGTTGAAGATAAGAACTAGAGTCTAATAGGATCTGGGTTGTATATGTAAGTTTGTCTCACTAGGTTAGTCTACAAACAAATAAATGGACAACTAGAGTTATTCTGTTTGTTGGCTTTAGAATGTGAATGGTATATTATATTGCAGCCTTAATATTTTCTGTTAAACAAAATAGATGGTGAAAGTATTGTCTCTCTCTTTTGGTATTTGGGTTCATTATTGTTTGCAATATACAAGAATAATAACTTGGTCATTATTATTTATTATCATTTTTACTGGAATTCTTTGATCTTTTCTGAGGCAAACTTTAGAGGATATTAGTTAATGACTTGCTGGTTATATATATATATATATATATATATATATCTTGGGGTTGAATGTCTAATACTAATGCACTAGATTTTGAGTTGACATTTCACATCTGGCTATGGGTTTTAGAGTGGTACTATAGCTTAAAAGCATCTTAGGTGGGAACACTAGGAAGTAGGATTTAACCAAGGATCTTAATTGGTATATCTGGACTTGACGGTTGATGCAAATCAGCTTCAGATATTTAGACTGATGAATATAATAATTATCCCTGTAGTAAATACGATTACTGCATTTTAGGAATGCAGCCTAGAGCTGGTTTTGTGCAATTCCTTATCAAAGTTTAAATGCTGGATGCTGTTGAATGTCTGGAGCCTACTCCTGTGGAGACATCTAAGCATCTTGAGATGAATGTTGAAAATTGCACCAGCCAAATGTAAAAGGTTGAAACTTGATGCTAACACCGTTCAGAAATAAATTTGACCCTTGTCAACTGTATGGTATTGCAAACTTTTGTTTGAGAATAAATATAGGTAAGCCTGTGATGTGAACCTTAATGTTAAAATGACCAAAAAAATGAGAAGCGGAACAAGAATTTATTCTTTTTCAGGAGGGTGGATTATTAGAGAACATCTTTGCTGCATATTTTGTAACCTTCGTTTTGCTCCATTTTACCTCACCATCCAGAACAGTTCTAACAGACATTTTGCTTGATTATATAGTTTTATTCCCAGTTATGTTGAATGATAATTATTAGTTCCAATTTTGATATAACAACACTAGGTGACTTGGCTCATTAAATTACTGCCTTAATTGATGGTTGGACACTCTTGTACAGTTGTAGCATTCTCGGATTAAGATGCATCTCATTTGGGTCTTTGCAGAATGAGTGACATGATCTGTACTTTATTTAAGGTTTTGCTAAAGGTTAGATCTATTTATGGGTATCAGCCAAAGAATCAACTGTGATTTTTTTATGGCTGGTGGACTCTGCATATCACATTCTTGTTAGATGAACAGTAGAGTTCCAATGAACAATTTTTCAGTTGAATATGTCAATAGCCTCTCCCAAAATAAATTTAATTTTTGATTCACAGACTGTCCGAGCTTCAGAAACACAAGTCTTGGTGAGCGTTCTGGGGGATGATCTATCACTAGCTGCTGAACTGGTTAATGAATGTTGGGCTTTCAAATTAAAAGCAGAGTACCTGTTAAACAAGAGAGTAATGAAGCACATTGATCGTGCCAAAGATTCAAAGATCCCTTGGATGGTAATTGTGGGTGAGCGCGAACTTAACGAAGGAGTCGTTAAATTAAAAGATGTTGTGGCCAACAAAGAGGAAGAAGTCCCTAGAAGTAAATTTGTCGAGGAGCTTTGCAAACGTTTGGGCAGCCAATCACTCTTAAGAAACAGTTTTGGAACAAGCTAACATGATCATCAGGCTTATTGTATTTTTAGTTTAATCTTCTTGTTATACATATACATCATATTATTGCTACTGGAGATCTGACCAATTGCTCAAATCCCAGAATCTTAAATGACTTATATTGGAAATATTTTAGATTGTCCAACTTTTTTTCAATTCATTCCTTGTAAAATTCAGCAGGCATTGCTACATATGCTTGTAAAATCTAATTTTTGCGACATTTTCTAAATTTTAAGTGAATTTAAGTCCCTCCTATTTGAGTCATACATGTCGAAGCAAGAATTTCTTTTTCTATTACATCTTAGAAAAATATAAATGTTTAAGGAAAGATGGAAACTTGATTAGCCTTAGAGTTTTTTGTTTATATTAGTAATTTACCATTTCTTATGTCTTTCTGTTTACGCAGAAATAATTGTTCTCTATGCCCCAAAATTTAGAGATACACATTAGTTGGAGAGTTAAAATGATAGTTAAATGTAACATGAAAAATTAATTTGTTGGGGAAAAAAAGAACGAAGATGATATTGAAAGTTAATCTAAAGATGAAGGGAGAGAAGTAAAGTTTTGTCTATTATTAACTCTATTATAAAATTAGAATTTTCTTGGAAGTTTATTATGAAATTAGTTTAGGTGGGGTTTTGTCATTTTTTTATTTTTTTATTTTTTTATTTTAAGATTTTATGTACACATGCATCATATATTTCGTCCCTTTATTCCTTTAATATATTGGTATAGATGTTTAATATTTCATTTTTCACGTAGAAAAAGCAGGGTTCTAAATCTTATATAATACTAGCTGATATAGCACATGCGACTGTGTGCTTCTTTTGTAATTGATAACGAGTATAAGTTAAATTCGTAACTTCCTGCGTGGTAGAAAAATAATGATAAAAAGAAATACGAGAATACTCTTATGACACGGGCCTTTTTGATAAAATTGAGTATTAATATCTGAAAATTATAAGAGTAGAAAACTTAAATTTGTAGAAATTTAAGTATTTGTTGTTTGTTAAAAATTTTTGAAAATTAAGAGATAAAATTATTAAAATTGTTCAATAACCGTATGATATATATCTGAAAACAACAATTTAATTTATTTTTTTTTGAGAAAATTTTATATTTTTCTCTAACTCGTTGAATTTATTGTGTATGATTTGTAATTATATTACTTGTAAATGGATATATACGAAACCAGATACATCACTACTTGTATCCATATATATAGTCAAATTTAAATTTTGAAAATCATACTAACTTAATTTTAAGTTAGATTGAATTGAATTTTGTTGGGGATAAATTATTTTACTATATAATTGTATATATAATAATATAATATCTAATTTGGATTGAGTTTATATATGTGTGTGGATATCTATGTATGTATATGTATATATAGAACAAAAATTAGAGTCGTGGTAAATATTCCCTTTTTTTAAATGGTTATAAAAATGGTGTACATATCACTAATCATATAAAAACGTGGATTTGTGTGTGTAACACATTACTTATTTTTATGTGTGTAATATAAATGAACTACATGTAACACATTAATTACGCTTTTTATTTATACTCTATTTTATTTTTTTGTTCTTGTAATATAAGATTATGTCAAAATATATTGTCAAAAAAATATTTTTGATTTTCAATTTTAACAAACTTTAAATAAAAAGTAAATTTTGTTCATTTTATATAGATATGATGAAGTGAATATATATTTCAAATTTTAAACATTCATTTTTATATTATTTGAATTATTTCTATATTTAATTAATAAATATCATGTACATTTAATTAATCTACATAGTAATTTTATATTAACAAAATTAATAATGTACTATACATAATTACATAGAATGGAAGCATATATATGCTACAAGTCGTATACTTGTGCGTGATTCTGTATTTATTATTTTATATCAAAAAATATAAATACATGTTATACACACAAATATATATTATATATAATAATTGAATATATATATATATATATATATTATAAAATAATCAATTCGGATATAAATTCTGAATAACAGATGACGAATATGTGGTATTCATCGGATGTTTATTCAGTCGAAACGGATACGAATATAGCATTATCCGTATCCGTTTCGTAACAAATAAACTTATTTCGAATATACATAATATCCGCTTATTTCGAATACGAATAATATTTGCTTTAAGAGAATACTGACACAAATGAATATCGGATTCTTTGTTACTATTTATAGACTTAATTGGGGGCGTATTAATTTCTTAGAAAAAAATGCATCATCATATTTAATATTTCATAAAAATACCTACGTAATGTTTATGTTGGAGTGACTTATCGTTTTAAGGCTTAAGCCAATTTATAGAACTGCAATTTTTTAATTGTATTAGACTTAAACTTAAAATTTTAAATCATATGCTTGTTTACTTATTAAACAAGCTTATTACAAAAAATACAAATTTTAAGACTTAAACTCGTTATCAAACAAACCCATATGAAATAGTACTAAAAAATCCAAAAAGAAAAGCTATCCAATTTTGATAATAAATTACATTTTAAAAAATTATCTAACAATTTCACAAATTTATATAATTGAAAAATTCAATATAAATTTGATCGTAAAACAAATAATACTACAAAATCCATAAAAGTCCAAACAAACAATAATCTTTAATAAATGAAATTTTTATCAAATTCGTATTACAATTTGAGACATACAGTTTCTGTTGAAAATCATGCCATAATTTCTATCATAAAATTCATAATTTATTATAAAAAATAAAAAAAATTATTTTTGCAAATTAGTGGAAATGCTAAAGAGAAAAGTAAAAAGATGTGGATGCCAAACAAAAAGTTAAAAGTCGTAAGTGGACAAAAGTCCCCGCTATTTCGGAGGGCTGGATACACTGTTTGTTTTGGTTGCAGTCTTTAAACGACGGCGTTCTAGTCTCACCGTCTTCAACTCATCTCTCTCTCCTGTCTCCGGTCGTCTCCTCCTTTGATCTCGGCTCCCATTTCAACGAACCCTTTCCATATTCTCTCTGCAACACCAAATTTGAAGTACCGGAGTAAGGTTTTACTTTTTCTTTCCATTTCAACGAACCCTTGCCCTTTTTTGCTTTAAAATTTATTCTTGTTCTTAATAATGCTTCATGTTGATCCATTCGAATTTCGAAGTGTTCAATGTTTTTTTTTGGGTGAAGAATTCCTAATTTTTGCTTTTAGTGTTATGTTTTTATGGGTATCTTTTCTTTTAGAGTATTTAGCAGTAAATTGTTAGTAATTTTACATGTAAAAATCAGCTGAACATACATTTTATATTATTGTCAAATTATGATCTTGAATACTCTCTCCGTTCCAAAGTTAAAATTAAAGATACATTTCAGTTTACACAAAATATGATTGGGAAATATTGTAGTTCAAGATTAAAGTGAACGTTTTACTTTCAATAGATTTAAAGCTAAATATCAGAAAGTATATTAGAAATGCTTTTAAATACAAGCTTTTATAGGTCGATGTTTTTATAATTTCATATCACAAATAACGTTCGCTAAAAAATAAATGTATCCTAATTCCAAAAGATGGAGTATGTTATTTGTAATTATCTAATGATTAAGAGGCAAGCCCCCGCTGATTATTTTGTAATTTTCTTAAGTTGGAGTAGAATCCAAAGTTTGAAGAAATCAGAAAACTTAATCTATTTGATTCATGAAATCAGCAAATTTGGTCTATTTTATAATTATATTTCTAATTTTTAAGGCGTGTTTATTTCTTAGCTGAATGCTCCTGGAAAAACTGCGCTATCACTTGTCAAGTGGAATTTAGTTATGTTTTGCTGCACAATAGAAATCCGTTGCTCCTGTGTTCTTTTTATATCTGTCTGTGGTCTGTAATGCCAACGTATACAGTATGAATTTTGTTTTAAAACTTCTAGACGATTTTGGGTCTAATACATTGGTTAAATGGTGCATGCTATTGGATCAAATAAACTAAAATCAGGATATACATCATATGATCAATTAATAGTGTTGTGTACTCCCTTTTCGTTGTGTATGTTTTGACTACTTTGATTGCATTATCAGAATGATTGCTGCTTTTCACCAATCTATTTGGAGCAATCAAGTGCATGGGTATTCTGATGGTTGGTCTGCACACGAGGGATTAAGAAACTTAACTTTCAGATTAACGTTAAATAGTTGTGGCATCGGTAAAACATCTTTAAGAATAGCTCACTGGAGCTCTAACAGTCTAAAGTTGCGTGTAGTACATTCATTAGTTCCAGATCCTGTTTTATCATCCCTTCAGAGTGGTAAGTGAAATTTAATTTTCTAGTGTTTCTCCATTTGCATATATTATGTCTAGGTCAAATGGTCAGTTAGTGATCTGTCTATATTTTCTGAATCATTCTACGTGATCTTTGATTCATCAGATGAATCTACTTTGATCTTGTTACGACATGGGGAATCAATGTGGAACGAGAAGAACCTGTTCACTGGTTGTGTCGATGTTCCATTGACTAATAAAGGCATCAAAGAAGCAATTGAAGCTGGTAAGAGAATAAGGAACATGCCCATTGACGTTATCTATACATCAGCACTGGTTCGTTCTCAGATGACTGCTATGCTTGCCCTGACCCAACATTGCTTTGGGAAGGTGTGTAAACATGCTCTACTCTTTATATTACCTTATTTAGTTTGAAGGAATAAATCTAGATAGATCCTTGACTCCTCCATTATGGACCTGGTTATATAATTTGAAGAAGTTATCTTTCATCCTGAAACATCTTGGTGAAGTTATGTGGTAGGACTGTGGGAGGAGCCTAGAGCCACCTAGTCGGCTGATCCTTTTCTAGGCAGTTCTTTTGGTAGTATATGTACTTGTAAATATTGGTGGAGATTTCCGGGATACTACTTATCATCAATACCTAGTATCTGCCTGATTTGAAATACTCCTTGTCTTTATCTTAGCTATCTGATCATATTAAGTGGGGCCTGGATGTCCAGAAAATTTGCTATGGTTGTGTATGAGAGTATTAGTGCATTAAGCGGGGATTTTTGAACACTAATTATCACCAATATTAGGTATTTGGCTGATTTAAAGCTCCCCTTGTCTTTTTCTTTGCTGTATAATCATATTACTCTCTTACAAGAACTAAATCCACCAAATATTATGAAGTCATAAAGTTATCCATGACTAAGTTTCAATACACTAGAAGCCGAAGATGTGCCACAAGAGAACACCTGTGCTCCACAATTAGAACGACCACCCTATAGTAGTCAAAGTCAAAAAGAAGCATATAATAAAATAGATTGAAGGCCAACCGAGAATGGAGCTTGGGTACACCTCATAGAACCAAAAGAAATGTAAGCTAAGAAACCAAATTTGAACATGAGATATCTGGTACCCATGAAAATAACTGGAGTTCCATTCCTTGTAATATATACATTGAATACCATGTGGCACCACCACTACCCTTTTCAGTTCTTCCTAATATTAACAATGTCATCACACAGAGAAAACACAGTTGGCCACATGCTACTAGCTCTGCCACGCATGAAACCGTTTGGGAAAGGCCCTGCCCTCCCTGTTGTAAGTTACTCCACGTAAGATAGCAATCAAAGCTGCTTTCCAAGAGAGAAGGTCACTTCTAGGGTACACCTTTCTCCAGATGGTGCAGTACCTGATCCTCTTCATTTTTCAAAGCCTTAAAATATGAGCACACTGAAAAGCATGCACTACTACATCCTTTCTTTAATTGAGTCTTCCCTTATATAATCTCATCTCTATCCTTCTAATAGAGAGAGTATGACAATTACCTCTTAAAATTATGTTCAAAGCTGCTGCCAAGATAAGCTGCCCTCAATCTCAGATTGATACTTTGCACCCTGAAGTCAACTCCTATTTAGGCAAGGCTAGAAATTTCTTCCTGAATGACTCTTCTTTTTGGTTAAACCATCCAGTATTCGATAGTCCATTTAAACTCCGACTAATCTGGATTCGAGTTGGGTCAGATTTCATGTGGAGGAAAGCTCTCCCGATACTCATTTTCTCCATTCACAAGTCTCGAACTCGAAACCTTGCTTAAGAGGAACAAGCTCCTTACCACTTGAACCAATGAGTATTGGTCTTGAATGACTCTTAACTGCACCAACAATTTGACCAAAAACTGTTCTTGCCATTTCTGACCTCCCATCCTTCCATCAAATCCAAAATGGTTTGTAATCATCTCCAAAGGTTTCCTCTTATTGCTACACACTCTCCAAACAGTGGTTAATTAAACAAACCTCATGTCTCAGATACCTAGACAGCCACAATTAATAGGGATATAGAACTAATTCAAATCTAAGTTATGTGGACTCCATTTGGAGTGTTTGGTCAAATACGGTTGATTTGAAGAATCCGACACGGCTACGCCTCAATTTTGACATATTTATACTCTAAAATAGAGTGTCCCACCCCCGCACTCACACCCTTTTCTGAGTATTGAGTGTCGGATACGAATACTTGAGGCAAAATGAAGAGTTTATGTAACATAGATAATTATTGGACGATCATTATTTTTGGACTTGTTTGAACACATATAAAAAGTTTATTATTCCCGCAAATCCAATCCCGCTTCTTCTCTTTCTTCCTCTCCCTTTTCTCATAATTCTTCTAAGAAGCACAGACACAGACATAAGACACGATACGACACACGTTATTTCTCCAAAAGGTAGGATATGATTCATCGAAGGATACATTAGTTCTTATACATTTATCTTATAACTAATAATATAAATTTGCTATAAATCAGTTCAATTATTAATATATCATAAGATCAATCAATCAGATTAATGAAAAAAGCAAGTACAAGTTGCATGACAATATCCAAACAATCATAAAGAACATAATTTAATAAAACTTACTAGTAGAAAGAGCATTAGTAAAAATACTAGGAAGCCAAACCAATAAAGACAAACCCAAGTTGTAAGCAATCTATATTAAAATCAAGTAGAGCAGGCCCAACATGAGATTAATTAGTACTCTACTACATGTTGCAGCTAAAACTGTTATAAAAAATTGTTGATAAGTGTCCTTTGGTGTATCTCCTTCGTATCCTAACGTATCCAAGCTTAATTTTTTTTTAAAACGAAATATAATTGTCTGACGCGTGTTTCACACGTGTCAGGAGTGTGTAAGAGCGTGTGTTAGACACAGACTCGTTCCCATTGGTTTCTAGAAAGTGTCCATGCTTCCTAAAGATTTCTTCTTCCTCCTTTTCTCTATCTGATTCGTGGTTTCTATCATCTCATCAACTTGATCGTTGAAATGGTGAAGGTAATGCCGTGGTGATGCTTTGATGGAGTGGAGGCATCTTGGTGGTGCTCTGATGGATTTCTCAGATCTGATTCCTCTCTCTTTCCCCTCTAGTTCTATTTTGTTGTGGCAATAATGATTGTAGTGTGCCGTAATGATACGGTGGTGACCTGCGTTGAAAAAATAAAATGAGGAAAAAAAGTTATAAAATTATATATTTTCTTAGACTTAATTTCATTATCTTCCACATGAAATTCAATACTCTTTGATTCTTTGATTTGGTCAGTTGTTTTCGTCGAGTCGGTAATTAGTGAGTTTATAAATAATAAGGCTGCAAAAGAAGATGGTTTTTTTTTTCTTCCCTCGAAAATATCAGAGAAAAAAGTTATTAGTATGTTTAAAAAATTAGTAAAGTTATTTTTGTAGAGTTAAAATTAGCAAGGTTAAAATTAATAAGGTTCAACGGGCCGAAAGAAAGAACAAAATTGGTCTGTTTTTGTTATTTATTTTTCCCATTCAAATAGGATTCGTTCTTTTGACCATACTTGTAATTCTATAAATAATTGTCTCTATTAATAAGTTAAATTGACTTTTTTATGTTACTATAATTCACAAAATCTTACTAAATTATGTAAAACGAATATGTTTCCAAATAAGTAAATTTTAAATTCATTAAACTTACTAAAACACATTGCATTGCATACGGTGATTAAGTTACTAAACCAGGGTCTCAAACTTACTAAAATACAATATACACGACAATGTGAATTACTAATTTGATGGGAAGCAAGAAATTAAATTACTAGTTTTAAATTATTTCATGTTATTAATTGGATTTAAAATTATTGTTGTAATTAATTAGTAGTGATAATATCTTGTTATTTATTAGTAGTAGAGATATATTAGCATTCTAAGAGAGATTTTTTAGGGATTTGTTAGTAACTATAGGAGATATTTTAGGGATATTCCTTGGTCATTAAGTCATATTACTACTGTATAAAGCGATGTAATCCTTCAACTTTATTATCAAGAATTGAATTATGAATAAAATTACTATGTTTTGTTGTCTCCCTAGTTATCATTCTTTAATCCCCTTGTTCTTTCCTTTCCATATTCCGTCCTACATCAAAATTGCAGTGCATACAGTGATTTTAATTACTAAACTTTGCATTAAAACTTATTAATCCTAGGTTTAATGTTGAATTCTCCCGTAAAAAAAAAACAAAAATATAGTGATTTTAAGATAGGGATATTAGGCTAGGTTTATTGTTAAATCGCTACCTAAATAAGAGAACGGCATTATGGATGTAGAGAGAAAGGAGTAGAATTTGAACATGAAACTCTGTTAGGATGTCGAATCCTCTGTTATTCAATCAAAATTGTAAGAGGTCGACTATATCCCCAAAATTGAATATGGATGTGAGAAGAAGGCAGCGGTGGAAGAAAGAAGAAGACGATGATGAACTCGATGTTTTCTAAAAGTTCTCGACTAGAGTTCTGTACTAGTAGGAATGGTTTTTTGGTTGCTATGTGCTATTGGGAATTATTTAATCAAATGTTGACTGGCCTGGAATTCCCCCTTTGTAAAATTGTATTTGTCTCCCCCTTCGGCTGCCTTCCACCTTCTTGGTTGCCTTCCATAGCAGAAGCTGACTATAGAAAAAATGGAGAAGATGTAATTTGGTATGCTGTGAACTGTGCTTTTGGTACGAACCAAGGTTCCACATTAAATAAGTACCTTTCATACATCACGCAAGCCTTCTCTCAAATTTATCGTTCTTATACATGTCAAATGGTCTTGTTTAAAAGTAATGGATGATGATTTGGAAATGCATCTCTGTAGGAGTATTAACTCACTAGCTCCTCTCAACATAGCATCAGGCTTTTAAACATCTAAATCTGTGATATTGAACCATGATTTTCTCTAGAGAGGGATCACTATATATCAACGATTTTAACCCACTTAAGGTTTTCAGGTGCCCATATTTATGCATAGTGAGACTGCACAAGCCAGAGTGTGGAGCCAAGTATATAGTGAAGAGACAAAGAAGCAATCAATTCCAGTTATTAAAGCATGGCAATTGAATGAAAGAATGTAATTTTGTTCCTAATACTTGCCTTTGCTGTAAATATACTTGTATTTTTCCTTCAATTTTCAGCTTACTAAGATACATAACTTCTTAACAGGTACGGGGATCTTCAAGGTCTTAATAAGAAGGAGACAGCTGTGAGATTTGGGAAGGAACAAGTCCACAAGTGGCGAAGAAGTTACTATGTTCGTCCACCAAATGGTGAGAGCTTGGAAATGTGCTTAAAAAGAGCAGTTTCTTTTTTTAAAGAGCAGGTAATCATGGCTAAGAGCAGGTAATTTTTTATTAATTTGTTTTTAATTTTTATTTTGTGTATGTGTGTATCTGAGATATAAATTTAATACTTTCTGTTTAAGATAAGGTTTAAAGCATATTTCAGATGGAACTCATTGTGCACTAGAATGTGAGACTCTCATTTTTAAAGCAAAAGAACACTGAAAAACTTGTAATTGCAGATTGAGCCACAACTTCTTGCTGGAAAGCATTTGATGGTTGTTGCTCATGCGAATTCACTGAGGTCTATTATTATGTATCTCGACAAATTAACTCCTCACGAGGTAACTTACTATGGTTGTTAGGAATGTTGTTCAATTTATATATGTTTCTATCTGTTGTCTTTCGTAATATTTAAACAGTTGTTTGTATTTAAAAGGTTATCAACCTAGAACTGTCAACTGGGGTGCCAATGCTTTACATATACAAAGAGGGGGAATTCATAAGGAGGGGAAGTCCCGCAGGACCTACAGAAGCTGGTGTATACGCCTATACTTGGGTATGATTCACGTGCTCATAAAGTTGGATATCACTGTTCTACCTTTATATTAGAAAGTGGTTGTTCACTAATATTTTCTGGATATGGGGTTTTTTACTTATATTTATTATTAGTTTTTTCTGGTCTTGCAACTATGTATGGCATTCTTCTGCTGTCTTTGGATGCATAAAAGATGAAGAGCTATGCAATATCATTAGCTTTTGGACCTTCCCAATCTGCTTTTTTGATATACCTTCCCAATAGTATTTTAATCTTAATATAAATGTGGGTTTATTATTAAAAACTGATTAGACTCTTATTTTATCTTGAGAAAACCTGGTTAAGCATTTCAGCCTTTTCCACTTGTTGCAATGTAACACCCCGCCATTTTATATAAGGCTAGGTTTTTAAAACCCAAACCGATAATTAATTTGAACATAATTTTCATAACTAGAAATTTTAATTTAAAATCTTTATTCAAAATAGAAAACCATCACAAAATCCAAGTGAACCATAGTATCCTAATAATAATCATTATTGAATTTTAAAGCAAACTTCAAAATTCTAAAAGCTTCTCGATGCTTCGCCAGAGTTGTAGCATCGGACACAAAAGTCATGCTCAAACTATACCCAAAAATATTATATAAGTGTGAGCGACGAAGCTCAGCAAGTAACAATTTTTCCCATCTAGCTGGACTAAGTACTATAAAATTAATAGTTATTCTCAAATATTTTCAAACAGAGATCATACTTTTGTGTTCATTAAAAAAAATGCTATCTCAAAACTCTTTTACAATATAGTGTCGCTTGATATTTAAGCAGGTAGATAACAATATATTACAGAGTTCAAATGTACAAGTCAAAACCAAATAGTTTGGAATTTATTGTGCGTAATGCCCTAATAAGGGATGCGAACGATGAAATCTGTGAATCCAAATCTATTGAAAATTGATTCATTGATCAGGATGCAGAAAGAACCATAGATTAATTCATTCATCTATTGGGTAAAGAAAAATGATGAGCTAATCTTACAACTGAAATAGCAATGAAAAGGGTAAATATTCGCCCGCGAAAACCTTATTTTGTTGGATTACCAAATTTTGTTCAACCTATGTATATATGTATGTATGTATGTATGTATATCTCTATTTATATATATGTATGTATGTATATCTCTATTTATATATAGGGAGGGAGAAAGATTTTGATATCTTCATCTAATGTACTATGTCATAAAAATTAATTTCCTTCGGAACCAACAAATTCTGGTTTCACAAGATTAAAGGTTACATATTGACTTGTCTCTAATTTTAAATTGTTGGAAAAAAAAATTTAACAAATGGAAATAATTAGTCCTATAGAAATTGGTTGGTTTTTACAAGATCTATGAGATGAGTGTACAACATTACAGTAACAAGTACAACATATAAACTTAGTTTTATTTGTATTACTTCATCATTCAAAATAGAAGATCCACGTTCCCCATAAGAATCTCACCATATCTAGAAGAACCCAAGAATCAGATTCGGGCATTCGCCAACCTATACAAGAATCCATGCTTCTTAGGTATTAGTGTTACTGGCTTCAAGATGACATTACAAGAGATTATCTCTAGGGAAAACAGGTTACTAGCTCTGGTCTTGGTGAAGTGCTTGGGTGATTTGGATGTACTGATTTCATTTCGTCGGTAATAAAAATCAATGACATGGCCCCTACACCTAATTTTCTTTCTATTTTTGATACCATTGCCTGTAATGCACTGGTTTTTCTTCATCTCAAAGACCCCCTTAAATATTTGGATTCTCATTTGCTGTGTATCAAAAGCTAATGGTTTTGCTGCTATGCTCGAATGCTTTGTTTTGCAGAATTTGGCTCTTTACAGGCAAATGTTTGATGACATGCAGCAAAAGATTTAAGAAAAAGAGGTAAACAACATAGTATACTTGCTTTTATTTATTTATTAAATCTTGCTGGGTAGATAAATTTTTGGTGCATACGAATTCATTGTGATCCGATTTCGTCTATGACATTTTTTTTGTTCCTTTTGCTAAATATTTATTCCATAACATTTAGTGTGGCACTATATCTTAAACTTGATTGCGTTGTTTATTAAAGACTCTAATAATATCTGAGTTACTTTTATGGTTTTAAAGTTGATTGCATTATTTTCTGTATATAATTCTTTTATGCATTAGTGATAGACTATGATATTTTAAATTTTTTGCCGATATTTGCACATTATGCTAATTACAAACTTCGTGTGCGATCTAATGGTGCATTTAATGCTTTATGTTGTTTTATGGTACTCCCTCATTCCATTTTTATTTTTCGTCCCAAGAATCTTCACACCTATTAAAAATAGATCTGTATACTACTATTTTGCAATTAATGACCGGTAGCAATAAAGACCCGTGCACAACAAGCAATGTATTAAAACGAATCTAATTGAGCAATCATAATTTAATTTGTGATCATTAATATGATTAGAATTATTTAATTGAGATAGATTTGATTATAACAAAGTAAATTATGATTGCTTAATTAGATTAGTTTTAATACATTGCTTGATTGATTATGTTGCATGTAATTACTCAATAACTCAAATCATAATAATCAGGTGATTGGTTGATTATTTTATATATGTAATTATTATTTGATTATAATTTCTTAATATAATATTGATTGTATAATTAGTGTAACTATGATTTTAATTTGAGTTCAGATTAAATTTATTTTGGTAAAAGATGATGTTAACGTATGTGCAAGTACAATATCCTTATCGGATTTCGGATTCAATTTTTTTACAAAAGATGTCAATGTGTCAATTGATTAAATTGTACTGAGGGGCGAGCTTCGAGTAAACTACCAAGTTAACTCCTCCAAAAATTGCCCTTGCTGAAATAATATGACATAATTTATAGTTATAGATACAAAATTTCTAGTTGTCCTTAAAAATAATCTTTTTTAGAATAAATGCTATTCTTTTAGAATAAAATAGATGCATTAAATAATGAGGTAATTTAGGTTTCTATATCTCTAGGTTCTCCTAATTTTGTGTGTGTGGCAATTAGATTAGGACAAGTAAAAAGCCAAAGATGACAACTAAAAAATGGACGGAGAGAGTATATGTTTACAATATAATTATATATGTGTGGTCTGCATATATTTAGAAACCTATAATATGTGGATTACTAGGAGTGAATATGTGGAAAAATGTAGTCGTCTTAATCATTTTTCAATGTTGAGTTGCAGTTGTGGATTATTATGGCATGGGCAATGGAAATCAACATTTTTCTTGCATACACGAGGAATCGAGATTATCCAGTAGTAAACCAACCAGTTTGTGTGTTCTTCATGATAGAGATCAAGACAAAGAACTACAAAGACAAGAGATTTAGGAAGGGCAATTCTTGCATCGGTGTTTCAATGAAACTTGAAGACTGTAAACCTCAAATATATGGATAGATAAATTTAAAATGCACCTATAAAATCATGTACACGTCTAAAATTAGGAGATCAATATCCGACTTTTGAATGTCGGTCCTCAAAAATTACGCATACAAATGAACTAGTTTCCATTCGGATTTGAAAAAATCGCATGAATTTTTTATCCAATCCAGATAATATTACTAGCCGCAAAATTCATCATCTTCAAGAGTTGAACATGACAATTTCTCATTTGAAGATATTCCATTAACTCTTACTTTAATTTGGAATGGAAGGAAGATTAATATATTACATTTAGCCTTTTGAGAGACTTGAAGGGCAGGGTATTTGACAAGTAATTGTTTAAAGATTTTTCCTTGGTTGTTCTACCAAAGGTTACCGACAAGATTAGGAAAACTAATTTTCCTTGTGTATTAATAAGAAAGGTGAGATGCTACTTATAAGGTAGAACACTGACTAGAAAAGTAAGAGATTAAAGGAAAGCAGATTAAGTGGAGAAACAGGTTGAGCACCGAGTGCGAGAGTGGTTAGAGCAAGGATTCTGGTGATTCATAGACCAAATCCCAAATTGAAGCTGTTTCTTCACCTAAAGCTTCTTTTGTTTGTAGCCGGATTTGTTCCATTACATTTTCTCCCCAGTAGTGTCCATATTCTTGTGCCGGCGCGTCTTTTTCGCAAGCATTCTCTTCGTCTGATCTTTCTGTAGCCATATTCATCCACTCATTAACACTCATATCTTTTTCTTCCTCCATCCTTATCCTTTCCTCATGTTGTGTCACCTCTGAATCAATTGTTGAATGTGAGATATTTGCAGCATATAGCTTTGAATTCTTCTCGACAGTTATTGGATCTTCATCCCACGCGAATTCATGGTCTGTTGGTGAGTAGTTGTCCACCGCGACATCTGGAACAAAAGTCCACTTCCTTTTCTCTTTGTTCCGGGTGTAATTAGAGCTGTTGAAAACATGACCATGGATTCGTTCCTTTGCTACATCATGTGCCTCTGATAATGATATCTTCAGTGATTTCTGAGCCATCTTTACAAGGGCTTCTTCTTGGTTAATGACTTTAAACAATGTTGCTGTTTCATTGGCTGTCATTTTGTCTTGTAAGCATTTGGACTGCCTCACTAACCTTCCAAGCCTTTTTCAAGTCAAGAGGCTTCTTGTACGGTGGTGGACCTTGGTCTAGGGAACAACACCCTTGCTCACCCCACCAAACTTCTCTCCCCATGGGCCACCAGGGAGGGGCTAAGCCCCTTTCTAAGGGAAACCGCCGTTGTGGAGGGATACAGTGTTGCATGAGGGCAGAAAGAAGTGACCCTAAAGTAGTATCTTGCAACTATTGAAGTAAATGCATATACGAGGTTGGGTCCAACTCACCAGCTTGTAGGGATATAGGTGGTAAGAATTTGGCTATGGCAGTTGGAGCATGCTGATCAAACCGGACATTCTCTTTCCACCACTCGCGTAAGCTCTCAGACGAGCCTGTCACAGGCTTCCCTTTATCCGGTACAATACCATAAACGAACCCTTTTGCGTTGCAAACCTCCATAATCTTCACCATGTACTTGAGGATGGTGTCTTGAGATCTTGACATCTTCTTTCTCCGCAGTTGCTCCTGTTTAGCTTCAGGCTCTGGTTCCTCCCCCAAACTCTTGGCTTTGAGCTTTTGCATCCTCATTCTGTCTTTCCACATGCGCTTCTTGAGGTCGTCATAGCTAATCTCCTCTTCATCTTCTTCGTCTGTCATTCCACTAGCAGTATCAATCTCTCCATGCAATCTCGCCATAACGGATCTTTGGAATTTATCTCTACAACAACAGATACTACAACCTGATCTAATATGTAGCTACTTTGGGAAGAAGAAGAAGTGAAGGTATGGGTCAAAAATAGGCAATGGTAGGACTATTTATATGCAATATGCCAGTCTATGTTTAACTTAAAATAGTTTTAAGTAATTGAAAAGGATAATATTGTAGTGATGCAACTGCTGGCATTTATAGACACAAGCGGGTAATGTCAATTTGTCAGAATGCATGTGAGACACGTGGTTTTGGTGCTTATTCTTACATGATTAAACTACAAGTTATATGGTCGGTTCCAAGGAAAAAGTGTTTTGTTTAGACCTTGGTGTCAGGCATAACCATATGGTGCAACAATGAACGTCAGAGACCCAAACGGCGGTGAAAATTTTCTTTTTCGGGAACTTGTTTCAAATACTCTACGTGGCTCACTGGTATATGAGCTAGAAGTTTGTGCATTTCTCAAGCAGGGAAAACTAGTAGACTAGCTGTGTGATCTTTACTGTTTAATAGTATTTGAAAAAAAATAAAAAAATCTGATACTTTTTGTTTTCTTAATACAATTTGAGAAAAGGAAGATGTTTGACGGATATAAGAAAATGCTTCCCAAAAAGAGAAGAAAAGAAAATCAGAAAACATTTAAGCAACTTTAGCTTGTTTTCCTTTTAGTAGTGTTAATTTACCACTTTTCCCCCCTCAATTTTAAAGCAAATAAGATTTAGCAGGGATTTCTTTGTTCTAGCTTTTCGATACTTATAAGAATAATTGTGTACATTACTCTTTTCTTCCTGAAATAATTGCTCAATCTCTTGGATTGAGAAAGAAGCCGATTTCAATCCTTTGGAAAGCGGAAACTTTGAACTTTTGTCCTCTGAGCAACGAGAATTTCGATGAGAACAGAAACGGTAACATGAAACTTTGTATTCACTATAAAAGTTTCAATTTGGCATGTTATATAAAAGAGATTTCATGTTAGCATGCATAATGAGGAAAATAATAATATTTTGTGTACAAAGACAACACACATTCTCATTCTCTCTCTCTCTCTCTCTCTCTCTCTCTGCCTAGATACCATAAGAATGATTTAGAATTTCATGAAATCGAATTAAGTCGTTTCAAGGAAAAACAAAAATTTAAGAAAAAATATTTTGTTTCATATTTTTTGCAAGGCTTCAAATTACTTTTAAGATCCTTGAAGAACATATATGTATCAAACGGAATGTGTGGAAAATTTCCATTGCAGCTATATATATCATTAGACATGCATGCATGCAAGGTAATTCATGGCTCTGCTCGATCTGCCCGTTAATTTTGGTGGTTATTAACTACCTTTTTTAAAAAGTAAAGAAGTCTAAGTTTTAAAATTCAAACTAATAAATGTGTAAGTTAGGTGTTAATAATAGCACTCAATTGACATATAAATAATAGTTGTTTATAATGGTGTAAATGAGTGTCTAAGTATTACTGATAGGTGTGTGAATAAGTGCACAAGTATACAAGTAATGACAGTGGGTTGATATATGTGTGTGAGTAAGTGTGTTAATATCTAGATAGTGACATTTAGTTGGGAGTGATTAATCTATCCTAATATATGTCTTATCCTCCACCCTATTTAGTTTTCAATTGAAAAATGTTCTATTTTTTAGTTTCTTCTATTTAAGAAATAAAAACTTAAATTACACATGACAACCTAAAAGAAATAGACATAAGATGAGACATATTTTGGGGTAGATTAGCTCATTACCACTCAGTTGACATAAATGGTAGTGTTAATAGATGTGTGAGTGGGTGCATGTGTATTTTTAATAGGTGCGTGAGTACTGGGCAATAGCGGGAACTTGATACATTTTGTAAAACAAATCTAATAGTAAAAATAATTGCAACATATTACCATCAATTCATAATTTTTCAATTATTTGGTTCTTTTCCAAAAAAATTTAATAATATTTTGGGCCTTATTGTGGTAAGCGTCCAATAATACCAAAAAAAAAAATTTAACTAGAGGGGCCACTAGGAAATTAAAAGAAATTTTAAAGAGAGAAATTTTTATTTTTTTCTTGAAAACTCAAGGTAGCCTGGGCACCCCAGGCCCTGAGGTAACCTCGTCGTTGGCGGTGGCACTCAGTTAACATATATTACAAAGATAATATGTTCATTTTTATTTATATATATTTTAACTTATTTATATTTAATTTTAGGTGAACTTTTATGCATGTTAAATATTTTACTTTATTTAAAAAAATTAATAAATAAAAAAATGAAGGTTTATATGAATAAAATATTTAATACATGTAAAAATAAATCTAAAATTACACGTAAAAAATAAGAACCGAAAGAGTATGTTGTAAAGCAGTAAATACCTAAGATATCAACTTATTTCGATGTTCAGTTTTGAGAAATATTATTTTCAAATAGCTTTGTACATATATGAAAATGGTTTGGTTCAATTTTTATTTTTTTTCCTGGTACTAGATTTGGTTCAGTTAGGTTCAATTCGATTTTGAGTTCAATTTAGTTGTTTACGAACCGATTGGAATTGGTAGGTTTCGGTTCAGTTAGTGCAGTAAAGGTATAAAAAATTGAATCTGACGAGGAATATTAGTTGGACGATTCCGACATGAACCAAATCGATTCATATATATATATATACTATATATACTCTGTGTGTGAGAGAGAGAAAATAGGATGTGAGCGGTAACTCACTATGCACCATGCACAATCCTATAACAATTATTCGCTTTTTTCTTTATTTATTTATTACACCTCCGGTTTATTTACTCTCTCTTTTTAATCATGCATCTCTTTTGTTACTTTCTTAGCATTTTAATATGATTGTGCACGGGTGAATGTCGGCCTCCCGGTTCCTCTCTATATGTATATATAATAAAAAATACTACAAAATAGTTAACAGATGTTGCGTGAATTTTTAAATAATAGTTAAAAAAAACTAAAAACTGGTTCGGTTTAAGTTTGAACCGATGTGGCAAGTCCAGTTCGATTCTACAATTCCATATTTGGAGGAACAAATAGATTTTAACCTCTCCCTGAAACCGGTTTCTATTCATTTTAGATTTGTGACTTCGTATTCAGTTTGATGAAGTTAGTTTTCTTACTTCTCCCCTAAATTTGTGTCAAGAAGTGAAAACAATTCTTTTAAGTAAAGTAAGAGGATTAATCCTCCAAAACGTAATGAATCTAATTATAGTAAACACGAGAAAAAAAAAATAGTTTTATCATATATCATCCAATTTAAAAACTACTGAATTACATATTTTGTCATAGAATTATCGATAGGACAAATATGTTTTGATCAACTATTGAAAATAACTGGTGGAAGGCTACTGGTACAAATGTTCTTTCAAACGTCTAATATGAGAAAATCTCAATAAACTAACAAAGTTTCGTATTCTGAATTTTTATCAATAACACACATTTAAAATGGATTTGACAATGATAGATAAATCTAAATCAAAAACATCTTGTAAAAATAAATAAATTTAAATTTACAGAAAATGATTTCAAATAGTGAAAATTGAAATCTTCAAAGGATAACTTTATTTAAACAAAATAAAACAAACGAAAATAAGAAGATTTAAGGAAGAATTTTATCCGTTAAGAAAAAGAATTCGGTCAGATCTATAATAGAAGGAAGTTAGAATTTTAGAAGAGAGAAGAAAAGAAGGCTCTCGAATCTTTGGATAAATTCCGTATAAAATATTTTTTCCCTACAATTCCTACTAAATAATCTGTTAAATAAAATAAGTATTTGTAACCCAAAAAAGTGAAAAGAAATATATTGGCGAGCGAGGTTACTATTAGTATTTACTTTTCAGCTAGTTTCCAAAATAACTTTGATTATTTTGTTTAGGGGTGATCATCGGTTTCAGGTTTTTCCAGAATTGATTAGTATCGGTACATTTGATTTCGGTTTATTTTGGTATCAATTTTTTCGGTATTAATATTTTGGTTTTTTTAAATATTTTGGTATCGATATTGATATTGAACTTGTGTGAGTTCGATATGTACCGAAAAATCAGAAAAACCGATTCTATATATATATATATATATATATATATATATATATTTTTTTTTTTTTTTAAATTCATATCAATGCATATAAATATAGGCACACCCACAAATTCTTTATATTCACATATGTATTAGTATATACAACGCATATATTACATATTCATGTATTATTAGACATATATATAAATTAGTCAGATATTATTATACCAACAGCTATATTACTGGTACTATATTCATCTATTTATATTTTTACTATTATAATATATATTTCCTATATTAGTGAATGTTATATAGCCGTTGATCTGCTGCTATATATATTTACGTAACAATAAGTTTACATAATTTATTTATTTCATTTACTATTTGTGTCACTTATAACTATATTCAATTATAAATATCAACCTCTTGGGTAGCTATCATTTTGTATTATTATTATTAGATATAACATATAAATTTGATATGATATTTAAATAATTAATACATGCTATATATTTTTTTTAACAAAAATTACAATATAATATATTAATTTTAAAAGGCAGTACATAATCAAAACCGAACCAAAAAAATTGGTACCGAAATTGTATTGAATCGATACCGAATTTGGATATAAATTTCTAATTTTTGAGTCTTTCGACTTCAGTATCGGTTGGGGTTTCTTTGATAACAGTTGGGTTTTTTAACGTTGAGCACCCCTAGTTATTAGTGCAGCTCCCACCACCAAGTGAGTAGTACTGCACTCGGACTCTCGTAGTAATAATCAATTAAACCTATAAAATGGATGTAGTTGAATCTTTGACATAATTGTTAGATTGGTGAATAAGAGTGGGAATCTAGTCTAAAAATAGACGTACAATCAAACCGAAAAAAGTTGAATTTTTTGGCCCCTGTTTTTTTTGTGTGTTACACTGAATTTCACTCTTGGTGGTTGATGACTATACGGCTAGTAGTTGATGGACTATGCCGCTAGAAAATTCATGCACAAGACGAGTATATTAATTTGAATATTTTTAATATTAATTTTTTTGATAAATACTATGAGAATTACTCTGTACATTTGATTTGAGATATTTAAATTTGGAATATCGGAGCTGAGAACTTTAATTCTGTACAAATATTACAAATCATTTCAGTCGTTACAAAAATTAAAGTCACAGACGTTACAACGTTACATACGTTACACAAAGTTTCAACAAAACCAATCTAATATAAATAGTAAACTTCATGTCCTCTCATTTTCAATGTGAGAATCGTGTCTTTAATTTTAACTCTCTTTTTTTCCAATCACATGAGAAACCAAATTCTCATTCAAAGTTGAGCTCATTTCCAACATTACTTTTATTAAGAATACCAATTAGCAAAGAGAAAAAGATAAGAAAAATCTGCAGATGATTTTCTCGTTCTTGTTGGTTATGAATAGCAGGAAGAAGAAAAAATTTGTATTCGTATTTCGTAACAAGAGTAAATAATTTATTACACCAAAAAGAAAGAAACGTTTATTATTTACATATTAAAATATAAAATTTCTCAACGAGCACTTCGTTTGTTGGTATCAGATTGCTTTATTCTAACCTGTAAATTGTTACATGATTGTTAACAAAAATTTCTTACTAAGAAGATTATATATCGTGTTAGAATTTTAATCATTTTACCTTCTTTTTTTTTTTTTTTTTTATATACAATGCCACCTCCTCACTTTTTCAGATAAAATAGTGACAGTAAGACCACAACAGATCATTTCACAATTAAAGTTAATCAAATTTATATCATAATTTTTTCAAAAAATATAAGATAATTTTTTAAAATATAATAATAATAATAATTTCTAAAAGGAGGGAGTAATAGTAGCAGTCCTAATAATATGAATCCTCACTTCTTGATTTTTTATTTTCTTATTTTTTTTATTTTGTTACGCAGGAATCATTGCAAAAAATGTGCGTACGTATCATTATTAATCCATATTTTACAGTGATTTAATCGACTTTTATTCTTAAATAATTGCACTTGTGTGTGTTTTTATTGTACTCTCTCTTTTTACTTTCTAAATTATAGATATTTTAAAATTTTTGTTTATTTTTACATTATAAGCTATTCTCATGTATTTAGCACAAACAAAATATATCTTTCCTAAAATACCATCAAACTATTACTCCAAAATACTTTCAATTACTTTGCAATATATATATGCCATAAAGGATAACAATAAAAGACAACAATAAGTTGTGTTCTTCATAAATATGCAAGAGCATTAAAGACCTCTATTTTAAGATATATTTTACTCATACTTTGTTCTAAAATTAGAGATTAATTTCGGTTAACATAAATTAGGTTTGGGTTTATAATTCAAAATTAGAGTGAATTTTCTACTTTTAAATTTATCAAAGTGAAATAGCATAAATTATACGAATAATACTCTTAAATATAAATTTTTAAACTTTCATATTTTTATAAATTTATATCACAAATAAAATTTTAATATTTACAAATAATATTATATTAAAAGATAAATCTATCTCTAGATTAAAACGGAGGGAATAGAAATTAGGATGAAGAGAGTAGAGATAAAGGACTCCTTTTTCTCTTACAAAGAGTTCTTCGTAATATCTTGACCAACAACAATTCTCGTATTTGGTTATGTCATTTGTATAGTAATTTTATACAGTAATTTTATATATTTTTTGTTATAAAAGAGACCCGCTTATAATTCATGTATTCACACACTCATAATAATAAAATTTAAACTCTCAATCTCTTGACTTTTTGAAAAATTGGACAAATAAATTATCTCATACTTTATTTGTATATAATAATCTCATACTTTATCAAAGAACAATATATCCACGTATATTCAGAATATTCAAATAATAAAAATTGCTATTAAATAAAAAAAGGAAAAATGGAATATTCGAGCAAGTTTTTAATTCATAAGGATACAGAAATAAAGTAATCCCAGACTCGGCAAACCATACCCATATCCGCAGCATTAACGCAGAGGCCATGTAGCCCAAAAAAGGCAAAAAGTAACCCCCCAACAGCCCAGAAATTCCTCTTGAAAAAGTGGGACTTGGGTAGACGAAAAAGGAAATTTTGTCATTTCCCAAAATAGCCGCATGTAAAGTAGCCGTTACGGACAATCTATGCAGAAACCTGTGGGTATTTTTGTCATTTTGTCTACATCAACAAGGGAATTTCATTTATTTAATATTAACTTAACCCCTCCTATATTTTCTGTTCTGTAAACAATGTAGTACCAAAACCTGTGCCCATGTCACAAAACAAAAGCAAGAATCTAGAGGGACACAGGAAAAAGTTTGCATTTTAAGAGTATAATTTTAAGAAAACAGCAATATGTAATACAGATGAGATCTCTGTCTCCATGTCATTATATCTTTCATATTTGTTTTTTTATTTCAGATTCAGATAAAAAGTTCTATAAACCAAAATGAGTCATGAATGTGGAGTCCTTCTGTAGTATATCAACTTCTCACACAAAACGAGGCAACCCTTCACTGTGTTGTATCTACTGTATCAGATTCCTCCCCACTCTCTCTCTCTCTTGTTGCTGTCCTTTTAATTATGTCATTTTAATCTGCCTCAAGCCTATAATCTTCAGACCCCAATAAAAATAGGTGAAGTGATTCGCAAATATTCTCATCAATTCACTCATTCATTGATTTGCCAATCTGTTCGGCTTACTCACTACTCATGGTTTTGAGATTTTTATGACACTATTAACTTCTTCGTACCTTTTCCTCAACTCCCAACTCCTTTTTACTGGATAGCAGTGAAGCTTCAGCCATATCTGTAATCTATTATCTGGGTCTCTCTCACTTGCTTAAAACAAAAGTGTTTTTTTTTTGCTTTCTTCAAAAACCCCATTTCATCTTGAGTCTTCTTGAGCTGTTTAAGGTTAGGGTTTGAAGAATTAACAAGAAGCCAAAGAGGGGTTGAGTTTCTTCGTTCTTTATATGTTCTTCTATTCTGTTTTGTCTCATTCTTTTCTGGGTTGTAACTAAAGCGTGGCATTGTCTTATTCTTGGGTCACCTAAGAGAGGGGTTTTAAGTTTTTTTCGTTCTTAATTTATTATTGAACTCTTGTTTGATTCATCTATTTTCTTGGTTTTCAAGTAAAGGTTTGTAATTCTGTTGTATTGGAGTGAAATGGGTTTTATTGCTGTGTGTTGAATTGAAATATAAATGGGTGTGACAAGTTCTAAAGCTGAGAGGAGTGAAGCTCTGCGTTTGTGTAAAGAGAGGAAAAGATTCATCAAAAGAGCTATTGATTCAAGGTACAATTTTGCTGCTTCTCATGTAGCTTATATTCAATCTCTTAAAAACATTGGTGTTGCTCTGCGGCGATTCGCAGAGGCTGAAGTGTTGATAGAGACTTCTCTATCCACTTCAGCTACTGAAATTGACAAAACCCCTTCACATTCATCTTACCCTTCACCATCACCATCTCACTTTGCCGGAGTTTCTGATTCACCATTGCCTAGTGAGAGCCCTCTTTCACCACCTGTGTCTAGATTAAGTTACATGAAATCAGGGGGGACCAGTGTTTTAACTGTTAGGGTCAATCCATCTAGTAATAGCAGTTATGTGGATGATAGTGAATCTATGGCATTTCCTGTGCGTCCACCGCCACCGCCTTTTCAAGAATCTAGGTCCTCTTGGGATTATTTTGATCCAGTTGATGATTGTGAGAGCTTTAGCTTTGTGGGGCAAAATGCAGCAAATTTGAATTTCGATGACACAAATATGTATAAACAGTTTAGTGAGAATGATGGTGGTGTTGATGAAATTGATGCAAGTCATGAAACACCCATAACACTTGACACTCAGAAAACGGAGCATAATGTTTCATGTGTCTCAACACCTCGAAGTGATCGACTTGGTAGGGCTAAATCTGAGGGCAGTGGACTTGGCAAAGCTGCTTTAGAACAATCCGGTTCAAAAGTGGATAAGTCTATGGTGCTGGGCAAAGAGATGTGTACAGAGAGAGAGGATCCTTCAGAGTTCATTACCCATAGAGCTAAAGATTTTCTCTCTAGCATAAAGGACATTGAAAACCGTTTCTTTAGAGCATCTGAATCTGGCAGAGAGGTCTCGAGGATGCTTGAGGCGAACAAAATTCTTGTAGGATACTCTGAAGCAAGAGGTAATTAAAGTTTCCTTGATAGCATTTTTGTTTGTCTCAGTTGCTTTAATAATGGAACTCTCTAACTCTCGGGTACAACGTGAATTTATTTTATAGGAACGTCACCAGCCACAGCTTTTCTGGCAACTTTCAAGCCAAGCTGCTGCAGAGGAGGAAATGCACTTGTTTCTCATGGTATGTTTTGGTGCATTGATATCAGAAATTATTCATTTGGTTAATGTGTTGTCAATTTAGAGAAGTTTGAGGTGGATATTCACCTGAACAACAGAAATATGTAGTTTGATTGTAGCAAATTTCTGTGATGTGAGTCTATACAACTAGCACTAAGTTCTCAGATCTTCAAGAATAGATTATGATTGCCATTCCATGAACAGAGCAAAGCACGATGCTGTATTCCTTTAAATTTTATGGCCCAGAAATCTATATATTATGTCAGTATCTATCTAGATGTATTGCCAGTTGAATGAAACAAGGATAAGACCAGATATGCTGGTTTTACTCCCAAAAAGCTGAACCCTAGACATCTTTGTTTTTGTGTATGTATTGATAAAATGCATAGAGTGATGAAGACTCTATATCATTCTCTGCATTCTCTACAATTTTTGGCTTGAAGAAAGAATTGACATGTCTTAACTTTGTGATCTACCTGTGATATGTGAGAACACAAAGGAATTTCGAATAAAAAAGTATTAGAATACTTATTAATTTGACACAGAATTAGAATATCAAAGAAGTGTGCAATCTTTAATCTGAAAATTAAGTGTTTCAGTAATGTCTAATAGAATTGTTTGGATTAGCTAGTTGTAATGCGACGCGGATCTACTAAAGGGCTAGGGTGGGCAAGTGCCCCCCTTTGCCTCCTATTAGATGCATTAAATCCTAATTATTTGTTAAAGTACATAGAGTACTAAATTGTTTGAGTACAATAAATAATAATCATACTATTTACATTGAAGAATGTATTTCCTTTTGTTCTAAAATTGAAGATGCATTTGGGATTTGATTTTCAAATTTAATGTGATTTTTAGGCTTTACTGGTGACAAATTTAGTACCATAAAGGCATAAGCTATTATAACTTTAAATATAAATACAAACTTTGTTCGATACCTTGACATATACACAATATAAATTGAATTTTAGGATTTTAAATATGCGCTATAATTAAATTAAAATGTTATAGAAATATTAAGAGTATTTATATCTCAACAAATTATTTTGTAGCGATTTTTTAGTATTTCTATTCCAAGTTTAATATTTTTATCGCATTTTAAATTTTAATAGCACTCCTCCTTCCTCAAATTCCTGGATACTGGATACGCCCCTGTAACAGTTTTCACAAGATCCAATTATTACCAACGTCAAACTACAAATTCAATTGCTTGCTGTTTTGCCTCTAGATGCCTGGATCAATATTCCCCCAAATTAGGGGTTAGGGCACATAGCCTATTCACAGATGACAGACCATGTACTGCAGGAGGTGTAGGTGTGCATGTAGATAAAGATTTTGATTCTAGCCTATGTCTAAAATTCACTTACCTTATTAAGAAAACAAAACAAAACAAAAGAAGAACTATTCTAGGTCAAGCACTTAATCTAGGACCGTAAATGGGCTTCACTGTTGGGGGAAACAAAATGTTATTTTAACCCAGGTCATAGGGCTCTGTTTTGCCACTGAAGTGAAGCATGATTTAGCATTTTCAATACATTAACTGACTTATAAATTAGCTTTCTAAACAATGATCTGCACTTTCTTATTGTGTTTTCGAATATTTTTATAGAACCCTCACAAAATGTGACAAAGGTCATAACGTGGAAACGCTCAACATCTTCACGATCATCTTCATCAAGAAGTCCTCTTGCCATAGCATCAAAAGATGACAATGATGACAGTGGTAGTGAATTTGCTGAAGAGTTCTGCATGATCGCTGGAAGCCATTCATCCACCTTGGACAGAATGTATGCATGGGAGAGGAAACTCTATGATGAAGTGAAGGTACATCTCAAGCCCTACCATAATTTTCTTGATTATTCTGAATCTCTCATTCCCTTTAGTGTGACATTCTCACTCGGGAGGTTGTGTTAGGGTGATCTATGTGCAATCCATGCTTATATTTTGGTTTTTCTAATTGTATGCGTGCTGCACCATAATCTTTACGGGTTATATACAGTCAGAGTAAGTTGTAGTAAATAGGTTACGTACTTACCTTAGCCTTCCATTATCTGAAGTTTAGAACAAATATTTTAGAACCCATATCGTTCATCCAGAAGCTTCCTGTAAGAGCACCTAGCTAAGATGATGCTTTCTAGGTGAGGTTTCCGCACCGTTATAGTCCCCCACCCCACCCCTCTATATTTGATTCAAGCATGTGTGTACTTGTGCTTTGCATTATCAACTTACTCACAAACAATAGAACTCAGAAACAAAATAGTTAAGAAATGATTAACAAGAATAGTTCTCGCTTTTATCTCTTTTTTTGTATATATACTTTTATTCTTCTTGTTTTGTAATAGTTTGTCAGTAGTATCTTGTTCCTTGAGCATCTGATTAATCACTTAGGTACCTCACAATCCTTGTTTTGGTAAAGTCTTATTATGGTTTGATATATTGCTGATAAACTGTTGTCAATATATGCATGCATTTCGATTTGAATTTGTTTTCTGCTGAACAAATCTTAAATTGTGTCATGCAGTATCAGTCTCATGATACAACTTGTATTTGCGCAGGACATAATTCTGCACACGGGTTTTAACTGTATTTGAATTCATTTTTGATATCTTCAACTATCCTTCTCATGAAAAGGACAGAAATTCAGAGACGTAGATACATATAAATAGTACCATACAAAACGTATGTCTAACCATATTCTTGGGGAATTTAAGCAAAGGTCAAAGAAGCTGATTTTTATATTTATTAAGAAAATTTCATTATTGAGGAAATTCATGTAACTAGTTATTTTAGTAATTATAACTACTCTCTCCATTCCAAAATTAGAGATACATTTCTAAAACGACGACTTTTAAAGATAATTTTAAAGTTCCAAATATATCTATATTGAGTAATGGTAGTGGTAGTTATATTAGGGACCAGTAAGTAGTTAGATAGTGGAGCAAGTTGGAGTAGGTACTGGAGATAGTGGAGCGAGCAGGTTGGAGTAGTGGGATCGAGAAATGACATTTAAGGAATTTAATGACTTTTTATAGTTTAAAAATAGAAATGTGTCTAATTTTGGAACAACCAAAAAAATGAATATGTATCTGTAATTTTGGAACGGAGAGAGTATTATTTTATTATTTTATGGTTTTATTAGGCCTAGTGGGCTTAGGGTTGAGGTTTGTTCCCTATATTTGTACTACAATGAATCTCAGACTGTTAAAACTTTGAGACTTTGATTATTGATATTTAGGATTTCTCCCTGATATTGGTTGCCATCAAAAAACCTAGGGGTGGTGGTTCTTCTACGCTTGAATCACTGTACGTTATATTTTCCTTGTTAATTTTCTAATTTTCAATCAATTATTAGCTAGTTTGATTATTGTCCTGAATCTCAATGTTGAACAAAAAGTCAAAAACCACTCTTGAGAAAAAAAAAAGTTTATTCAGATTTTCTGTAGCAGACTACTCTGCAATATTGAATGACTTAAGGTCATCCTCGATGCCAATTTTCATTTCTTATTGTGTAATGAAAAAAGATGAAGCAAGGGAAAAAAGAATTGGTATTATTACCAAAGATCAGTGACTGCAATTTATAATTCGAACGAGGGTCTACAAGAAACTAATGTGCTTGATCATTAGTTTGTTTTGTCAACAATTTCCACACAACTGAAACAGAAGAAAGTTCTATGTTCTTTACCAGTCAATTACAAGAATGATTAGCTTGGACTCTTTCCTGTGATTCCCTTAGCAATCAGATCTCTACAGAGCTTCTTGTTCTCTTCCTTTATTCCTTACATCATTCGCATTTAATGTCTCTGTCACTTGCATTTTTGTGGTTTTACTTCTTGGTTCTTACATTATTTAAGTTATTTGCCTTCTGTAGGCAAGTGAGTCTATCAGGAAGGAGTACGATCTTAAGTGTGACCAGCTTAGACATCAATTTGCAAAGGATCTTAGTACACAAGTGATTGACAAAACCCGATCAGTGATCAAAGATCTGCATTCACGTATTATAGTAGCACTTCATGCCGTAGATTCTATATCAAAGAGAATTGAGAAAATGAGAGATGAAGAGCTGCAGCCACAGCTCATAGAGCTCATTCAAGGGTAAGATCTATAATTTACTCCCATTTGTGTTCTACAGTAGCTACTTAGTTGAATTAAAGCCCTTTTGCATCTAGTGCTGGATCTATTGATACTATAAAACATCTCATTAAATAATTTCCATGGGCCTTGGCAGATTGATCAGGATGTGGAAAGCTATGCTCGAATGCCACCATGCCCAATACATTACCATCTCACTAGCCTACCATGCAAAAAACTCCACAAGGACTCCTCAAGGAGATGCCAAAAGGGAGATAGTAGCCCAGCTTCGGCATGAAATAGAATGCTTCGGTTTAAGCTTTGCAGACTGGATTAACAGTCATAATTCATACGTTGAAGCTCTCAACGGTTGGCTTCAGAACTGCATCATGCAGCCTAGGGAAAAGTCCAAGGGCCGAAGGGCATTCTCTCCTCGCAGAGTTCTGGCCCCACCTATAATTGTTCTTGGTCGAGATTGGTCAGCTGGAATAAAAGATTTGCCATCCGAAGAGCTTATTGACGCAATTAAAACCTTTTTGTATGATCTGAACCAGTCAGTTGAGCAACAGGCGGAGGAACTGCAGAAGAAAGAACCGATACCTGATACTAGTGGCACTGGAGAAGCAGAGGAAAAGGTGGAAGAGAAGAATAATGCCCGGTCTTCAAATTTGAGCAGTATACATTCAAGTTTGACAAAGGTTCTCGACCGGGTGACCAAGTTCTCTGAGGCATCTCTGAAAATGTATGAAGATATTCGGCAGAAAAATGAAACAGCTCAAAATGCATATTCAAACTACAGACCATCCAGATCCGTGACCTTATAATAGGGTTGAACACAAGTATTCTCGAGTTTCTAATTGCTAGTAGATATTTGTAAAATTCAGAGTTGTGGAATTGCCTCCTGGAGAAATAGAGAATCAGTAAAGAGGTGCTTTATTTATTTATTTATTTCTTGAATATGATTGATCTGTATCTTATGTCAGGAGAATGTAGTGCAAGAAGTGAATGTCATGAACAATTTGATCCTAACAATTAAGGTAAAAGTGGCAGATGAAAAGGAACTACTTCCCTATTCTGGTGAAGTAGCAGCCAGCAATGATGGGGATCGGCCACATTTACCGGTGGCGATCTCTTTTATGGGAGTTAAATGGTAGCGGAGGAGGGGGTATAACTAAACATAAAAGTTCGTTCTTCCCTAAGAGCATCCACATGGGTCACCCAACGACACAGGGTCCCTAGGTGACAAATCAGTTTTCTCTTTTGTCCACTTATTCATATGCACAATTCAATCAAAATTTCATTTTATCTTGGCAATGACCGCTAAGTTGCATTTGATTTATATGTGTCAATTCAGGCTTCCACTGACTTCACTTTTTTTCTCTATTCTCACTCTCATTTCACTTTTCATTATATCCTATTCAATATTTAAAACATAATTTTTTTTTTATGGATTGGATTAAATAAAATAAATTGAATAATTTTCCAACATAATTTAATATTTAATTGCAATTAATTAATATCCATAATTGATAATATTTAAAAAAAATGGATTTTTTTTAAATATTGCATTAACAACTGATAAATATACAAAATAATTTTATTTCAATCTTCTTCGCGAACATGATTAAAATTTTGTCATTTATTTTCAGTCAAGTCTATTTGTAGTACAGTATGGATAATCTTTTCTTGAAGTTGTCATTTCCTTTGAACAAAGGCTTTAATATTCATGATGCGTTTGATTTAATAATGAAATTGTCCGTCGTTTATATTTGCATCGGTACTACTACTACCTATGCCAACTTGATCAAATTCAGATAGATTAACCAAATATTCATGTGTGGCGCATTCATCCTCCACGATAATTTTATACATTTGTATGTAAGTTTGCATAATATTTATCAATGTTTGGATGCCCCATATATATGTTGGATTATAAATTATTGTTTATTGCAATTGGAGCACCCCAAATACACTTTCGACGTCTTTACATACCAACTCTTGAAATTTGCCAAACAACTTGTTCTTAGTTTTCTAAGGAAAGATCTAGATTCAATGAAAGTAACCACCTTAGAATATATATCATCAGCAAATAGCAACTCATGTTAGACCGATGATCATTCACTTCGAATTGAACAGGTGACATGATTTCATTACACATGAGAATGACTGAGGATGTTTAAGTCATTATATGAATCTGGGACACTAAAAAAATACATGTTATATCTATAAGTCTTGTGATGCAATAGTCTCAAGTATATTTGATAGAGAGCCACCACATCTTTGATACTGACATATGCCACCGGACAATTCTTCCACTCTCAATACATATAATCGATGCTTCCGATCATGTCTGGAAAACCACGAAGAGAACTTATGTGTAGTCGTCTCTGAAGTCTGCCACCGTAGGACATTGCAAATATTCTTTGACAAAACATTGAATGATTACAGAACTTGGTAACACATTGTCTAGTGGTACTTTTAGTGGTGCTCTTAACAATGCTTAAATACTCATTGAGCGTATCGGCAGAGACACTGTATATTAACACTTGAATTGTCGCGGTACATTTCTGTAATGCTGATAATCCCATCTTTCTGCATGTGTCAGGACGTTGTTGAAAGTAAGGAATTGTGTCTAGTGCTTGCACAATTCGATTGAATACATGAGTATACATTTTGAATATTTGTCTAAAAATTCTCTCCTCATAGATACGATTTTCAACGTAATAATTCTTAATTAATCTTTCATAATTTTGTTCGCCTTCTCTATTTATGAACAAACACTTCTTTTTACCCGTAAGAACTTGTTCTTTATAGACTAGAATATCTTGTATTTCATTATATATTGCTTGTGGATGATCTCAATAAGTAATTTTATGTATCAGAAGAACTTGAAGAGAAGTAATAGTATCTTATTCTTAATTTTTGTGAAAATTGAAAAACAATACTCTAAAGTGAAGTTTAGGAGAAGGATTAAACTGTGAAAAACTTGTGTACATATGACCTCATTATACAGAGATGTTACGGATAACTAGTTGGTGCCATATATGAAGTAATATGTTGTATTACCTATGTGATATAAAGTGTTGCATTGGATGTTCTGTTATATGTTCCGTTAACCTCTATTACTCCAGTATGTTCTGTCAACTTTCATTACTCCATTATATGAATTAAAACGTTGTATTGGATGCTCCATTATATTACTCTATTGTACGCACTATCAACCTCTTTATCTAATCACATTAAATACTTGAATATGATGTAGAAGTATTAGATGTCTTGTCTATAATACTATGTAGATACCATTTTTGCATATAATATTGTATAGGAGTATTGAATGTCTTATCTGTAATATTATCTAAGCATATTATGTAGAGTTTAAGCCTAATAGAATTAAAAAAATTTAGTCCAATAAATTGAATTAAATATTAAAGCGTTAAGTCACTTCAACACAAGCGATACGTAGGTATTTTTATAAAATATTAATTGTCATGATGTATTTTTTTTAAGAAAATAATACGCCCCAATACAAGTAATATAGTTACAAATTATACTCGGCAAATTCAACGACTTAAAGGAAAATATAAAATTTTCTCAAAAGAAAATATTAAATTTATTGTTTCAAATATATATTATATCATCTAGTTATTTAACAATCTTAATAATTTTAACTCTTAATTTTTAGACTTTTTAATAAACAGTATATACTTAAATTTATGCAACTTTAAGTTTTCAGCTCTTATTATTCAACTCTTATAATTTTCAGATCTTAATTTTCAGTTTTATTAAACATGCCCTTAGTAAACGTTATCATCGTTGAGAGTCCGAATTTTGCTAATTGTCATTTCTAATAGATAATCTGTAAATATCACTATAAACTCTTAATTAGACGGATGACATACTCCACCCCTAAAGTGAGAAAGACTTTTTTCACTTAAACTTCGTAATACCATAAAAAAAAAAGTTCAAATTAATGTCGATGTCTGGTTCATACAATAAACTCTAACAATTATTAGGTCATCTAAATTTGCTTAACATCTTTTAGATCCCGCTTTTTTTTTTTTTTTGTTGAAAGTGTCCCTGAAACTAAAAATAATAGACAAAATTCACAAAACAAAATAAAAACCAAATTAGTTAACGAATAACTAGGGGCGTAAACGAGTCGAATACATGCGAACATCAGTGTGCTCAGATTTTACTCTAATAAAATTTTCAATACTCGAATTCGAACTTGAGTATTAGACTAAATACTATTTTGATGCTCAAATTCTACACTAATCGAATTCGAACTACTTACGAGCATTTATATTTGATAATTTTAATATAAATTATATTTATATCAGTTTTCATAGTTTATAACACATTTTATATATATAATAATTATTTTACTTGCAAATATCACTCTTAAAATAGTTTATACAATACATATTATACTTAAATTAATTACTATGACAAAATTGATTCTAAAATTTTGGTATATATTATAATAGTTTTATATAAAAAAATAATCGAAGTACTCACGAATATATTCGAATGGGTATCTATGTGCTCAGATTCTACTCGTTTAACTTATCGAACTTTAATAGGTTATCAAGTTTAGTTCGTTTTCATATCAAAGTCGACCCGAACTGATTAATTTTCGAATCGAGCCCCAACGAATCCCAAATTATTTGGATTTTATTGTAGGTCTGATTCATTCAATAAACTTTGACACTATTAAGTCATCTAAATTTTCTTAACATCTTCAAATCGTGTTTTTTCTTCATTGACAAGTGTCCCACAACTTAAAATAGTGGACAAAAAATCACAAAACTCATAGGTGTTCTTTTTCGACTTTTGGATTATGAATTAAAGTTAAAAATTAAAAGTTAAAAACAAGAATTACTTGCTTCATATATTTTGACTTTAAGTAAGAAATTAGTAACACACACACACATATATAAAGCACCGAAAACCCTAAAATTCGTGTCATATTTTCCTCCTCTAATTAAATGCCTAAAAATAATTTAAGTATTTTGTTTTAATTTCTTGTAAAATAAATAAATATTCAATGTAAGAAAATCTATACTTTTACGTCACTAGTATTATTCATATAATTAAAATGCTTTTTTCCAGTTTTAATTTGGTTACATAAAGTATAAATGACCTAAATTACATTAAAAAACTTATTATATATAATATACAAGTATTGACATAATAAAAATTTCTTAATATAATATTAAATTATTTTATAAATTATGTTAAGAAAATAATAGGTTTGTTAAGTAATTTTTAAAATTTTAATTGATCTTTTATTGCACAACATTTATTAAATTATATTACCATTAATCAATATATAGTATGTATAATGTATAATTTTATATAATAAATAAATATACGCTTATTGTTAATATCTCTCTATCGCAACTTTATTTTTACTATTTTGCACTACTAAAATGTAAGATTTAGGAAAAGTGGGTATCTTTATTTTTTTAAAATTAAAAATTTATGGATGTGGGAACTATGTTTTATATCTTGAAATTGTAAAAACTTGATAACTCTCTAATTCTTTCATATTTTATCTTTTGATATAGTTAAAATTATGTAAAATAAATTATATTCAATGTTATACAGTTTGTTAGATACAATTGATGATGATGATGATTAGAGTATTTGTTGTGCATCTGTAAATATTAAAAGTGTTCTATAAAACTTAGTATATTTGCACAAGTTTTGTATCCATCGATGCTCAACTTGGTCATCAGGAAATGAATTGTTCTACACTAAGCAAAGTCGTCAGTGAAAACTTCTAAAGGACTTGATAGTGTAGAAGAAATGTCTATTATTACTTAAAAGTATTCAAGTATTCCGCACATTAGATGTTCCAGACAAAATAAACAAAGCATTAGTGATTAATTATGTAAGACCAATCTATCAGGGGAACCCGTCAGGGTATGACAGTAGTAAACCAACTTATCAGGGAAACACATCAAGGGAACCCATCAAGGTATGACAGTAGCAGATCAACCCATCAGGGGAAACCATCAGAGGGAATGATCAACACTGTATCAGTGAAAGCCATTAGTGGATGCAAATAGGTCTTAATGTCAGCGGATCAAGAAACACTTGGCTAACTTTACAAACATAGATTAACTCAAGTGAAGCATGAAGTACTGATCAAATCCTCATCAGGACTTGTCATCAAGGAATCCGAAAACACTGATCAAGTCAACATCAGGGCTTGTTATCAAATGATAGCTATAACTGTATACATTCGTCATTAGGTCTTACACATGAATCATTGAAACTTGTTAAAGAAGCAAGAGATATAACTGGAAAGATATTTCTTGAAGTTTGATGGTCCAATGACAACTCTCGATCATTAAATACTCAAAGATCAGGTAATGAAAAAGAAGCAACAAAAGTTTAAAGTAGTTTGACACATAACTCCAAAAGGACGAATGATGGGACATACTGCAGCTAAGTTGAAAAAGCAGCACATTTATGCACGTGGGTTCAACAACTGATCTTCCACAAATACAGAAAGTTTTCATAACACCAAAAAGGAGAAAAGCACACAAAAACACTAGAGAGAAGATTTGTAATATATCTAGAGAGAAATATTCAAACAAAATAGGAAGGTAGTGAGTGTGAGAAAAAAAGCTGTAAGTTATTATAGATTGTAGTTGATTAATCACATTTGTGATTAAACATATTTCCAGAAAACCATCAAGTTTTAATATAACTATTTTAACTTGAATGCTTGTGTGTTCATTTTAATTTCAGTTAGTTTTTTCTAATGATTGTAGCTATTCCAGCCGGTGCTAACAAGTTTAAAAAGAAAAGTAAAAAGTTTGTAATGTTTGTATTTCCCCCCTTCCCCCCGTTTCTACAAACAGTTGAGTTTATTTAACTCTAACATAGTTTAGTGAAGTAATTAAAAAAATTAATAATGAAGAACAAGTAAGAACATAAATACTTATTTCGACTCATAAAATATGATAGAAAATGTACTTAATAATAAATTATAATAACATACAAAACATATATATCAAAATCATTAAATCTAAAATTTTAGAGTAATAATTAATGAAAACTCATTTTTTAATTTTATTCATATGTGAAAAAAATGTAGTTGAACAATTTAAGTTTTCAACTCTTATTTCATAATTTTCGTAATGTTTATTAATTTATTCTACTCTGTCTCGTAATAAAACCAAATTATATAAAAAATCAACGATTTAAATTTTCAACTCTTATTCTATAATTTTCGTAACGTTTATTAATTTATTCCGTTCTGTCGCGTAACAAAACCAAATTATATAAGAAATTAAAGTTATTATGATTTTAATTTAACAATCACATTCGACATATGTATAGAAAAAATTGTAAATTCCTATGCGTAGCACAAAATGAATGATTAGTAAAAGATAATAAGCGAACACTCAAATAGTATTTTTTGTTAAAAAAATAACTTTTTAAGGGAAAAAAAAGTAGGAAAAGAACTGCCCTCATCTCGGGCTCAGATATCGGCCTATCGGGTGTAGTATTCATACTACTATCGACTTACTAGCCCATCAAACTATAGACTTTTATGAATGATATGGGCGTCGGGAAAATGGAAATGGGGGTAATTCGGGTTGAAATTGGGTCCAGGACAACCCAAATCAAATTCCCGCTCGAAAAATTGAAGTTCCCCCGCTCTCTCAATTTGCGTTGAACATTTGTGCTACGAAAGTTTTTGATTTATAGGAGCAGCCATTAAAATAAAATTGAAGGTCCCTCTTCAGTTCCTCTGCAAACAAAGTAACAATCACTTCAGCTAGATTCCTCAATCAATTCTTTCCTTTACAAGGTTAGTGCCTTACCTTAATTCTTCCCGAAGTACTAAATTTCTATATTCATGTTACATCCCATTCTTGTTCTTTAATTTCGTTGCAACATTTATCTTATCAAAGATTTCCCGTAAGGGTTCATAAAATCTGTCTTCACTTGGTATCTTTCTTGCGATATGTAGATTCAATTTTAGTTGTTCCACTTAATTGCGAAATTTCTTGAGTTATTAAGTTGCTTTCATTTTTGCCCTTTGAATCAAGAGGCCAAGTACTTTTTTCTTTTCTGGTTTTCCTTTTGATTAGTATATTTATTTAGGTTTCATTTTTAATGGGTTCCTGAAAAGGGATTTGTTTTAATAGGTCTTTGGAGTAAAAGAAGGAAGTTTTGATTGATTTGAGTGGGTAGTTTCACTATTATAATGAGTGAGGAGAAATCTTCGGATGGGCTTTCCAAGAAGAGGAATGCTTTAGGGGATGTCACAAATCTGGTTGGGAAAAGAGGGCTTTCATCAATTTCAGAAAATATAGGTATTGATGCTGACAATAAGGCAAAGGGCGCTCAATTGGGAAAGCAAGTGTGTGTTGGAGTGGAGAACATGGAAAAACAGAACATTTTGAGTGAAGATCTTTCAAATAAGGAAAATAGGGGTAAGCGGGTTTGTGTTTTGCCGCGGTCTTGTGAGATAAATTCATTGGCTGGAAATGTTATATCTGGAATATCAAGTATTAATGGGGAAAGTAGGGAGAAAAATTCAAACATTCAACTTGGTCGAGGCAATGCTGTTGCTCAGAGTGTTGTTAATGCCTCAAGAGACAGTTATGTCTCTAGCATTTCAATGCCCACAAGCCCAAGCAATCTTGACAGTCTTGATGTCGGAGAAAGTTATTTTAAGGATGACGGAGTTGGTTCTCAAGGTGAACAAAGCAATAATTTAAGTGAGCAATTTGACGCTGATGTTTGTGTGACTGATGAAAATGAGCATGGGGATGATAATATGGACCCGAGCAAATGTGAGTCTGTCGATTGCTTGAGATTCCCAGAGTCGCAGGAATCTAGATCATCTGGATTAGAGGGGTGTGTTGGACTTAAGAGTGATGAATTCTCTAATTCCGAAGCCGATATTGAATCGATCAAAGCTTGCTCTTGTTCTTTTTGTGCTAAAGGTATCCTCATCTTTTCTTGCTATATATGCAATAATTAATTATCTGCAATTATATGGTTTATCAGTCATATTCATGAAGCACAATTATTTTGATGTTTTTCAATATATTCGTTCCTTTTGGACATGATCCGGTTACGCTGTGGTTGTTCTTGTCATCAGCTACTTATATATGGTCAGACCTCCACTACCAGGATATGAAGGGTCGAATAGCAGGTTAGTTGATGCAGATTTTCTGCAGTCCTATGCTGTCATAAATTATTTTTTTTTCTTTTCCTGGATGGCGTTGCTTTATTAAAAGTCCTTTCTGTATTGCCCAGCATTAAAGAAGAGTCAGAAAGAAGCAAACATCTTAGGACAAAAATGTTGCAAGGACAAGGCAATTGAAGCACATGGTCAAGGAATGTCTGACATCTTACAGTTATCCAATCTCATGGTTCAATGGAGGTCACTCTTTCTTCATATGGAAGGCCTACTTAGCCATGAAAGCAGCCAGCTGGTAAGTGTAGCTCTGAATTCCATCTACTGAAGTGCATACCTTTACTTGTTTTATGAGTTTGAAATAGACCTTAAATCATCCTAATGCTAGCTTCAATGCTTCTGCCACTTGAATCACATGTTTGTCTAATAAACCATGTTATGACATTCCTTGGGCTCAATTCTGTTATGAACTGATGCAACCCCCAGCTATAAATTTGAGAATTAGTGATGTTAAAAAGGGCAAATTTTTTGATTGTTTTCTTCCTTCTAAATTCTGAATAGAATTAATGATGTTCTGATATCTCTACTTTTTACATGCCCCAACCACTGTCAAATATATATATTTGAGGTCATCTCAAAATTTTAAAATAGATTATCGACCAATCTGAGCAAACCCTTTTCTTATAACTTGCAGACTCATCTGATATTTTAGAATACAATTTTGCCAAACACAAGTGACCCGAACTTGTTGAAATAGATAGCCTCTCTGTTACTTTCCAGTTGCTGCAGTTTGTGATTGATCCCTTGTATATTGGGAATGGAATTCAGACCTGGACAAAAGGGACACGCCATATTTTACTTATTGATTACAAACAGATAAATATTGATTGAGTTTAGCAAGTATGGCTTCTTTCTGTTTTTTTTTCTTTGTGTGAAATCTTTTGGGGATAGCATTCAGCTAAAAACTGCAAACATCAGTTTTTATAATTTTAATGGAATACAAAAGTTAAAATCTGATACATAATTAAATAACCATAAATGTTAATAATATGGCGTAGCACTGGAAATACCTTTTGTGTTTAATGTTGGATGGCTTGAAATGTCGAGTATTGACATTTTTGTAAACTGGAGAGGATGTTTAAATTGGGTTAGACCTAAGTTACATGGACTCCGATGAAGTGTCTGGTAGGATACATGTACTTTAAAGAATCCGAGACAGGTACTCTTCAATTTTACCACATTTTTATACTAAAATGGAGTGTCTCACACACATACCTTTATCCAAATGTCCCTTGTCCAAATGTCAAGAAATGTAGAGTCCATGTAACATAGGGTTAGACTATAGTTTCATGGTGCAGTAAACCATCCCTCTCCCCTAGTTTAGTGTTTAGTTGCCCAATTATGCATGTCAATTCTATAGCTTGTGTATTGAAACTGTGGTGTTTTAGTTTGATGTGCCAGGTTTTATTCATATTATTTCAGGATAAAAGCGCCTCAAACCTCTAAATACTTTCCAACTTCTTTAATAACTCCATTCACCCTTTATAATTGCTATGCCAATTTACTTTTAGTCGGTGGTCACATATTTGATGTATTTGAGAGAAATCATAATCATATTAACCAGTCTGCTCTTGTTGAACTTGCCAAATTTTATCTGAATTTTGAGGGGTGTTTGGTGTTATTTGCCGGACTCAAACACGAAGTTGTGATTATGATGAAAATTAACGATAAAATCTTGTGCCAACAATAGATGCACCATTTTCAGCTTGTTTTGACAGATTTGAAGTACTTAATTTCTTCTTCTATCATTTTTAATTTTTGTCATGTGTTACTATCATGACCATGACATAGAGATCAATATTATAAATTCAGTTGCAAAGAATTTATTTTACAGATAATCTAGGCTAGTCATAATCTAAGAACAAAAGTCCATTCAAGTCATCCACAATTTTTTAAGCTTCCTTTCCGATTCTTTTCTTTCTTAAAATATTTATTAGATTACACTTTTACCCTTCCAATAAATTCTCTCCCATTCTCTCTTTTAATTTTTGTATGCAGTTGATAATTTAATTGTCTCATTACCTTTCAATTGATTTCAAAATCAATCTCTATTAAATTCAAAATTCCATCAATTATTTTTTCTATATCAAAATTAAAACTCTCAGCTTCATCATATGTTTGTAAAATTTTCATCATCCCTAAAACTTTGTCAATTCTTTTTCTCTCCATAACGTCGTCGTCGTCCTCCCCCATGCTTCCATCATCATAGACCGAAGAACATCGCACATCCTCCTCACTCTCGTTATTATTTCGGCCATTATTCACTTGAGTCCACCACTAGCTTTTATTGGTTTCTTAGGCTCGAATTTGACAAGATTATACCAACGTCAGATTGATTGGACAAAAAGCCATATACGGAAGAAGTCATTGTCGTTGAGGAAACATCTCTGCAGTAAGATATAAACGGTGTATATAAACTTGTTACAGTGAAGTCTATATAACGATAACTTACTGTGAGTTTATAACAGTACCTTACTATCATATCAAAATAAGTTTTTTGAAAAGCAGTAAGTTCCTATCAAAACAATAAACTTACTGTGAAATTCTATTCATTCTTACATTATATAAGATTTTTGGTGACAATGGTTTACCCTGAAGTTGTTATAACTAATATAAATTTAAAATTGTTAACGTTATTGTTACATTTATGTGAACATGGAATGTTGTTATTGTATTGCTATCCTTGTTTTTTGTCGACAGTAAGTTTGATTTTTCCTTTTAGTATGTTTCATTATTCATTAAATATGATGATTGTTGTTGTTTAAAACGAGTTCATTGATTTACTAAATAATAATGTTGACGGTATATTACTGGAAAGCATACTGTCATAAGTATACTATTGAACTATTAAACTTACCGTAGTGATGGTATGTTTGATAATCATATATGAGAGTCTGTTACTAGTAAACATATTGTTGAACAATCGTATGTATTATTAAACTTGCTGTATGGATGGGTGCTTGATTTGATGTTAAGAATGTAATTTGTTATTTTATTTCAACTTGTGGTTAAAGATAAAATGTTATCGTGAAGATATTTGTGTTCGAATATTTAACGAAAAGAATATATCTAAAAAAAGGGAAAGTCGAACAATAATAAAGATTGGTATTTTCAGAATAAAAATATTAAATTTAACTTGAAGAGAAGTATAAAAACTATACATAACTTTAAAAGAATTTCCATAACAATTCATGACCAGCCTAGAATTGGGGAAAATAATTATTCAGTTATTGAACTCATGCCTCGTTTTCAATTTATTTACTCAACAAATTTTTTCTTTTTTTTTTTTTTGGTTACTGAACTAACAAATAATTTTCAATTGAATTGATTCATCTAAAATATTGACCTGACGTATATTTCTTGTATCATGTGATATAAATATATAATTTTTAGATAATTCATCACATAACTAATGGTTAAATTGATAAATTGTCATATAAGATCACCCACGTGAGTGTGCTAAATCATCAAAATATTGTGCTTTCATATCATAACATTTCAAAATTGGGATATAGGTTAGCATATTTATATCACATGTCACTAGAATTAAGATATATATTAATAATTCAGATGAAATTATAAAAATTTCTCCTTGAATCAATTCAATTTAAAAATTATTTACGATACAGTAACTGAAATGAAAAAATATTTTTAGTTCAATAGCTAAATTGAAAATTTGTTTCGGTTGAGTAACCAAATTGAAAATAAGACACGAGTTTAGTGACTAAATAATCATTTTTCCCGCTGGAATCATCCCTTGTTTTTATCGTTTGTGATTTAATTTAGTCCTCATGTTCTACCTAACCTGTTCTGTGAATGTCTGGCTATATGAACATAATTTCTTGTGTTACATGATATTGGATATCATGCTGCCATGTTTTCCTTGTTTTGCATTTAACTATTTGTCACATATCATGTTTACCCAATGATAATGGATACCCGAGCAAATAATTTCCTCTACATTTATTATTTTCAGAAAAGAAAATCCAAATGTACAATAAAATAGAGGGTCGGGGATGAAACATGATTAATTTTTTAGTTATCAATTTTTATATAATAAGTAAATCCGTTTTGTTTTCAGGAAGCCAACTTACTCGCACTGAAGGATCTGAGGGAGAACTGCAAGACTGGATTGGAGTCGATTAACAGGATGCCTTCAGAGAAAGAATAGTATGCTTCTTATGCATGTTGTGTTTGTCATATTGGTAAGACACTTCAAGAATATGGTTATGAACATTCTTATGCTTGCTATACCATGTTTTCATTTAGTAGGTTTCTGAGAATTTGCGCTCATCTTGTGGAAGATATATAATATCTCAAAGGATGTTATCTTTAGCTCTTTAGATGTTTTCTGATGAATGAACCATTTTGAATTGGTATGTGGTTTATTAAACAATGTGTTTAGCAATAGGCAGTATTGCAGTCCATTTGTTTGTCATGCACAATATACACTTGTATGAATTTTTGACTTATTTCAAGATTAGAAATCATATATATCAAATCCCATATTGGAAATTTGATCAAAGATTTGTAATTACTGTTGCAAATCTTATAATTCTATCAATTAAAGAGTTTCATCTGCAGAATTTAGAATCTAGAGGCTGCACTTGTTTAGTGAATGTGACATGTTCAAGGGATATATATTACCATAGGTTCTAGTGTACTACGGATAAACTTTGAGTGTCATTCATTTTCAAGTGAAACTCTTACATCACATTCTACTCTTTTTTTTCTATCAATTATTGATGTTTTAAAAATAAAGAAGCACCAAACCAATTAGTTGGAGTCTTATAATAATTCTGATGATGGTGTGCTTGTGAGTGGTTGACCCTTAGTTCAGAGATAATCTAATTAATTAGTTCTCTCTTCATTTGAATTATTTTTTATCCTTTGAAAATGGCACTAGTGGTTTGTTTATGAAGCATCATGTAGTATGATGGTCAAAAATGGAGAAATGATATGAAATGCATATAATGGATTCCTTGTCAACTCTTGCACCTGCACAGATAAGTCTTGGGTGTGGTTTGTCAAATAAAATTAACATCTTATTAGTTCATTTGTTTAAAGGGTATTTAATTTTTAGACTTTTAGTTTGTGAATGTGCCACATGGAGTAGCTTAGCTAGCTCATGACTTTATTTATTTGTATGATTGAGTTCAAGTGGGTTTTATTGTAGCTTTAAAATACATTTTCTGGTTGACTTAAAACATAAGATAAAATGGAGTTGACAAATTAAAAAGTCAATAGTAATAGAGGGGTGTGTGTGAGTGCAACACACACACGCAGAAATATATATTTTTTATATGATGATACATTCTGTATCAACTAGGAGTAGAAGATTTTTGCTGATTTTACGTTAAGTATTTCTTTTTTAATATGAGGTGCCTTTTTATTTTATTTTATTTTTCAAAAACAAAATGAAGACAAAATTGCGAGGCCTCATTTGTAAGAGTTGGCCTTCTGAACCTTCCAACTCGGAGTACCTTACAAGGTGTGTTTTATTACTTCAGGAAAAAAAAAAAATGGAAGTAATGTCATTTCAATATCATTACACATTCATGAATAACTAATGCTAGTTATCCCCTACTCCTCACACTCTACCCCCACCACCTCCCACCCGCACCCCGGGCTTTCGGTTAGGCTGCCTAGCCTTACAATGAAGCGAAATTTATAAATTCCACAGGATGGGAAAAAATAGGAGTAGAAGTTTGTGCATTATCAAAAGTTGTATCTGATAACTGGAAAGTATTGTTTCGTCGTTGGCCTATAACATTATTAGGCCAAAAATATTGAGGATGGAAAGCTGTAATGCTAGTAATCGTATGTGGGGTGGATATGATACCTTTTGGTTTAAATTTTAAAAAATTTAAATATTAATAATGCAATTATATTACTGAAATATAAAGTTTTAAAAAAATTTTAAGTTAAAATAAACAGTGCCATCATTATCTAATGAAGAAAGGACTTCTAAGTATTGACCAAAGCTAAATTGAGTAGCGCTATAATAATGGATATACGTTTATAAATAAAGTTGGGAACAAATGATGAATATATTCAGTTCGAAGGCTGTGTATTCCCTCTTTGATAAAAAATGACCAACCAATCTTCCATAAATCTAAGGTAGTGGGAACACAATGATGTGTTACTTATTGGTGTTTTGAAATCACCAGAAGCTGAAAATGAAATTTGACATTTAGGATTTCGCTTGATGGTTTTATTTTCGATACATAACTAAGGATTTTAAATTTTTTTTTAAATTACATGGATTTTAAATTTTAGTTAACACAAGAATTAGGAAAAGAAGAATCTTTTTTTTTTTTTTTGACAAATAATATTATCACTGAATTATTGCTGAAAAAATTAACTGCCACTAAATATATTTGAAAAGAGAGAGCAGAAGTAGATGGATTTGACATAAACAATTAGTGTCAAGTCTCTATAAATTCATTAACTTGCTATCGTTTAGAATAATTCAACCTTATGGATGAGTAGAGTATTTAAAAAAAATGAATGTGTATAAGGTTTTATACTTTTTAATGATGTGTAGAATAATTTTTATAATTACTAGTCTATTGGGTACACGCATATGTGTGTATGATTTTATTTCGATTATAATTTTAGTGTTGTAATAGAGAGCAAGTCATTTTCCTTTCGTGAGTAATTTGTTTTTAAAAAAAAATGTGACGCAAATTCACCTTACTTTTTAGGAGTTTTACATCTTTAATAATATATATAGACATAAAATTTGCCAATAAAAAAATTACATAAAAATCTGAAAATTTTTGTTCCTGAAAATATGCTAAATTTTCATGGTTATAAAACTATGATTCATAATAAAAATTTATGAAAATCTGCATCCTCCATTATCCTTAAATATTATTTTTATTTATACGATTAGATTACTCAAATTCATAATAGAAAATAAAAAATATAAGAGACTTGGTACCAATTTCTTGGTCAAGTCTCTCCCCTCCGGTTTTCTCAAATAAAAATATCGCTAAACTTCAACTCAAAAAGTCTACTCATTAAATTTGGGTGACTAGTGTAACCAAAAATATTTTTTTTGGGTAATCTGCTGATGATAAGAAACGCATAAAAAATTAGAAATTTCGTTTTTATATATATATTTTTTCCTTCCATTTTCTCTCGTTTGTTTTGGATGTTGAGTATAACATGAGAGGAAGTTACTATTTTATTGTTTGCTTTGAGAAATTAGTGGTTACTAATACGGATTATCTTGTTTTAGTAACTTTTTGATACGATAAACATAGGATTGCGTAATATATGCAAGCACGAGTATTATAATTGTATAGCGTGCAAAATCTGTACACAAAACTAATGATAAATTCTACTATATTAATTTCTACTTTTAAATTTTTATTTTTATCGTTGTCATTTAACAAAAAAAATAAATAATAAAATTGCCGTCAATTGATTTTAAGTAGTGAACCGCGCGAATATATTTGTCAACGACCGAGAATCAATTCCATAATACGTGTTAAAGATGACTTTTGAAAATTTTCAATATTTGATTTTAAAATAAGTAAATTGAATTTGTGTCACGATAATAAATCTCATTAAGTATTAATCATATGAACTATTAACAAAAAAATAATGCAAGGCTTTCTATAAAAGAAAGTCTAATAAATAAGAATCGGGGTGGGGGGGGTGGGGCGGGGGCGGGGGGCGGGGGATGGAATGAATAACAGTTATAAATATTTCTGATGGAGTGGATAGAAAAGTAGATGATGAAGATAAGCTTTCAGTGACTGTGATATGACATGAGAGATGAGATAGAATCGATCAACCCAATCCTCATATGAAAAATAGTATCAATCATTTAATCATCACGGCAGTAATAGAAAGTATCACCATATTTTTAATTTGTTAAATTACGTGGTAGTAAGTTTATTATATGTCATTATAACGAGAAAAAAATGTTTGTTGTATGTATGTCGCCATTGTTGTGGTGGTCGTTGATCCGATTAGGCCTTTACCCTTCATTAATCATATCGACCTCCGTTTTTAAAAATTAAATTAAATATTTTTTTGCAATTAAATTAACTTATTTTAAAAAATAAAGTTATATTCATTAACTTAATTATAATAAATACAACAACAGATATTTATAAAATACATATACATGAGTATTATGAGCTATTTTCAATATCCACGAACTTTTGATTAAAAAGTTGCGGGTTTTGTATTATTATTATTGAGCATAGTTGGTTAACAAAGTGTGAGTTCCAAGGGAATTTAAGGACATAAACAAGTCCAATAAAAAAATATCTCAGATAGAACGTATTTACTAGTTATATCATCTGCAATCGCCTGAATCTCGAGACGTTCTTTATTCAAATATTTACTATTCAAACTCGAGTATTTGGTTGAATTAGTGTTCAAATTTTACTTTAATCGAATTCGACTTGATTATTTGGTTTAATTTACAATCTTATAGCAACTTAATTTACAGCTTTAATTCAGGCGTTGCGGTGCCTCATCGTTCGACAGAGAAGCCACCTTTTAGCAGCTAAACAAGGAAAACTATATCGCAAGCAGTAGTTCACCTGCATAGGTTACACCTTTCACTAGTTGAGAATGAATTTGCGATAATGTTCTCATATAGCACCCTTATTTTCTTTTCGTTATTAATTAACTATTTACAGATATAGATTTTGTATTTAATCTTGGCCGAGAAAGTTACTTTTATACCTACAAGTATAACTAGATAATTAATAATCATTTAATGAATTCATCACGTAGCCATAAGGAAGAGTAAATTATACACGCTTTTAATAATAAGCTAATCATATCGGACACGCAATACGTTTGCAAAATAGATTTGAATGCTATATAATCATAAATGATATTTATACTTATAATTTAAGACTATCGTGTGACGCAAATTCATTCTAATTTTTAGTACCTTTATATCATAGATAAATATTCCAACGGTTTATTTCACATTCTAAACAAAACACTGACATAATTAGGTAATTAAAATTTTATTGTTGGAATGGAGTGGAACCTTTATACCCAAGACGGAGGGGAGCCTAAGGTATGATAAATTTCTCTACAAGTTGATGATTAAATTGATTCACTTTCTCGAATGCAAACAACATGAATTTAGTAGAATACAGCATATAAAATATATTGGAAGTGGGAAAATTTTCAGAACACATGCATGGCTCTATATGCAAATAAAATGATAATCATGTTTATTAATTAGTACCAACTACGTTTAAATTAATGGATCCCTTGATAAATAAATTAAGATAATTTTTATATGGTGGTGAAACCATCAGCATATTTGGAGTTATATTATCATTTATCACTAATCATGACAAGCGTGTGATACCCTATTTCATACTCATAAATTTAGATATGCTGATTATCAAAAACAAAACAAAACAAAACAAAATAATATATATATATATATATATATATATATATATATATATATATATGCGTGTGCGTGTGTGTATTTTATATATATAAATTATGTATACTTTAATTTATGTAAGATAAAATATATTATTTTAATATTTTTTTAGATTTGTTTATGTATACATATACAATTTTTATTGTTTTTACTTTCTTAGTGGTCTTTTTTGTCTGGTGGCCTTTTTGTTTTTTAAGGTAATATTAAGAAAATTATAATTTTTTAGATTTTTTTATTTCTAGTATTTTTTATATTTGTAAGTATATGTATAAGGTATTAGTTCTTTAATTATTAACTCGTTTAAAATCAAAACTAAATAATAATTGTACTAAACATAAAAGTAGGAACTCATTCAAAGTCAAATTAAATAACATTTGAATTTGGGTCACTAAAATTACTTTTAGACTTTCAGTAATAATAGGAAAACGATAAACAAGTTGATCGAGTCAATAATTGACTCAACAAATTCAATTTTGTCCCTGTAATACAATTTGTCAATTGATATATAGTAATAGATATAAAATATTATTAGAGTTTGAAATAATATGGTTACAAGATAGTAATGTGTAAGTTCTTAAACAATATTCTTTTTATATAACAAAAGAAACTGTGAAAAAGAAAGTGACGAATAATTTTAGAATTTAGAGAATCAACTTAAATTAACAAAATGTCTTAGAATGCATCAACTATCGAACATTATAACTAATTAAGTAGGGAAGGAGGAGTGTGGTGTGTTTGATAAACTTCTAACAAATGATAGACAAAGAATCACTACATTATTATTTTTTTTAATTTTGAGGTTTCACCAATTATAGTTATGTCATATAAATTATTTCTTAATAAAAGGATAATTTTAAACTTTGGGACTAAATCATTTGTATTGAAATGATTTGTCGGTGTATTTCTCAAATTTTGGATTTATATTTTTTCTATAAAAAAGTATTTAAGTTACAGTAAAATCTATATAAATTAATATTTGATAATAAACTCTCTAAATTAATAATTTTATCATGTCTTGACTTGGGCTAGTTATAAAAATTATAAATTTCGATAAGTTAATAATTTTTCGTGAGATCCCTATATTAATATATGGTCTCAATAAAACTCTAAATTAATAATTCTTCAAAATTACAAATATACCTAAAACAACTTAGGGAAATATGATTCTAGTATTGTTTGTTTTTTCTTAAAATTTATATTTAGTTGGAGTTTATCTCCAACTTTTCTTATTGCATCCAAAAGTTTTGGCGTTGTCCTCTCTAAGTTACAGAGGTCTTACTATATGTACAATAAATTTATCAACAATGAATTTTTGATATAATTAAAATTCAACTTTATTACAGCTCTATAAATTAATAAATATTAATTTATAGATTAATTAATACATCTCTAAAATAATAAAATTCTACAGTCCAATTATTATTAATTTATAAATGTTTTACTGTATTTCTTAATTAAAAATGATTTCATTTGATTTTTGCTACAATTATTATAAATTTAAAGTATTCAAGATGGTAGTACTAGTTGAAATTTTGCTTTATGAAAATCATAATTAAATAACTATTTTGAGAGGGAGGTTAAAATTTTTGTGACGAGTTTCAATTTCAGTTTTTTCATCATTCATTTTTGGTACAGAGCAATAGAGCATTTTCCAAATATGGTGGGAGAAAGAAACGGGAAAGGGATACTTCAAGTAAACTTGCAAGGATAATTATTGCTCCACGTCACGACTGACGTGTCAACACGTCACGTGCACCCCCACTAGACTTCTAGATGTCCGCGTCATTGTGGGGCCCACCTTCCTCGCCCGCGTCTTCAACGGGTTCTATTCGCTTCATTCCAACGCAACCTCATTACCAAAACAAATAATAAATATTCTTTTTTTCGTCTCAATATTTAAATGTTTTATTTTTGTAAGAAAACTCCTTGGGACTTGTCTTTGAGTTTTTAATAAGAAAAAAAGAAGTGAAGAAAAGAGATAAGAAATACTCTATTTTTTTCACAAAAAAGTAATTTTAGACTTTCACGATTACTAATTTTATATTTTTAATCAAAAATTAAATGTACATATAATAAATTTTTTTTATGAAATTTATTTTGAATTTTTAAGTTATAACGAGATATATAAGTTTATAATTGAAAGTTTTTAATTTAAGCAAAATAATAAAGAAAAAATTTCAAATGTAACTCATTTTTTTAATAAATTTTTTTTTAAATATATCTTTTTTTTTAGAACGGATAGAATTATTTGTTTTCTCTTGTCTTGGAGTTCACAAGAGGGAAAAAAATTTAGAGGACATGAATAAAAGAAACAAGAATAGCATTTAGGATAATTTGGTATTTAAAAAAATTAGAAAGAGTCAAATAAATTTTTCTCTTTAAATTTTATCATTTTCGGAGAGAGAGTTTTGAGAGGAAGGCCATGTCTTGAGTTTTAACCTTGACGAAATGAAAAGATAAGAATATTGAAGATGAGAAATGAAGAGAAAGATTTTCTGTTCAGTCTTGTCTTGGAGTTTATGAGACGAAAGAAAACTTTAAGAGATATGAAAGAAATAAATTTGATGTTACGAAGAATAAGAAGGTTAAGTTTGACAATAAAAAAGTCTGTCAAGCTTAAAAGAATTTTTCTCTCCAAATCTTTTTATTTTTTGAGATAACTTTTGAGAGAAAAATCTTGTCATCTTTGTCTTCTTTTCTCTTATAAAAAAACTTAAAAACAACATAAAAGTTAAATTTTCACTCTTAATCTTTTCTTTTCTCTCTTTAAATAACTTAAATACATAAAAGTTAATAATCTTTTCTTTTCACTCTTAAAGTTAGACTTTTTTCTTTTCATTTCTTTCCTTTTATGCCTTAAAAAATATCAACACAGCTGAAAATCTAAATTTTCTTCAACTTTCTTTTCTTTTCTCTTTCTAAACAAACTCCAAGACAAGGCATTAATATTTTAATTAAAAATTACCCACGATAATTATTTATGGAGAGAACAATGAATTAACTATATGTATTTAAACTTATAGGGTTAATTTTAGTATTATTATTTAAATTTATATATTTATTAGTGAATCCTTAATATACGTGCGTGTCGAATGTTAAAATGGCTTATTAGAGCACTTTTAGTAATTTCTCTAAATTGATTCATGTTACTTACATTTAGAGAAAAACTTTTAAGCGAAACACTTGCAAGAGACGGAGGGATATTTATTTGTAAATTTAACGTGATTATAAAAAATAAAAAAAAGGGGGGGTATGTAGAAGTATGAAATCATGTATGTAGTATCATATACATGATGCAAATATGTGCATTAAGAATTATATAAATTTAAAATAAATAAATAGTAGGTATCAAAAACTTACAAATCACGAATAATTATAAAAAATGTGATTCATAACTATATTAAATGAAGTTTAACTTCTTAATAATTTTAAATATTCTTTATATCCCCACAATTGTGTAAAAAAAATTTTAGTTGAAATAATATTAATTAACTTACCTAATTATAGAGAAAATGATGGTCGTCCATGTACATTTATTTTCTCCTTTGTCAGTATGGACTTGAAACTTTCAAAGGTGATCAGATTATTAAATTCAAGAGGAAGATTTAATATTTTATGATATACTATGAGTCTATTTTGGTATTTTGAGATAAGAATGATTTTATTCATATTAATTATCTGCCTTCTATTTTCGGTAATAGATATGTATTATTATATAATTTCCTTATGATTAATACTAACCGGTTACTATTCTCTATTTCAAAATTAAAAATGAGTTTTAATTAATTTTTTAAATCAAATTACGGCACTTTAACATTTAGAATTAACGTTGATTTAATTGTCTAACATCGTAAAGAACTGAAATTTTTAATTTATTTGATTTCAAATAATGAAAATAATATGGTTAAAAATTTAGTATTTTACATCAAGAAGTAAACATCTTGATGGAGATTTAAAAAAATTAATCAAATAAAGTTCTTGATATTAATATACATTTGTATTTTCATTTTCAACATATTTTATGTACGACCACTACTTTCAATTCAAGTAAATAATACACATGTATAATACTTAATAATACAAAAGGCATACAAAATTATGTTCAGAAGTAATTAATCTTTATGCATTTCATGATATTTTATTTTAAAATTGTTAAAGCAAAAAAAAAGTTCTCTTTTAATTTTAAATTATACTGAGTATGATTTTACAAACTTATTTAGTAGAAAAAAAGATATATCTCTAATTTTAAAACATAATAAAAAAAAAATTATATATATATATATTCATCAAAATTTTGGCCTTAGAGAAACCGTCACGAACATTTTGGGTCATCACTAAAAAAAAAAAACTACCTTCAATCACAAGAGTCACTTTTAACTTACGGTTACCACCAACTGTCATAAAGAGTAACCACATTCTTTATCTCTTTTACAATTATTTTAATATATTGAGGCAGTTATTGTGCTTAAATAATTTTTTTTTTTGAAATATGAAACTACATAAATAACTGATAAACTCCATGAAAGAAAGATAATGATTCATATAAAATCTCTTTTACCCTTATTTTAATTTTTTTCATTACTTTTCTTTACTCATATTCTTTAGAAAAATAAAATTAATTTCCTTCCCATTTATATAAGTGTATCCTTCTTTATTTTTAAAATTAATAAAAGAAATATTGCATACGCATCGTGTTTGCCCAAAAATTAGTATATATTATGTTATTATATATTAATTGATAAATGTCATTTTAAGATTCGACTTATAATACAAAAAAGAGTTGATAGAACTAAAACATATTATGCTTTCAAAAATATTTGAAAAAAATACCCTGAAAAATAAAAAAGTACAACTTAAATAAATTGTTATATACTAAATTAATTACAACTAAAACAAAATTAAAACAATATATTTCTTATCTTAGATAAGTTTAAAAATATATAATTTATATACTTAAAATACATATATATAAAACATAAAAATATATAAATTTTCAATATTATTATAAAAAATCTCACTAATGAAGACTATCATAGAAAAAGTACCAAGTTTAAATTTTGTTGAGTACGAATCACAAGAGAAAATTGTAAGCGATCCCCACTGCAAGAAAGAAATGGAAGTGAGACGTGAGGACACGTTTACAGTTTACGCAACAAACAAAACCCTTGGGCCTTGCCATCTGCCGACACTAACCATGGTTTAGTTACATTTAACCCCACACGGCTTGAAGGGGTTAATAAATGGTTAACTTCTATTCAATATTTTTCTTTATATGAAAAGTCAAATAAAAGCAAGTAATTTCGAGTTGTTAATTTTTTATTATAATTTTACTTTAGTATCTTTTTTTATTATAATAAAAGCAAATATCTTTAAAAAAAATTAAGTTACATAAATTAAAATTTATCTGAAGCACTTTTATTCATATGAAAAAGAATGTCAGTTTTTGAATTTTCATGAAATCATAATTAAGTATTTAAGTTCATTTGAATTAGATATAAACCAAATATCATAGGTGTCTCAAGTTCATTTAGGTATTATTTTTTGGCTGCTGATTTAGATATTTAAGTTTAAGTAGAGTCAACCCCAAAATTATACGCTAAATTGAAGCATAAGTATATATATATATATATTACTATATATAAAGGAGATTTATTTATATATATTACTATATATAAAGGAGATTTATTTTTTAAGGGTTCCTACGTACTTTATTGATAATATAATATAGACAACTATATTACATAGAAAATTATATAATATATTTAATTAATTAGCCATTTGTTATCATAAAATAAAATAAGTTGATTCATTTAAACTTTAGAATAATTGATATAAATAAATGTAAAAACCTGAATAACACATGTAAAAAGACACATATTGATATAAATAAACATGAACTTACAATAGCTCGTCCACATATTTAGGACAAATGGAGTATCATATAATATATTCAACTTAAGCACTCAACAAAGTAATCAAATTAGAAAAACTATTCTTATTATAGAAAAATAACAATTATTAGATAAAACCAAAAATATTGGATACCTAAGTTTCTTAAAACATATACATATTGTGCACGGCAACATTACTAATTTATTATTATATATTAATTGACAAATAATTTTTCAGAAATAAAGTCGACTCTACTAAATTAATTATTAACTCGGTTAATTTGATCATTTTTTATTATTAATAAAAATAATTTTAATTGACTCAAATACAAATACTATCTAGTTTTGACTTTGAATGAGTTTATGCATTCATGTTTAGAATAAACACTATTTTGTTTTGACTTTCAACGAGTTAATAGTTAACAAAATATTGCATTTTACATATAATTATATATCTAAATAAATATTTTAAATTTTAAATTTTAAAAAAATCAATTCTCTTAATATTATCTAAAAAATAAAAGTGTTTGTGCTACAATACAAACTAATTATGTCTCGTTTATTTTGTAGAATATGGGTGAAAAAAGAATAAGAATGAGGTAGGAATGAATACAAGAGAAATGAGAATAAGAAATCAAAAATATATTCTTTTGTTTATTTATATATAAAATGAAGCGTAAAATGAAATTTTTTGTATATTATATGGATAAAATTACGCGTGAAACATATATATATATATATATATATATATATATATTATCTTTCAATTTTTTAAAAAATAAAGATAAAATATAAAGGAATCATTAAGCGTAATAGAAGATCGAAGGAGTCGGATTCTTTTTACAACACAACATTATTAGGGTACATTATTTGCATATAATAATTATCGGCTTTTTTGGCGTTGCAGAAGATCTAAGCATTTGTTTGTACTCTATGCGGCCGCAAATTGCGATAAAAGTGTCCTATCAACTTGCCTTTAATCGTTTATTTAGTTGCTTGTCACATGATTGTGTTCCCACTGGCTACTCAGTCCGTGGGCTGCCATTTTCATATTTATTGTGTTATGTTAACCATGTGCTCCGCATTTAATATCGCCATCGGATTTGCAACTTATCGAATTTAAGTTTAATCAAACATTAATTTATTTAAGATTATAAATTTCATGCTATATTTTATTCCGGATTTGATTTATATCATACTTTTTAATTTAAATTAAAAGTATCCTACATTTTGTTCGTTCTACCAACTAAAACTACTAAGATACAGTATACATGCTTGCAAATTCTGATTATTAAAAATGATCTAAAAATTAAGATCGGAGTGTTTTTAATTGGCCGTAACCAGATGACGCTATAAATTAATATTTAAGTTTGAATAAAAATTAATTTTAGAAGAAAATATGAGTGCAAATTGTATTTTAGTCTTTACTTAATTTATCATTTTTTGGTCCAATTCTTGCCAACAATTGTTAAAACATATTTTCCTTTGTTGTAGTAGGACTTTCTTCTCTTTTTAGTGTAGAGTTTTCTCCGGTAGTGAAATATAGTTGTTGATTTAGTTATTTCAAACTGTTGTTACGTAATTTTTTGTATTAAAATTCAAAAAGAAAAGTGTAAAAATTAATAATTTGATTTGTGACAGTAACACAATAACACGGATAAATGAAGATTGCTCCTTCTAATTGGACTCGTCACTCACAGGACCACATAAAAACATTATTTTTTTATTGTCTAAATTAAATTTAAAGAAAGAGTTATACCGTGAATGATTCAAAAATGGGATTAAATTAGTTCTACAAATGGGTACTATAATACTAAATCTCCATCTTAATTTTAAGATTCACAATAAAGACATTATTGTTTCATTGCAATAATTATTGTGTTGCCTAATAATTTTGTTTCTTGAACAGAATAATTAAGTTTGGCATATATTTAGTATCTCTGAGAAGTTGTCATTCTTTTACTAAAGGAAGTACTGTATTATAAATTTATGATAAAAGTATTTTCATTTACTTTCATAAACAAGATGAGAAAGAGAGAGAGAGAGAGAGAGAGAGAAACCAAGTGTATTTTTCTTTTTCTTTCGGGGCAAATGATCCAAATGGGATGTCAGTAATTTAGTGTAGTCCTCGTCCGAGGCTTATGTCCCACTTATTTAATCTTTAACCTCTTCCGTATAGTATTCTAAATTTGAGATGAATGGAGCGAAGTTTAGATAATAATTTAAGTCATAATTAAAATCTGAATTGAGTTTGGTCAAGTAATGGCTCACCTCAATATAAATTTACTCAAAATAGATTATGTGTGTAATCGTTTGTGTATATATATATATATATATATATATATATATATATATATTGTATTACCATATACATTTATTACAACATTTTATTTAATACATATAAATCTTAAAACATAATTTTAAATTATTATATAAATTATTAATTATTTTAAGATAGTGGATTGTTAAATATTTATTAGAGAATAATTTATATAAAAACCTAATGTTTTGAATTAAAAATTATTATTTTATGTTAATTTAAGCTTGATCAAACTTAGATTTAAAATTCGTAAATTTATTCGGGCTAAATTTGAATATATATATTTTGAAATCAAAATAATCAAATTCAACTTAACCCAAATAATTTTTTATCGAACCAAATTTGAACTACCCTAATCTCGATTCAATCAACCTGATTTACGGGCCTACTTCCGTACTCACACCGTCCTCAACTACGATTTTGTCTAACGCATTTACAACTTCACCAACCAACTTACTACATGCATGGTTAGTTATTAGGTAATTCGGTCCTTATTTTTTTAATAATTTTTTTATTTTATAGATAAAATTATATTTTTTATAATTTTAATTTTGTTAAAATTTCACCAGCATTCATATTATACATATTTAAGAAATATGAGTAATAAATTCTAGAATGTAGAGATTTATTAATCAAAACTCTTAACAGATTTTCTATTTTAAAAATTTTAGTGTAAAAATATATATTAGAGTTTCAAGCTTTTATTCCTTAAAATAAAGATTATAGAAAATGTAGAAAATTTGGTGGAAGTACTCTAACCATTTAGATATCTTAAAAAAGAAAATAATACTCCGTCCTTTTGGACGACACTTAAATATGTAAATTAAAAAAATATAAATTGTTTTATTAATAGTATCTAGTTAATTGTTTTGATATTCAACATTAATTGAACGTAAATATTTAATTAAATCAGTTTTTTATGATGAGATACTATTTTAGTTAAATTTGAGTTATTCATAAATTCATTCAATTATTTTTGCAAAGACAACATTATATTAATATAATTTTTCATTTTACTTTACAACATATGTCACATGTGATACTCCGTTATTAGTTTTACTCACCATCATTATAATTACAATAAATTATCAAATAATTTAATAACTTAACAAATTAGTAGATATAATTGACACCGATATATATATATATATATATATATATATATGTGTGTGTGTGTGTGTGTGTGTGTGTGTGTGTGTGTGTGTGTGTGTATTTGTGCTTTTCTTTATTTTGAATATTTTATCCAATTTATATCATTAGAATAATCTCCCTCTCGCTAATTTTTTTTTTTTGAAATAACGAAGATAAATATATTGATAAGAATCGAGTTACATATATGAAAAGAGTAAAAGTAAAATTTATTTTGTCCAAAATAAAATCCAAACACAATAAAATAAAAATCAAAGAAAAACTTAGAATAAAGAAAAAAAAAAATATCTATTCATAAAAGTTATTTCGACGGATACTCTTTGAAAAATCATTAATTCGATAAATCATGTCCTAAATATACAACTGCATTGTGTGATAACTCGATGGAGAAGGTGACAGGTATATTTATTTTTTTTAATCATCAAATATAATGATATGTCCACATCTTTAATTTAAGTTAACTCAACCTCAACAAATGGGAAAAAAAAAAAGCTCCACAGAGGGAGAGAATACTCTACAATAGGAGAGATAACTCCATAAACGGGAGAAATAACTCTATGAAAGAGAGAGAAAACTCCATGAAATGACAATTATTTATTAGACAAAAATATATAAAATAATAGAGAAAAAGGATGTGTGAAGGAACTCTTGCCAATTTAATAGTAAATAAGATTTTGTATTATTCAGCCTAGAAAAACCTCTAATACATTTGATTGAATAAAATGAAATGATGTGAAATTAGAATATTATGTGTAAAATTAATTGCTTACTTCATTGTATTCCACAATTTTATATGTATTTTGTTAGGTCCCAAAGGGTAAAAATACTAGAAGGGGGGGTTGAATAGTGTTTTTCAAAAAATTAAGTTTGCTTGGAAAACTTTACTGAATTCAAAATCTTCTTGCTTATAAAAATGTTTCTTATGATTTTCAAAGAATTTAGCAGCGGAATAGTTTTAAGCAAGGAACCCCTTAGATTTTGTATCAAAAGTTAATGGTTTGAAGTAGCAAAGATAGTAAGTCTTTGCTGAACAAGTTCAGCAAGACTAAAGCAAAGCACAGCAAAGTAAGGAAGCAATATAAAAGATAAGCAGGAGAAGAGATAGAATTTTTATAGTGGTTCGGAATAATCCTACTCCACTCTTCTTCTCTTTTACTTGAGAAGGCTATCACTATAATCTGTTCACACAGAACAAACAGCAAGAGGACACTTAGTCCAATTTACAATGGGTCACTTAGACCACTTTAGCAGGACACTTAGTCCAATTGTCACACAGACACTTAGAAGATTTCAGAAAATCTTGCTTGCTATCTTCAAGTAGAAGGCTCCTTGGTTGAGCAGATAGATAGCACTTGTTCAAGCTTTATGTTGTCTTGCTGTAGCCTTTAAGATGTCAGAGAGTTTTTGCTCAGAGGTAGTTGGTTCATTGATTGTTAGTCATAAATGAAATTTATGACTTCTATTTATACTCCTCCAAAGAATCTATCCGTTGGAAATTTGAAATATATCCGTTGGAGTGTACTGCCCTTGATGTGACTTGTACCTTTTCAGCAGTCCTTGCTTAGTTCAAAGAAGTTAGCCGTTTTTCTGTCTTCTAGTGCCTTTCAGCAGAGATTCCTAGAAGTTGACTAAGCAGGGAATAAGATAGCTTCTCTGACAATCTTCACTTTGATAAACAAAGGATCTTGCTTACTAGTACTTGCTTATTTCCATTCTAAGCAGGACTATACTTGGAAAATTCTTCGTCTTCAGAATCCTTTATAGCAGGCTTATCAGTAGACTTCAATGGTGATCAAAGGTCCTTGCTTAACTACAAATTATATCCACCTAACATGTTGGATATTTTTCTAAGTCCTTTTACATTGTCTAAGCAAGGACTATATTACATCATCAATTCTTATAAATCAAACACATAAGCAAAGATAATATAAGCAGGGGTGCAACAACATATTTTAATGTGACATTCCTATATAGAGATTATTTATTCTATTACCATTAAAATTATATGCACAATCTATTGTTTATGTTCACAAACTCTTTTCATAATTTTCTCATCTTGTCTCATATATCTACTTTTTTTTCTTATTCATAAATTTTATTTTTTTATCATTCCTTTTCATGAAACCAATTGTAAGTTAACTGAAACCATAATATTTGATTATGTTTAGCGAGTTGAGTTCTTCTCTATACCAATTTCATTTATATAATTCATATTTTTCATTTCAATCATTAATTTGCTTTAAAATGTATTTATTTTTCATTTAATTTGTATTTATTAATGATTGAAATTAAGAGTATAAATGATATGGACGTAGTCGGTATGAATAGGAGCTTTATATAAGACCTAAAAAGTCCCTAATTTTGTTAATGTAAAATTAGTGTATTTAATTTAATTGTATAAATGTCCCTAATTTAGTTAGAATACAAGTTAATTATTTTTCAACAAAAAGCAGTTTTGGAGAAAAACCAAACGTCACGTCTAGTCTCAACCAATCCTGTGCAGAAGGTTTTAACTTTCTGGTGAAAAAAAGTTATAATTGCCGAATGAAGTCAAGGGAGTTGGGTCCACACGGAGCAACAACTTGCAATTCGTCAGATATTTCAACTATTTTGTGGTCCACCTTTGATCTTAAACCCATGGTATATTTAATTCTAACTAATATAATTTTTGAGAAGATAATACTCCGCAGTTTCTCGTTGCTTCTATATATTAATTGCACAACGCGGGTAATTATTTTTTATAAATTTTTAATTAATTTTTTCGGATATCTTAATATACATATTTATTTGTATTTTAGTCCAAATATTTGTATGATTTATTTTGTATAAGTTTTATTTATTTTGGAATTTAACAATATTCTAAATTAAATTGTTACAATTACGAGCAGTTACAAGATGTCAAACAATAAATTAAATTTTTAGTCAAAGAAGAATTCCAAACAACAATAAATAAATAAAAAGTTAAAAGATATTCAACAAAACGTACAATTAATTGATCACTTTGTTTTATATAATATTGGTTCAACTGAACGTACATATATTATATTCAAAGAACGAACGCATAACTAATTTTCCTCTATTCTTATATATATATATATATATATATATATATATATATATATATATATATATCTGTGTGTGTGTGTGTGTGTGTGCGTGTGCAGATTCAATTTATAATTGATTTTTCAAAAAGGAAAAAAAAACTTATTCTTATGTTTTGAATTATAAACTAGTGTAAGAATATTACTATTTGTCTAAAAAATACAAAATAACTTTTTAACTATAAGCTATTAAAAATAGCTATCGAACATACCCTAACTAAATAAGTAAATATGATAATTTCCAAAACTTCTATTAATATCATAAAGTTGAAATATATATGATAGATTTATATAATACAAAATATAATATCTATATAAAGATATTGCTATATTCTTTTTCCTTACAAAAACATTCTCACACAAACTGGACCTATTATTTATTACTTGTATTTTTCTTGAACTTATTATATTAAAGTATTAAATTAATACTCTTATTAGATGAAATCAATTATTATGTATTAATCTATTATCTATCGTGTATTCAATTTATAGATATTGCATATCACTCCTAGCGAGTGATATTAATGTATTATCTATTATCATATATTAATTAATGCGTATAATTTTAAAGACATAGTCGATTTTGTTGAGTTAGTTACTAATTCGGTTAATTTAACTTTTTCATTATATTGTTAAAATAAATTATAAATCTAAATGCTATTTAATTTTGACTTTACATGATTTCTACTTCGACCTAAAATCGGAATACATGAAGGATTAATAGAAAATAAAATGTTACGTTTTCAAAATCTTTTTGAAACTTTTGAAGAAAATACAACAAAAATATATTTTATATGTATAAGACAATTATATATATATATGTGTGTGTGCGCGCGCGTGCGCGTGTATATATGTTTATATCTGCTAAAAACAATTACAACTAAAGATATATTAAAAATATATGTTTTATCTTATATAAATTTAAAATATATATATAATTTATACTATATAAAAAATACACATATATACAATTTTTGATATTACCCGAAATAAAAAGGATGACACTTGCTATGTCCGGACATTAAGATTAGTTTATATTAATTGATAAGTAATTATGTTGAGACAAAGTCAACTTTGCTAAGTTAATTTGTTGGTCCAATCGATTTATTTTTTCTCCTATACGTAGTTATTAAGAATAATTTTATAAATCTAAATACTATTTATTTTTGACTTTAAATGATTCTTATTTTGATTTATTTAAAATTTGGAAAGGATGAATAAACCAAAATATGTCAAGTTTTTTAAAATAATTTTAAAAATACAACTAAAACAACAAAATAAAGTTGTATGTGTATAAGATTTAGATAAATATATTTTCATATACTAAAACAATTACAACTAATAAAAATATTAAGATAATATATTTTAACTTACCTAAATTGTTAATTTTTTTATATGTATAAAGAATATATATAAAAATACAAATATTTCATTTTTTCAATACTATCTAAAAAAACTCATACTATACACGTGGTGAAAACTAATTTGTAACAATTAGTAGAAGCTATACCGAGTATTAAATAAATGGACTGAATGAGTAATCTGACGCTTCAGCGTACACAAATTAGTAAGAGATTGAAAATGACTCGCACTTAAATTTTTTTATACGGAGTACTTATTTATGTTTTATATATGGAGCCGTTGCAAGAGAATAGTGGACTTCGAATTTGTTAACCTACGAAAAATTTTCTTTCTAGAGTGTTTTACAAAAAAAAAAATAAAAAAAAAATAAAAAAAAAAAAATATATATATAATATTATATAAATATTTATCCTTGATTTTTAAACATATTTAGCTTAAAAATGACATAATTAAAAGTATATATTATGTGAATGTATCGAAATTTTGAACTTCATACATTTTAAAATTAGAGATATGTTTTAATTTTAAAAATAAAATGATAACATATTAAAATTTAAAATTAATATAATCTACAAAAAGTTATAAATACAATTTGTATTACGATCAAAGTTCTCTTTTGTCGCAAACTATAAAATTATAACAACTAAAATTAATTAAGTTCACATTATTTTAAAATTTTAATATGTCATCATTTAACTTAAAAAAATTAATTTTTTTTTCTAATTTTGGTATAGAGGATAGTAAAAAAAATATAGATTTGGTATTTAAAAATAACTCTAATAAATGTGAAAATTATAATAATTTTTCCAGGAGACGTAGTTATCACGGTAAAAGAGAAAATTAATGTAAAAACTAAGTCGTCAATGCCTTATTGAAATTTACATATGAGACATAATTTTTTTATTATTATTTCTAAAAGAGAAGTGAAGAGTATTATATTTATTTTCGTGGAATAAAAATTACGTTCACATTGAGGGATTATCATTATTTAATCTTTAATTTGTAAATAATGGAGTATAATTATACTCCGTCCGTCCCATTTATTAGATTTTTTTAAACTAAAATTTTATATTAATTAAGGCTTAATCAATGAGGGAGTATTAGTTTACTTGGAAACAAATTTTCATGCCTAAGCGTGCTTCAACAGTATAAACGACAAAACCGTATCACATTCACAAAAAAACTGACATAGACTGCTACTGAACAGTCAACCATATATTTCCCCGAATCCCATTTCGCCACGTATCCTGTCCGCGATATAGCCACGGACAGCTGCCAGTCACAAGTTCAGATACCCATGAACGTGTCACGATTTCATTGGTTGGCAGTCAAACATGACGGAGAGTAACAATGAAGCAAAGAAGAATAGTGGGGTTAGGAGTAGGGGGGTGGGGTGCTAATGTTAAAAAAATAGAGAGGAGCCTTTTGGCCTTTGGTCCCTTTATATACACAAGCATTGGCTCACCATTTCTGCAAGAGAAACAAAATCATAAGTGAGGCCACTTCTAAATTTGAGTGTTTAATTTTTCATCATCTTCTTCCCCCTTCTCCTTATTCCCCGCTTCTTAGATCCCTTTCTGTAATAGTCTGTCTTTCAAACTTTCAATTTTTCTGGGTTTGTTTTCTTGATTTTTGCACTTCACAACTACCACTAAAAGAAGAATCAAACCCATAAGGGTGTGTTTTTGAAAGCCAGGTGTTTCAGAATAGTGATCGTTTAATTTTATTTTGTCAAATTAACCAAGAGGGTTGTTTTTATATCCCTTTGGTTTGCTTTGGATCTTTTCTTCAGAAGGGTTTCTTATTATAAAACCCCTTTTGATCTTTATTTGTGTAGAGAAATTTTCACACTACCTGTTCTTAAATTTTGGTACAAGAAACAGGTCGGTTTTTCAGATCTATAATTTCTAGCTAGTTTTGCTTTTGTTTACTTTCCTGTTATACGTATTGTGTGGATATTTTGTTTGTTAAAACTTTTATTTGAGAAGTAATGGCAACAGCTATAGATATGTTCACTAGCAGTTCATATTTTTCAGATCCTTGTAGTGAAGAGCTTATGAAAGCACTTGAACCTTTTATGAAAAGTGCTTCTTCATCAGCTACTTCTTCTCCTATTTCTTCCCCTTCACCCTCCCCACCTCCTTATTCTTCTTCATCATCATCTTCTTCTCCCCCTTCAACTTCTTCTTTATACTATCCTTTTGAGACTTCTTCTCCTTCTTTCTCTTCTGTCTCCCCACAGCCCAATATGTACCCTGGTTTCAGTCCTCCCCAATCGACAACCCACATGTTTTCTCATGGGTTTGCGAGTTTTAACCAAATGGGTGTTGATCAAACAGGTTCCATTGGGCTTAACCAACTCCCCCAAGCACAAATCCTGCAGATCCAAGCCCAGATCCAACTCCAAAACCAACAAAACTACTTTTCTTCACTATCTTCATCATCATCTTCCCCATCACAACCCCAGAAATCTCTGAACTTTCTTGGTCCCAAACCAGTCCCAATGAAACAATCCGGAACTCCACCAAAGCCCACAAAGCTTTATAGGGGAGTGAGGCAGAGGCATTGGGGCAAATGGGTTGCTGAGATTCGTCTCCCAAAGAACAGAACAAGACTCTGGCTTGGAACTTTTGACACAGCAGAAGAAGCAGCTTTGGCTTATGACAGAGCTGCTTATAAGCTAAGGGGTGATTTTGCTAGGCTTAATTTCCCTAATCTTAGAGTTGATCAAGAATTCTCCAACTTCAAGCCTCTTCATTCTTCTGTTGATGCAAAGCTTCAGGCCATTTGTCAAAGCTTGAATACTTCTGCACCAAAACAGAGGAATTCAAGAAAGCTCAAAACGGAGGATTCAAAACCAGCCCAAGAAGCTGCTGCTGCTGTTGATACTGTTCCCAAGGTAGAAATGGAATGTAAGGAAGTTGAATCACCAAAGCAAGATGAATTATCTGGTGGGTCATCTCCCGAATCCGAGATCTCCTTCTTGGATTTTTCTGAGCCTTCGTTTGATGAATCTGAGAATTTCATGTTGCAGAAGTTACCTTCTGTGGAGATAGATTGGGAAGCTCTTACCTCTTCTTTGATGGCATAATTGTTCTTATGTAATTTTTTTTAAAATTTTCAATTTTTAATTTTTAAAAGTTTGTAGGTGTAATTTTGTAGCCTCTGAAATGGGTTTTTTGACATTTCCAGAGGTGAGTCAAGAAGTGTAGGAGTTCTATAATTATGTAGTTGTTAAGGTTATGGATGTAGTAGTTCATATGCTTTTGTATATGTTGTAATTGTAAGTGGTCTCAATCTCCTATTTTCGCCTGCTAGTATTTTTTGTCTATGCTGGCCTAGGGAGATTTCTAACTTAATGTATTAAGCGTAATATTTATGTATCTTTTGTGTAGTAGTGTGTGAGCCCTAAACACAGGCTTGTTCGTCCAACAATCACCATCCTATAGCTTCACAAGATTATGAAAAGGGTGCTGATATTTGCACACCCTAAATTGATAGTTGCACACCCAATTACTTTATCTGCCTAAAATATCCATAGTTTTGTATTATTTTGCCTATTTTAGCCCTGTACTATTATATGTAATTTTAATATTTTACTTTCTCCTGTTTAACAAATGCTCAAATCCCTAATTTTGTATCGATGGAGAGCACAATAGATGAAGAAACGATTCGCTCAAATTTTATTGATGAATCAAATAACATCGATGAAGAACTGTTGGAGCTTGATAAAGTAATTGATTTGATCCATTCAAATAGTGTGGAGCATATATCAGAGTTATATCAACCATTTAGTTCTACCGACTCTAATGACAGAGGTAATTTTTAATCCTTCTTCATACAAAACTCAATAACAGAACATTGCTTAAGTAATTGCTCTATATATTGAGGTTTTCTTGACAGTAGTGTAAAACCCATGTTTACAGCCCATCAATTTGTTAGAATGAAAGTGAAGAAAGAATAAATTATACATGTATATATAAATATAAATATATATATATATATATATATATATATATATATATATATATATATAATATTCATATATGGCTTCAAACATAAGAAATGACAAGGTTACTTAAACTAGGTAGCAGTGCAATCATCATAATTTGTAGTATTAATTTTCCTTTCAAATTTTTCTATATATGAAAGAATAATATACTGACATATTTACTTAAATTGTTTTTATGATTTTTTTTTCCTGAAAAATATGTTAATAATATATTGCATAAAAACTTTCTACAAAAAACTATTATCTAGGATTCTAGTGATTTCATTAGCAGATTGATTGAGTTGTTACTAATAAAGAAGCCATGCTTTTAGTTAGATTTTTTAGCTTTTTACTTGCATTACTAGTCTTTTTGTTTTGATTTATCTTGAACAATACATGTTATAACTTGTATATAAATCAAATAATATCCATATGATTTTGAACTAATGTTGTCTAAATTAATATTTGACAGGTTATAACTTGTTGGCTGAACGAGAAGACAAGGAAAAACGCTTTGGATTCAATAAATTTTTATCCATATCATCAACACGTTATCCAAATCGTGACAAACTAATATCTTGTATTCGTGAAGTTGCTTTAACATTCGGATATGCAACAGTTATCAAAAAATCAAAACGAGATCGTTATGTTAGGATTGGTTGTGATCGAGGAGGAGAATATCGTGTTAGTAAACTTCCAGTGAAAAAACGAGATACTATAGTTAGAAGAACAACCGGAACTCGTTTAATTCAATGTCCATTTGAAATTTGGGGAAGATGGAAAGCTGATGGATTTTGGGAGATTGAAATAAAAGATCTTACACATAATCATGATCCTTCCATTGACATGTCAGGACATCCATCTCACCGCCGATTTTCAAGGGATGAATTTAATCGTATTCGAGAGATGACAATCGCTGGAATTGCTCCAAGACAAATTCTTACTTCCCTTCGGCAAAACAACACAAATCTTCAGTCGATTTCCAGAAGTGTATATAATGCAAGAGCTAAAATTCGAAAAGATAGCTTGCAAGGACGTACAATTATTCAAGCAATGTTTGAAGAACTGGGACAAGGTGAGTTTCTTTACGATGTAAAGCATGATCATGATGGACATCTGACTCATTTGTTCATAGCACATCCTTCATCGATTACATTGACTAAAAGTTATCCCACTATTTTTCTCATGGATTGCACTTATAAAACAAATAAATATAGGACGCCACTTCTCAATATTGTTGGAGTTACAAGTTTTAACACTACATTTTTCTCTGCTGTTGTTTTTTTACAAAAGGAAGAAGTAACAAATTATAAGTGGGCACTTGAAACTTTTGTAAAAATTTTGGGGGTTGAACGACATCCCTCGGCAATTGTGACTGATAGGGAGTTAGCACTGATGAATGCACTTAAAATGGTCTTTCCAAATAGTTCTCATCTTTTGTGTGTATGGCATATTGAAAAAAATATTATGGCAAAATGCAAGAAGAAGTTCAAAACAAAAGAAGAGTGGGAAGAATTTATAATAGCTTGGACAAGTGTGATACAATGACCTGATGAAGTATCCTTTTTCAATACTTGGGGTCTTTTTGTGGAGCAGTATAGGGATCAAGAATCTGTAATTACCTACATTCAAAATACTTGGCTTCCGTTTAAAGAAAAATTTGTTTATGCATGGACGAATAAAATAACTCATTTAGGAAATCATGTGACTTCGAGGGTTGAAGGTGCTCATTCGAAGTTGAAGAGATATCTTCAAGTGTCCACTGGTGACTTTCGCGGGGTGAAAGATAAAATATGTCTCGCTATTGATAATGAATTTCAGGAAATCAAGACAAAACTTTCATGCGAGAAGATACGTATACCACATAAGTTCCAGATTCCTTTATTTGAGCAAATTGTGGGACATGTCTCCGTATATGCACTTGAAGAGCTTTTGAAGCAATACGATTTGGCAAAATCTGATACATTATCAGCATGCAGAGGTAACTTTACAAAATCTATGGGTCTTCCTTGTGCTCACAATATTAGAGAAAAAGTCCAACCCTTGCAACTTGCTGATATACATCCTCAATGGAGACTTGACATAAGGTCTTTTACGAGCATTGATACTGAGGAGGATCAGATTGAAGGTCTACTAAAAAAAGTTTATGATAATTATCAAAAATTACCTCTTACACAAAAGAAAGACATCCATGCACAAATTGTCAAGATTGCTGATCTTTCAATTCCATTGACTCTTGAACCTAGGATTTATCCTCACAAAGGAAGGCCATTAGGTTCATTGAAAAGAAGAAATGAGAGTTCTACAACTCGTGACCCTTCGCTTTTTGAGATCGTTGAGAAAACTCAAAATACACGTAAAAAGTTATAGTAAGTTATTCTTTTTAATACTCTCTTTGAGTTTGATTTCTAATTTATATTGAAATAATACTTGTGTTTATTATTTTTCATCTCTAATGATATTTCTATGTTTTAATGTAGATGAACAAATGGATCTTTGTTGCTGCCTGCTAGTGTGTCCAATTTTACGCTGTTAGTCTATCCAGTACTACGATGAAGTTAACGTTGCTGATGAAAATCTCTCTAGTTGATTTTGGTTTGCTAGCTCTATTTTTTGTTAAGTGATTTTTGAGATTCACAACTTCAAAAATTATGTAGACTATTGGTACTGTTTTTATATTACAGTCTTTAAATCATTTGAATGGCTGGTGACAATATTATTTAGTGATAATATTATTTAGTGTTTTTCTAACTATATCATCTTGGCAACAAAATAGTCAGTTTACTTTTAATTAGTAATGGAATGGAGTGTAAACAATTTGAAAATAAGGCTGAAATAGTACAGAAAAAAAAGTCAGTAAAAGGATACATTTGACAAATAAATAAATTATTATCTTGATATTTATTAATTAAGGGTATTTTAGGCAGATAAAGTAATTGGGTGTGCAACTATCAATTTAGAGTGTGCATATATCAGCACCCTTATGAAAAATATACTTTTTGGGTAATTAAAGTCTCGTTGATAACAGTGATAAATTGACAAGTAAAGATATATTTTTATTTTTAAAATCAATGACAGTTATATTAAACTTTAAAAGGGAAAATTAATTATTTAGTCCTTAAAACTAATTTCAGTTTATTATTTAATTCCTTAAACTATTTTTTGTTAACATTTGGTCCATCAACTAATTTATTTAATATTTTAAATAATTTTCTCAACTTCGATCAATTATATTTTATGTGTTTGTTAATTATTTTATGATCTGTAAATTTTGTTGGAGAACATTTGTTGTGTAGATATTTATATGTCATAATTGCTCATCAAAATCTACTACAATCTACCATATGAGTTAAACGTAATATTATTTGTAAAATAAAATATTTACACTACTTGCATATCTGGTTTCATGAGTGATTATAGTACGTAAATATCTGTATGGTAAATACATTTGAACAAAATTAATAGATTACAAATAGTTAACAATTAAGTAAGTTATAATGGACCAAACTTCAGAAAAGGTCCTTGAAAATAATAAAAAAAATAGTTTAAGCACTAAATTTTAACAAAAAATAGTTAATGGACTAAAAAATAAATCGAAATTAGTTTTAAGGATTAAATAATTAATTTTTCCAACTTTAAAATAATACTAGTTTAATTAATTTTAATTGATACAGTTATTCTGACAAAAAATCTGTATTAACAATAAAATTTATATTTACAAGTTTCATCAATTATATTAATTTTAAAATTTAATATTTCAATAAGTTGTACAAATAGCCAAGTAGTACAGAGTTGGCTGTATTTTCGTGCAGGTCAATAGATAGAACAAATAGTGGATTTCTGTTTATGAAAAGAACTTAAAAACATGGAAGAAGTTTTAGCACTTGCTTTTACAGAGAAAGGAAAAGGAGAAAATTCAAGAACAGGGGATTTGAGAGAAATACTACTATACTAGTGAACTTCTTCCCTTTATTTTCCATTTGCTGAGAATTCTGAGGTCAGATCTAAAAACTCCTTCACAAGTATCTTGTACAATTGTAACATGTACCCAAAACCTCCCATGGCTCCTATTAAGTTTGAAGTTCTATATATATTTTTGTTTGACCTAAAAATATGCTTACTATGGAATGGTAATAATATTAACATTTAAAACTTGGTTTTTCTACGATAAATTGAACATATCATCCCTAATCTATATCACTTTTATTTTTTTCACCAAAGGCAAAAAGAAGATTTTATTATTGAAAGATTTTTATCCAAAAAATTTAGATCGAAAATTGGAGAACAAACAACTGGAAAAAAAGCCTAAGGTCTTACAACAATTAGACAGGACCTCTCGAAGGCCAACTCTAAGACAACCTATATCACTGATATATAGTCTCGTTTGTTCCGTTTAAATTTTACAGATTATAAATTTGTGCGATATGAATTATATTATTAAAATTTAAAATTTTTAGAATTTAAGTTGAAACAAACGGAATTTATGTCACTTTTATTTAATATCAGGTCTAGGAGTTAATGGAAGAAATAAGTTAAAATTTGTTCGAGTCGATCTCAAAAGTCTCAGTTTTAATTCTTTCATATTTCGTATGTAATTGTATTTCTTGTTGGTGGGACTTGTATTTCTTCTTATTTGGGGGTTAAATGATTGTTATTACACGATTGTTGATTATTAAAAGTCTGTTTCGGAATTTTTTTATTTAAATTCTGATGTTTAAATGAATTTGTTCTTGATTATAAAATTAAGAAAAAAATAGGAGCAACATCACCTTTTAATTGAGGGAATAACACATTCTTTGAAGTGTAAATCATGCTTTCGGTGCAAGTATAATCAACATTTTACCTCTTATAGAGACATCTATTTGTTTTATTTTCTTTTTTCTTAAATCCAATTTCAAAAATTGGTGATACAACCAGCTCAACTAATAGACTTAATTAAAGAGTTAGCTTTTTACACGCAAAAGAAATTTGAATACTATATAGATCTTATGTGGTGGATTTTACACGATACAGACACCGGATAGTTTAGTAATTTCAATAGAAGAAGTTTCACAAAATCAATAGTTGCTGCTGGAGAAATTCAACGTAACACACACATACACACTTATAATTAGGTGAGGTAGATGGTTTATGCTCCGTTCAGTTTAAGAAAAGTAAATAATAGATAAAAATTTAGTGAAAAATAGTATTGAAATGATTAATGGAAAGGAATGAGAGAAAAATCACAATAAAAAAAAAATATGTATCATTTTTCCTCATTCCTCATGAAATGAAATTACATAGGAGAGGAGTGGTTCATTCCACTACCATCTCCGGTATGGATCATAAAATTTTATAATCTCTTTTAATAAATACATATAAATTAGATTCATTCTTTACTCATTCCGTTTTCTTAAACCCGAACGGAGTATTAGAGAATTAAATGAATAGAAAAGGGAAAAAAATCCTTATAATTTTCATGTTATGTTTTATTTATTCAAGTTTACATGTAATTATATAGCCCACTTAAATATAATATTGAATTACACTAACGAAAATAATCAATAAAAAGAGTTAATAGAGTAACGATGTTAGGCCCCAAGTTATGAGTGTAGTTGAATATCAATTGTCATTAAATGTTGTAACAGTATTTTCAAATATAAAATTGCTCTAACATAGCAATATCAATAATGCATAAAATAACCATAATATATAAGATATATAAAATTTACTAATAAAATCCATATTTGGAGGAGACATCAAAATAAGCATTATGGATACAATGTAATAGTTTGTATGTTTCAAAATATGAAATCAAAAATTTAATGGTCAAGGAAATCAATTATTTTTATAAAATGTAAAATCAAGTATCTCAATTAAGGGGAAATAAAACACTAGGATATTTGTAATTTAAAACAAATTATATGTCATCTCCATTGTCAATCAGTAGACTTTTAGCAGCAATCCCGTGACCGAAAAGAATTAGATACCATATTTCAAAAACCAGTCATTGCTCTATCAAGCAAAGTAGTCGCAATTCTTGTTCACATTGGCATTTTGTATTCCCCACATGCACAAGTTGTTGAAAAGGTCACAGGGCTAAAATAATAGAGGGTTCTGGAGAAAAAAAATCAGGAATATTCCAATTTTTTGAAAATTAAATTATAAAATAAAAAAAAAGAAAAAATCAGTGGGAACAGTTTTTTTTTTTTTTTATCATCATATATTCTTGCAAAGATGAGTGCGAGATTGGAAGATAAAGAGAGTGTGATAAGGAATTTAAAGGTCACCATTCTATCCTATATATTCTTTTTCCCTATGCAAAAGATCAATCATTTGGGTGTGTTAAGTATATTCTTTATCTTTTTATTGACATAACACATGCAAAGCCAAATTCACAATGCCAAACAAACAATTGGGAATTATTAGCAAGTGGGCTATGACAAGAACTTCTTGGGCCATTACAAAGAATCCTTTTAAATTTTTTTTTTTTTTTACCAAAGGGAAAATATCACGATGGTATACTTCGAAGTCTAAGATTTTGTAACAATGATGGTTATTTTCAATTATGTCCTAAAAAATATCTTAATGATAATATTACTATTTGTGTTTAATGTTGCTATTAATTCCTGACATTACTATTTCTGTTAAAATTGATAGAGATAATAACATTGATACTTTATTCGGTTACTCATTGGAATGTGAATGAGAATTGAACAAAATTAAAGAAAAAAAATCAATAATGAAAGAGCAGAATAACAAAAAATTGAGAGAGCTTGAAATGAAAATCATGATGAAGTGTTGACACCTAAAAGACAAACAATGATCATTCTAACACTCATCATATTTTTTATTCCAAACTGCCTTTATTTTTTTTGTCATCATTCTCTTGTACCACTACTTTTTTTTTCTTTAAATTTATTTTATTTCCATTCTCCTTTCTAATGTGTAACGAAGCGCAACATTATTAATTAATGATACTATCGCTCTGTTTATATTACTATTTACAAACCACTCCTACTTCTGATATGATAATAATATTATAGCACAGTTCGAGAATTTTAATAGTTTTAATAGAGTGACCCAGAATTTCTAGAACATCAATTACATCTAATTCTACTTATCAAATGACTGTTGGGTAAGGTTTATTTTGACACAACTTTGCAAGGTATAATCAGCAAAAATGCATGCGTATTATTATTATTATTCTCAGTTTTAAAATAGCATATTAAATTTCAAAATCATGTCAGTTTAGTTAATTTTAATTAATATAATTATAATAATAGAGTACTTTGTAACAAAACCTGTAATTATAATATAATTTGGATCCTGAAGTTCATCAATTACATTAATTTTAAATTTTAATATATACCGTTTGATGCAAAAAATACAAAATTTGTCTTTGATTAAAAAACGAAGGGACCAGTAACTCTTGCCCAGATTTTTTGTGAGTAATGACATTGCAAAGAACATGGCCAGGAGTTTCAATAACTACATTACACCTGAGAGAATGTACTTAATAAGTTTTATTTTACGTAATTTTAATCGTACGAATAGATAGAATATAAAAAAAATAAGATACAAATTTTATATAATTTGACAATCTAAAACACATGAATAAGTGAAAAAACTATTAAATCATAACCATTTAAGTTATATCAAATTTTAACTATTAAGATAAATACGATTTATATAGTTTTATTTTCATATTCTTTCTATCCATTAGGTTAAATTACAAATGAAATTGTAATATTTATAAATTGTATAAATTAAAAGAGATTTGTATCTTTAATTTTGGTACAAAATAGATAAAAACCTAATATGTGTAGGTAAATGAAGTGACCACAATTTGTTACTATCCCTACCCTATGTGATTTCAAGAGTACCAAGATATTTGTAAGTGCACGTTTTAGTAGGGGAACCCAAATGTCATCCCAAAAGCTTAAAATTTGGCGGGGGCAAATATTCCAACGAAGATTGTTAGCTAAAATGTCAAGGCCTTTTAAATTTTCTTTCCAAAAAACACAATGACAAGGTTTATGGAATTTTTCAAATGATGATATTTTGCTTCTACTCGTAATATTTGAGTTAGGAGAGGCCTAGGATTTGTTAGGGCTCTCAAGGCCTAGTTCACAAAAACCCTGCAAAAGTCTTGGATAATTAATTACGTAAGTATTTCTGTGGTCAACCCAACTATATAAAATTCAACATTAAAGTGATTGTCAAAAAACAAGAGTGACAAAAGAAACTTCATTCTTTACATATACAATCACAATTTTAAAAAAAGTACAATACAATTAAAAGGTCCTCGATAATTCTTACCCAACACAAGGATGCAAGGGAATGCCTAAGATCAAAAAAAAAAAAAAAATCTGAATTTTTTTTTACTAAGATACAGAATCAAATTAAATAAACTAACCAAAATTTAGACTATGCTTGAACTCGTAAAGTTTAGACTTAACTTTTCTAATTTATATTGTTTGGTTCTACTCGACTCGATGATCCTTAATACAATTTTTTGTTCGTTAAGTAATATACGTTGATCTCGACTCGATTCGTTTAATAAATTTGAGTAGGCTATCAAAATTGACTTGGCTCAACTTGTTCGTAACCCTACCTCTACCTGTCATTTGTTGCACTTTAATTTCTGGGATAGAAGTACTTATATCAAATATATATTGTATTTACGCCTGCAGACGAAGCTAATCAAGTTTCCTAACAGTGAGCAAGAGATCTGAATATACATGCATGTAAGTAAAATAATGATATTTTAATATATAAATAAATGAACATTTATGTATTAGTGTGATTTGTACGTGAGAATATAAAATGGAAACTGAAACAGTTAAAAAATGATTTTATGCTTACCTCTACACATATGCATATCTATTAATAAAATTAGAAGGCCAAAATTCCCTCTGCGCCATCTCTAAGCCGCATATTCTCTTCTTCCCTCTGCCAATCTCCAAAAGTTTACAAGTCATAGAATTTTTCTTTGTTTTTAATTTGACAGAAGAAGAACTCTCAATTTTGGGGTTTGAACTCGCCAATCGCAACAGGGGTTTTGAGGCATATAACACCTGCTCTCCTCGTCCAAGCCTTCTCCATTCACGAGTAATGGTCGCTCTTGCACCCACGCCATTTTCCAAGCAAACCATTCTCTCTTCTAAATTTTTTTTAATTTCAACAATGTTTAATGTTCATTTTCAAGTTCTATTCATGTTTAATTCGTTTTTTAACATTGACAATATGCTTCCATCCGTTAAATTTTAAGCTAACTATCCCATCTCTCCAAATTTTAAGCAAAGTACCATTATTGTAAAATCCAGACTCGAACCTACTAGTCCAAGTGCGACAAACGATTCTCAATACATTTGATGTGGGACAGAGTGTCACAATTCCTCCCTTTAAGACCCGACGTTCTTGTTGAGTTCGATCTCCTTGCTCAAGCCTTTTCCATCCATAAATAATCGTCGCTCTTGCAGCCACGCCATTTTCGAAGAGAACTATTCTTTCTTCTAAAAATCTTCAATTTCAACAATGTTTAACGTTCATTTGCAAGTTCTATTCATGTTTATTTCCTTTTTCAACGTTGACAATATGCCTCTGTCTTTTAAATTTTAAGCCAAGTATCCTATTTTTCTAAATTTTAAACTACTAAGTATCCATTATTGTAACATTCCAACTCGAATTTATTAGTCCAAATACACCAAACGATACTCAAACCTTTTCCATTCATAAGTAATCGTCACTCTTGCACCCTCCCCATTTCCAAGCAAATCATTCTTTCTCCTAAGAATCTTCAAATTACGCTACTTTCTACTCCTTCGCTTTCTCTCTCTAAAATTCTCTCTTAAAATTACACCATTTCTCTTTTCCTTCTCGGTATACCGATGTGGGAGTTTCAATTGTTACTGAACTTTATCTCCTATCTAATAGTCAATCTTTTGAGAAAGATCAACTTTATTGTTATTTTCATATCTCAACAGTCACACTTTACAAGGATTTACTATTCTATTTATGTTTGTCAGGTTCACTTCATTTGTAATTAGTTCATGGTATTTTATATATGGTTCTCCACCTAATTTTCTCCTAGAAATTGTGATCGGAAGAATTTGACGTTATTCAATTTAAGGGTTTTCTGAAATTGCTCCCAATGTAGATAATCTGGATAGTCCATAAGACCATAACTTATTCGAAAAAAAATGTCATAGAGAAAGCAAACTTCATAATTGGGACACGTTTTACAAGTTCTGAAGAGTTAGTGATCATCATTCTATTTAATTATTCAACATACATTAGTAAAGCAAATGAGTTACTAGTATATATAATAAATACACACATAAATAAGTGCATACACACATATTATTTTTATTAGACAAAAACAACTACATTTACATATATTGTACATAAATATTAAGGTTGTATATTTGTTTTGAAGACTTTTTCCCTGCAAATGAGTTTTTCCTTTTTAATTTGTTATTAACAATGGAGTGATGCTAAGGTAATATAATTGCGATGAAAATTTTAGAAAATTTAGCACTTTGCTGAAAACATTTATCAACCCTAACTTTTCTCCGAAATAAATATTTTATTTTTTATTTTTCAAAGAATGGGTGGATTTTTATTTATTGGGTACAACTAACCATTAGGAAAAGCCCAACCGTGTTGGACTTATTATAGGCCCAAGATACATTCTACATTCTACATGTTTGGGCCGGACTATGATATTGTGTGTGAACATTGCAATTTACTTCCTGTAAACTCTTTTCAACATGCAACTCTACTTCTGTACAAGCCCAATTAGTAAGTAACGTAACCCAATTTGGTTTTCCTTATTATTTTTAAAAAAATTATTAATACAAAATCACTCAATTAGTTGTAATATTTCTTTGAGAGAAGATTGCTGTTATGACAATCTCAATTATTTCTTTTAAAATTGATCTTTATCTGTATCATGTTTACAGGAAGTAAGAAATCAAAAGGAAATATGTTTATGCTAATGTACGAGATACTCCGCATATGTTAAATTTCATCGTCTTCTTCATATTTCTAAGTTTACATTCTGTTTTTTTTTTTCACAATCTATTTTATCTTTTCATTTTCGATTAAGCTGTTTTTTTTTTCTTTTCTTTTAATTCCCTTCCAATGCAATCAAGAGTACATATCCCTTACAACTAACACTAACCGTAGAAAATTTTGTGGAAATTTTTTCATTCAAATATAATAAACATCATAGTTACTCAAGTGAACTCATGAGCACACGATAAAATACATTAATTTCCATTATTAAATCAAAACCATATTATATATATGTGTATGCGTGCGTATAATGATGAGATTTTTTTGTATCAAATGGTACTAAATCTCCTGTTATGTTATGAGCCGTAAAAAAGTTGTTATATACACATAGACGAGCACGCGCATACACATAGATACATTTGGACAGTTATTAAAGATATAGAGTCCCTACTTTTGAGGGTGAATTTGCGACAATGAGAGAAAAAAAACAGCTTGGATGTCGCAGAAAAGGAGCATGTGCTGCAACAACATTGAACAACTATTGCCTCCTAATTTTTTTCTATAGCATATTTACATTTTTATCATGTATACTATCATGTTTGATGTACTTATCTCACTTTTTTTTTTCTTTTTTGAATTTAAAAGCATATTATTTATTTTCAATTTAAAAATATTTTAAAATTATATTGTAATTTGTACATGCAATTACTTAAATTCTTATTTTTTAAGTAAAAAATTAATACTCGTTTTGTTTGTTTGCTATATTTTTCTACTAAAAAGATGACCTAATATCATTTTTGAAAAGTAAGTTTTCAATTTTAAGTTATTTTAGAATTTAAAAATAAAGAAAACTTAGAAGTTGTGTGTATATATATATATATATATATATATATATATATATATATATATTCTCAAAATGTTATTCGCGAAAAACCTTAGACATTACATATTACATACGGTAATAACTAATACGAACGAATATATTCATTACTCATTTGGAAGGTTTTAACTTTTCTTATTCTTTTAAATATTTTTCTTCAATTCTACTCAAAATATTCAACATTCAAAACATGCAAGAAGCGTATTGAACACAGTTTGCATACCTCAACTAATTCCACCATGTGGTGATAGATGGCGAATCCAAACAACTTGTAATTATAAAATAACATCTGAAAAAAGAGATTATATGCAATCTGATTGTGTGACATCATTGCATACATTCACATACGCGTATTAGTCTCTATATAGATTACTACTTACTAATAAGTTAAGCTTTTATAAGTAATTATAAGTAATCTGATGAATATACACAAATTAAATTGTATATGCGAGTCTAAGTTGTTAAAAATGTCAAAATTGTGATTCATTGTTAAACTTGGTAACCTGGTAATTTTTACCATATATGTATACGCATAATTTTTTACAGAGAAAAAGACACTTTCGTATTTCCTGAGAGAAAGAATTTCACTTTAGTCAAATAAGTGTTTTACGTTTCAACATTAGTACTTTTGTAGTAATTTTAATATTTTTTTATAGTAATTTTAGTAATTCCGTAGTAATTTTAGTATTTTTGATAATAATTTTAGTACTAAAATAGAATCAATGAAAATTTCACTTAATAAAATAGTATTTTATATGTCAATATATACTAAAATGTCATTGACCCCTTTCTCACCAACAAAGTGATATTTATCATAATCAACAAATAAATAAATAATAATAATCAAAAAATAAATTCTAAGGTCCTAAGGAATATATTTTAGTGAATTAATTGTCTAAACGTTTGGGCTTCTACAAAATACCCAACATGGGCAAATTAAAGATTGATTTGGAATACAATTGGAATAGCACACATTAATTATGTATGCTAGCATATTAAGATAAAGAATATTAAACCAAAAGTCCTAAATTTATGCTCTTTTCGAGTAGAACCCAATTATGAGATTTTGTTCTATGCGTTGTAGGTAACACGCGGATTGACACGGCTGATTTGATTTCAAACACCATAATAATTTCAAATGCATCGCCACATAATCACATGGAATCTATACAAAAGTTTTATAGTGCTTCTACATCTTTTCGTCTGTGATGGAAAGTGATTCGCAAGGAGTAATATTATTACTTTCGTATGTATGAATTGAAATTAAATATGAAATGTATGATTTATTTTATCCATTTCTCGTAGAAATTATTAAAGTTTATGATATTCTATACTATTAAATTTATTATATCTCTCAATTTAAACGCAGCCTAAGTGTCAACAGTATAATTACTTTATACTAACCCAAACCCCATGTCCAACATGAGTTTTGTGGGTGCTGATAATTATTATTATCATTTTTTTATAATGTTTGTTTGTATGATGTATATAATATGATATATGTAAGAATTTTTATTATTTTTGAAGTGTTTAGATTTTTTTAATATCTATTCGTAGATAGTTGTGCAAATGTATTACTTGATTTTCATCATGTGATTTTTTCTATGAAAGGAAATACATTTTATAAACATGTATGGAAACAAAATGATCAATGACTTTTGAACTTCTGAGGTGGAAAATTTAACATGCAAACACATTAATATAAAACAAAAATTGACAATAATATCGTTTCAAAAGTGCGGTTATTTTGCTCATCTAGGTCTATAGTGTTTTATTTTTGCCTTTGTAAAAAAAATAAAAATAAAAATCAGCCCCTTAATCATTAGTGTATGTTTTCTAGCATTATATGGGTGCTCAAATTCTTATTGTCACGTGGGAACAATTCAAGAATCACGTGTATGATCGTATACTGTCCCTCACTATGTTTGATGGGATCTCAAATATGTCTTCGTCTACAAAATTTACCTATTTTAAGCATAATTATTCCATAAGAAATTAATGTCTTTGATATATGAACACTTCAACTGGTCTATTAATAAACAGTTGGGTCAAAATGCCAGTTTAGAAATAAACTTATTCATTTATGACTGTTAAGTTATTCTATGTATATTGAAAACTAAAAAGATATCTTACATTTATAATTTCTAAAGTAATTTCTAATGTACGTTTCTGTTTAAATTTAAACACTACAGAATAATTTATTATAATTTCAAAAATAATTGAGTAACACTATATCAATAATGAGTTGCTATGGATATCTCCTCCTCATTTATACACGAACACATGCAAAATGATTGAGTACTAACATATTTTAAGGAATATCATTACAAATGGATTACATATATAAAAAATCAATTAAAGTTTATTTTATTCTACATCAACGAAAAAAAGAAGTACCATAATAAAGAGTAAAGAGAGAAGAAAGTGGGAAATGAATCTCAAACTTGAGATTAAAATGTCACATAAATCTAATCTTGATTACTATTGTTGTAAAATTTCCAATTAAACTGATTATCCTCTCGTTTTAGGCGTTAGTGGCCTTTAGTGTTTAATGATTAATTCTGTCTATCAATCTCTGATTAATTTCGATTAAACTATCGCTAGACGATTTTTTGTTTGAGTCAGTCTTTTGTAACATTATTAATTACTAGACTAAAATCCCATGGGCGAAGTTGGGCAATAATAGACTACCAACATTTACCAAACAAAAGCCAATAAGTGACTCGACCATGACTTGGTATACCACCATATGAACAATTATATCAAATCAACTTCTCCACTAGAATTTTTGTAAATTAGTTAGGCAAGTGCACGTGCATGTGCCCGAGCATGCGTGCTATTTTCTTTGCATATATGTGTTTATTCTCTTTCGTAATGATATTATTATTATTGTTATTATTATTCCGAAGAATAATTATGAGGATATGAGCAGCTTCATATCGCATATGATTGATGATATGTATAGGAATTTATGCTTATTTATTCCAAGCACGTATTTTATTAATTATAAGGAGTAAATGGTAGTCGATGAAAAAGACAAGTTATGAACGATGATATATTCTCTCTAAATTTCTATCGATGTCTCCATATATATTCTCTTCAAATTTCAATAGTCTCCTGGTATATTCCAAATAGTTGGCCTTTTGAAATATGTCAATGTATCAAAATATATTCTAAACATTGCCAAACTAGCAAGGTTGTTCTGTAATTTTGTAGTTTTAACTAAATTGCCTCCCCAAAAAAAAAAAAGAAGAGGAGATTCCGAACGTACCTTTAAATTAATATGAATTAAATGCATGAAAATTTGCAAATACAAGAGATCAATTAGAGTTATTAAAACAACTGCTCGTTCTAATCGTGACAGATGGTACTTAATTAGTCATATTTAAATTTGTTTAATACATGTTCCAAATCATATAATCAAAATTTGAAGTAAATATAAGTTTCAACAAAATAAAACATACGATATTTTAGAAGTCTAATGAATTAGAGTTACACCTCCACAAAATTATATCGTATATAAATCTTTTTATGAAATAAAAGGAAAATCATTCACATATATACTTACATCACATATATAAATAAATCATGTTCATTTACAAACATAAACGAAACTCGTCTTTACTTTTTTTAGAATTGAAGTTGGCTCGATATGTTCCGAAAAGTTTTGTGCGTTCATCATTTTATTCTTAATTCTATATACATACGAACACAAATACATATATACACATGTATAGATACATACAACTTTCTTCACTTGTGGGTTGTTGCAATTGTTCAATTTGACCAAGTTGGATAACTAGTTTTACACTTTTTAGTCCTGAAAAGTACCACTACTGGATTAATTGAATGGTTTTGCTCATTTCAGCTTTGAAATTTAGATTTTTGTATTATAAATTTACTATCAAAATCTGTTATCTTTAATTTTTAAATTGAAATAAACAAAGTAGTCATTTGCACTCCCGTGCTGATCACTATCTATCTATTGAGTTTTTGTGTATTCCTAAAAATGTAGCATATATATATATATATATATATATATATATATATATATGAGTTAACCTTACTAGAAGGAAAAATCTATGTCGGCAGAATAAGCGGTGTCATTTTCAGTTGTACACTTACATAAAATGAAATAAAATAAAATAAAAACAATACTTCGTATATAGTCTACGGGTAAATGATTCTTGTGTCAAAAAAACAAGTCGAATGAAAATTTGCACTATACGTACGTATTTGACAGATGTAGGATTGGATTAGATAGTTTATGGCTGCTTCTTAGTGATTTTATCCTTGACTAGAAAGGCAGTTCGTGTTTAACAGGGATCGTTTTTTAAAGCAATTCTTTTTAATTATATTATATATTTTTTAATTATCTAATTTTAAATAAAACTTTTATTTTTATTTAAACGGATTAAACTTTTATATTGTAATAATCATATTAAAAATTAGACCATTAATATTATACTATTTATCTATCAAATCGACAAAGTAAACATTTAGTACTAATTGAAAATTTATTAATAATATTCAATAAAATGTAACTCTTCAATTTACTTTATTTGATTAGACGGTGCTATATGTTTCTTGATTAATTACATATAAAGTAATTACGAACAACAATATTTGTTGTAAGAAAATGTATTTACTTTATGTCAGATTTGAGGAGGGTTTTCTTGTTAGAGATGTTTTCATTTTATAATTTTATTTCTTAATTTTATTAGTTGATTTTCTCATTTTAAAATTTTATTTTCTCCTTTTATAGAGTTTTTATTATAGCAATTTTTTGAAAACATTATTTGCAATTAAAGATTTCAAAAATCTACTAATTATTGTAGTAACTCTAAAAGACACTTAGTAAATTAGGAAGCCAACTATTCAAAATTAAAATAATTGAAATGATACCTAAGTAAACTAAATCCAAATATTTAAAAGTAAAAATAATTGAATAGATGTATATAACTTAGTCAAGTCAATATATTTCGTGAATGTACTGAGTCAAGTTATCGAATTATCAACCAAATGGAATATCGTACTAAATTAATATACTAAAATAATAGATAGAAAATAGATTTCAAATCTTTTGGATCAAAATTTTCGATATCAATAAAATATTTTTCGCCTTTTGTTAAAATCATATCTTCATAGATCTTTTTTTATTTTTATTTTATCAACCCATACACTACATCTGACTAGGGATGAACATAAATACTAGTTCGAAAAGATCTACTGAGGATTGGTCCGAGATTGATCTAAAAAGATTGGAATCGCTTGAGGACCAGTCTGGTCCAGACCGGACCGACCAGTCCTTAATGATTCAAAAATTTGGGCAAGTACCGGCATGACGATCGGCCTGCCTAAGGGTTAGGACCAGGACTGACCTAGTTCGACCTATAAGTTCGACTTAGACACTTATAATTAAGTATTAATTTTTACCATTCAACGACCTGCATCATCAATATACATGTAACTGAATATTTTAATTTCCATATATTTGTTAAAATTTTTCATAATTTAATTATTCTATATTTGTATGTATTATATTGTTTTAATTTTATCATACGGATGTTATGCTTAGTCTTTTGCCTATTTTTGTGTTTGTAAGACTTTAATTTGGATGATATGAGATTTGTGTAAGTCATTGACAAGTTTGGACAAAGCGAGGGCATGAAAAGATGCAAAAATAGAGTTTCAAGATAGTGCATGGCCTGGGCATGCATAAATGCATGGGCATGCTCCATTAAAGAACAAATATGAACATTTTGGTGTCGCGGATGACCAGGGTGTGCGAAAATGTATGGACGTATGTCAACCAGATCCAAAGTATGGAATTTTGCCTATTTTCCTATTTTGATTCGACTTGGGATGTTTGTTTAGTCAATTTTCATTAGGAATTGATATGTAACTATACAAGGATGAGTAGAACATAATTCTAGGGGGTTACAAACAAATTCAAAAACTCTATTCTTTCTCTTTTCTTATGATCAAGATTGAATGTTTGGATTTATCCGTCATCATTGAAGTTTAAGATTGAATTTTTATCATTGTTATTGAAGATCAAGGGTACATTCATTTCATCTCTTTCTCTTATTTCTCATGATCATGGATCTGCTAAATATTTTGTTGGCTTATTCTTCAATTACGCTATACTAAATTCTTCATTCTAGGATTAGGTGTAGCCCAATGGTGTAATTAACGATTATGTTGTGAATTTTTGTCTTTTTTATGTGATTATCCATCCTTTGATTTAATTCCAGAGTTCTTAATGCTTGTGAATTCTTTCCATAACTTGTTTACATGATCTTAGGTATTTTGTCAAGAATCAAAATATAAAACTTAATTTTGAAAAATATAGAATTAAGCCTGAGATAATTTGCTATGAAAATAAATTTTATTTCTCGAAGATTCTATATTGATTATTATCGTTTTTAAAAACTTTTAATTTGATTTTACACTAACAAAAATTAGGTAAAATTAATTTAGTTGTTACTTTTCTTCTCTTTAAACCATACTTAAACGATTTCATGTCATAATTTGAGAATAAAACTGAAAATGCTGGAGCACATAATCTAACCTATTAAAATTTTAAAAACTACTTGTAGTAGTGGTTTTGAAATTACATATAGCAGTCAAATCAAGTGATGGGAGAAAATTTTAAAACATGAAAGATAAACTACATTAGAAAATAGAATAACGAAATCAAATCTTGTTCAAATCATTATAATATCCAACGAGTTACGTAGCTTCATTTGTTTAATTAAAAAAAGGGAGTGCAATTTATGGCAATATATTAATACTTTAAACTAAATAAATTAAATTTTGTCACGACATGGATGTCGACCACATGTACGTCCATCATGCTGATATGGCCCCCCATCCGAAGGTCCCATCACTTCACATCACCAACTGTTTCCGTTAAAATTGTTACGACACGAGTGATGGGAAATAATAGTATATTCGGTGAATTTTCGCAATGGTTAGTATTTTATAGTATAATTTTTTTTTACAATAAATAATATTTTATATATTCCTAATAATTTATCTTTTATCTTTTCTAAATTGTCTTATAATAAATTATTATCTCTTATTCTGTTTTTTTGTACCACATTATCACACAACACACATTTTCTTTCATTTGCATACTATTTCAATAATTAATGATATGATAAAATTGTCAAGTTATCAAAATATTATCATAAATTTTAATTTTCTTAATATATATGTAAATGGCTAAAATATCAGTCATTATAAAATGAAAAAAGTAACAAATACTAAAAAAATACTGTTTGTTAACGTGACTCATTCGCCACTTCTGATTAACTAGATTAACTAAGAATTTGAAGAATTTAAATTTTATTAATAGTCTTTTTAAATAAATTTAATCTGGAATACTTTTGATAATAAATATAACTGCCATAATAAGTTTGACCAACCAAATTATTATATTATTCACACCAATTATAATAATTAACCTAGCTCTATCAAAAACATCAATTTTTATAAATTACTCATATGCGGAATCAATAATCATAATCAGCAAATAATTCTTTTAAACGATCTCAAATGCCTTCTGAATTAATTTAGTTTAGGTGGTATAATCAATATAATTGTATAATTTGTAATATTATTAATTAATCATAAACAATATATTTAAATATTTCATTGATCACTCTTTTTTTCTTTTTGGGAAATATAATTTATGACGCAGGGATAAATAGTAATAGTGAGAGAAGAAGGAAATTTCAAGAAAAATAACAGAGTTCACTCTAACAAAAAAGAATAGTGCTACACTAATTTATACACAAATAAATATGTATAAATTGATATGACTATATTCTATTAGGGATTAATGAATTCTAAAGACCGAGACACACATCTTAAAAGTTAATGATTAAAAATTTATCTCTCTCTCTCTCTCTCACACACACACACATATCTTTATTTGTATAATTTGTTAGTATTTTTATTATTATTAAAGAAAAAATGTCTCAATCACTATTAGTGAAAATTAGAACTCATACCTAGCTTAACTTTAGCTTCCTTACTTAAAATGGTGAAATTTTTTTAATGTCAGTCATGTCACTACTCCAACAATTCAGCAATGGTTTAAAAAGAACCCTCAATACATCAAGACAACGGAAGTTGAGCAAACCTAATTTTTTAGCTTAAAAATTCGTTTTATCAGTTAGTCTAGTCGTAACTTCAAATGAGGAAGACCTCCTCAAGATTATTCTCCAGCTATCCAAGAAAATCAGCACTAAATCCTTCTGAGCTAGCACTTTGTCAACAAAAGACAAAGCCCCCTTTCTAAACATTGATTCAGATGAAAAAGATTATCTCTTCTCCGATGAAAAAGAATAATTAAAAAAAAACATTAACATTTTATTGTAGCAAATTTTACTTTTTACTGTAGATCATTTGACTTTTTACTATAGATCTTCATTGTAACAATTTGACTTTTATTGTAACACTTTTTCTGTAAGTCACTGTAGCAATCCAAAATTTTCTATTTAAACGACCTCTTCGTTTCTGGAGAGGCATGTACTTTTTCAAAGAGTTCTCCCACATACTTTTTCAAAGAGTTCTCCCCGAATCCTCTCCCAAAGGTAGCCTGCTTCCTTAGTATTTCAATCTTGTAATAGTTTTCTTGTAATTTCAATCTTCAATCTTGTAATAATTTTAATTTTAATATTGTAATAAAACTGTATCTGGTCAGCACACTAGAGATGTCTTCGGAAGCCTAATCTTATACTTATCTTTGTTTCATTAATTGTTTTATATTAATTTAACATTTGCATTCATATGTGCCCTTACTCTCTATTCTGTTAATTTTATTTTCTTTTTAACATTTGATTCTGTGTACCTCTAGTATTATATATATATATAAAATGTACTCTATCTCAATTCCAGCTTCCTCTCACTTTTCTGTGCATATGATAGATAACAAAGCTAGCTTCTCTTAGGAAGACAAGTGAAGATATAAAGATAAAAGTGTGAAGATATTGATAAATTATCAAGAAGCAAAAATGAAAATGAACTATTCATCATATTTTAATATACTTTACACTAAAGATAAGTTTATCACAATGCCAGAACTGAAAATCATGCCGACCACTAATATTACCATGGGATAAGAGTATAAGACTGATTATGCATAGCTAGTCAGATCATTTCCAACCTTGAGTAATCAACATGTAGACAGTTAAAACCAAAATTGCTAAATACTTCAAAATTTTATTATAATAAAATTTATTTACTATTAAAATTATCTCAAAATTCACTTTCTTTGAATTTTAAATCATTTTAGTGATAAATATTGTGGTCTCTAACATAATTCAATAAAAATATGAAGAAATAATAACCTTTGAGTTGACTGATATGTTATGAATTCTTTTTTAAAACTTTTTCTTTAATATAAACCGAGTATTTCTTTGAATTATACATATGTAGTGGTGTTGTGGTGTGATACGATGAAGTGATCGAGTGTTACTAATTAACGGTTTAATGAAAGCCTTTATGCAGATGTTCATGGTTAGTGATGTCTTTTTTACTTTTTCTGTCATTTCTTTAATATAGAATTATAAAAGCAAGCTTCTAGTTAGGACTTAAGTGCACGTATGTGCCATATATATAAACTTTTAGTTTTGCATCAATGATATTAACACACGTTTCCACAATTGTGGAACGATTATGTTTGGAAATATTTATTTGAAGTTCTTATTATTTACGTATTTTGTAGAAGAAGGTAAGAGTATGAGTGTTTGGACCCATTTATTAGAAAATAAGTAATATACAAAATTTCAAGTGTGATGTAATGTTGGGTGGATGTACTTTTTTTTAAGTATTTATTTTGATATTATACTTATAATACTTATTGAAATAAGAGTGAGAATTGAATGAAATTAAAGAATAAAAAGTAATCGTGAAAGAGAATGATAACAAAAAATGGAGGGAGTTTGTAATATGGCGCAGTGTTTAAATGGACAATACAACTCAAAAGATAAAAAATGACCATCCCAATACTTATCACATTTTTCATTACAAGCTCCCTTTATTTTTTTGTCATCATTCTCTTTCAACACTATTTCTTTTTTCTTTAAATTCATTATATTCTCATTTTCATTCCAAATAGTAACCGAACACATTATTTTTCAAACATAATTGCTTATCACATAAATAATCTATCTTAAACACACCTCTTCATTTATTCAAATGAATTACATTTGAAAATAACAATTTATTATCAATAAATATTTATTAAATAAGTTGTGCCAAATACTATAAATGCTAGTCCATAAGTAAAAAAAAGTAAAATTATATTATCATTCGTCCCAAAATTAAATACACATTTTGATTTTTTAAATTAAACGACGATATATTAAATTTTAAATTACTATCAATTTAGTTGATTATAGTTGAAATAACTATTAGAATCATAAGGTTTATACAAAAACTTTTGATCACAATATAATTTATATTCAAAACTTTATAGATTCTATTTATTTTCGAGTTCAATATGACGTTGTTTAACTAAAAAAATTAAAACGTATCTCTAATTTTAAAAGAGATAAAATACTAATAAGCTTCTCTTACTCCCCTTTTGTTTTTTTATTGGGGGTAAAATGTACTTATAAGTTTGTGCAAGCATTTTATATTCGAACTTTCTGCCAATTAAGTGAAGTACTTGGGAGAGCCATCTTATCATTATTATTATTTTAATGAGTAATTTTCAGTCGACTTGCTACTTTTCCTAATGGGTTCTTGTATCATATAGTTTCAAATCTTATTCTTCCAATATAATATGGAATTCAAACATCTAATAAAATTTCCTGGGCTAGGATTCCATAATAAGTTGATAGCTAATGTGTGGGTATTAATTAAAAGGCCGTCTCATTGGCATATAATTAATGAAAATCAAAACTTTTTAACGTCAAAGTTTTCCAAAAGTTTCCTTTAAATTGCCTTCTAACTTCTATTTTAAGTTTTTTCGGTTGTTTTAATTTTTATTTCAGGAATATCTTTTGGATCATCTTTTTCAATGAATAATCTCTAAGTAGTCTAAGTCTTTCTTTCAAAATTTCTGGCATATCTTAAAAGTTAAAACCGTAAGAGTCTCCCAAATTTAAATCTTTTGTAGTTGAAAAAAAATAAAATCATAACTATCAAACTTCTAAGCTTTCTAAAAAAATCCTTTGCACTTTGATTGAAAAGTTTTGTGTTCTATCCATATCAATATTCTTTATGTTATAGATAAAGTCACTCATGTGTGATTAGGATTGTAATTGTAATGCAGATAAATCCGTGTATAGCACAAGTTTTTATTATTAGATTTTAGTATTTTAGTATTTTTAATATTTTAATATGATTTGTTTGTCATATTTTACAAATTATTATTTGTCATATTTTACAAATTTTTATTAATGTAATATTTACTCAAATGTTTATTTCTCAATTAACTATAATAAACATTTTACATTTTCTTTGTTTTCTTATTATTATTATTGTTGTTGTTGTTGTTGTTGTTGTGAGTAAAATCAATAAACAAATAATAAATAATTATTAAAATAATTTATCAAATTCATATTTGACCTATACAACTGATGTTTCACACATTTATATTTCGTATTATCGTATAGGTGAAATTAAAATAAAATTTTATCACTTACCTTTTATTTTGGATTTAATTTGTACGAAGCATTATATATAATTATATTGTACATGACTATCACATAATTATTCTAATTTTTTTTTAATACCAAATAAATTCAATAATTTTACATTATTTTTCAAGAGACTTGATTAACTATTATTTATCTATATTAGGTACTCTATATTAAATTGATAAAATAAATTTTTTAACTCGTGTACGTTACAAATAAATTTGTATTATAATAATTATTCTGTTGTTGTAGATTTGACATATGATTGATGAACAAGAAGTTTGATATTAATATTTCAATCTATTCTTAGTGGATTAATTATGACATATTATATGATTATGTTTCATTAGTAATTTGGTTATAGTTATCTTAATTAAATAAATTTAATTATTAATTAAGATTATAATTAATTTGATTGTAATTATTTCATTATGGATTATTTTTACTCGGTTATATGATTCTTCTCTTTTAAAATTGATTAGATTATTATTGTTATTATTTATAATATTTAGTTTGAAAATTTTGAAAGTAGCCTTCGGTTATTATTTATGGGAATATTTATTTTAAATGTAATTAAGGAGATTTAGACATAAGTGATAGAGTTATAATTAGAATTAAAAAAAATATTAAAAAATTTAATCGAGAGAGAAACGTTAAAAAATCCTACTAAATGTATTCTGGTGTTATAAATTAATATATGATACTCCGTAATAATAGATAGATAGATCTTATTTTATTTATTTATATTACCCACTCGGGTTCGGGGCTCAATAATCTGAAACTGATTACACATGCTGTGAATCAGAGAACAATTATTTTGCTTTAATATCCGCTACTGACTGCAATCGAGTCAATTAGAAGGAAAAAAATCAAATAAAACAAAAAATTAATTAAAATAATTTAAAAAATTCAATAAAATCTATTATTATCACAATCAATTATAATTATATTAACATTTTCACAGTCCATAATTACATAACATTATTTTTCAAAAAATTATTAATTATTTCCTACGTGGCATTGCCGCATGCATCATCACCCATGTATATATTCTTAAAATTTTTACCTTTCTCTCTTTTCTCTTTCACAATAAATAAATAATTAAATGAACAAATAAAGAGAAGGGAATACAATATATACTTATATATGTTTATAAAAGAGAAGACTTCGGCATAATATAATATAATTGTTAAGTTGGTAATTGACTCCAAGTTCAGTTCCATTTAATATTATATATATATATATATAAAACTTATTTATAAAATAGTAAAATAATTTTTATTGATATTTTTCATTTATGTATTTCATTATGTCATTTGAAAGATTAAAAAAAAGAAGAAAAAAGATGATTTGGCTGGTGTGTCATGATGTAGCAAGGCCACATAAGCAAAAAAAGTAAATAAAAATTAAAAATAATGCCACACAAACACTTCCGTTAGGTCAACTAACGACAGTTAAATTTTTGTGGTGAAATGATGTGTTGATCTAGAGTTAATTATTTTACCCGCGAAAATAGAATGTAATTGGTTAAAATAAAAAATAAACCAAAATTTATTAGTTTTTTTTTGGTGATTAACCTTTAGAAAAAGACATAATATATTTTAATTTATCACATGTATTATTTTATTACATATATGCAGGAGCGGAATCAGTATGATAAATTGAAGGGGGCGAGAGAAAAAAAAAGATCAGAGAGGACAAAATATAAAATATAATATATGATACATATGAGAATTTTATAAAATTATAAGAGTAATAATAAAATTTTTAAAAAATTAAGAGAGGGTCCGCCATCCCATTTGAAAGTAGTTTGGCCTCTGTATATGTGTTACTCTTATTCTACCAAGTATCCATTAGTATTATAAAATAGAATTACATATAATCAAAATTTTCAAAAGAAAAAAGAAAAGGGAAAAAAGAGATACTTATGCAGTATATACAAATCCTGAGGATTAACATGCATGTAACATATTATGCAGGTATATGCACCAGTCTTACTAAAATTGTAGCAAAAATGAATCTTTTTTTGGTTACATATATTAAACTTTTAAATATCAATGACAGCTAGTTATCCCACTTTTCCTAGTGCATATATCGGCAGCACTGCACAAGTTGTTAATTTTTGTCCTTTTTTGTGTATATAATCAGGGCGGAACTAGTATTATATTTGGAGGGAGGCGAGAAAATTAAATCACAATCGTATGGGGAGAAATTAAAAAAAATTTATACTAAAATCAATAAATAAGAGATATACATGTAAAATTTTCAAAATTCTAAGGATGATAAATTTTTTTTTTTGAAAAATTGGGAGGATGGCCGCCACCTCCCGCCCTAAAATAGTTCCACCCCTGTGTATAATATATATCATTATATAAAAAAGAATATATAGAGGGAAATATGTAATAATGTAAAAACTGTTGAAAAATTATTTACAAATTTCCATATATATGGGAAGGAAAATCTAAAGTATGCATTAAATAAACTTATCTAATACTTCTTAATAAAACAACGTAATTTTAATTTTATATCATATTTTTTTTAATTATAATATTTTTTAAAATAAGAAATAAAAACTCTATGAAAGGCTATTGAACCTTAAATTACATCATTTTAATTAATGGCATTAGATAAATTTATCTAAGACATGACATATATTCTTTTATATATATATATATAATAATCTAAATATGGAAACGTATATTTCGTCTGCATTGTGAAAAGTTGAGAAGTGGAGGAGACATAATATGATGTGAAAAACTGTAAACTTTAGCGAGGTGGTCCATTAATGACCCCATAAATTGAATATTCTTAACTTTTACATGTTTTGAAAGAAATAATACTCTTGTTTGATTCTTGTACAAAATTGACATGAATATTAACAGAGTACACAAATAAACAAAGAAAAAAATCCCACAAAAGAGTAGCTATATCAGGTCATACAATTATCAACTAGAACCACATAAACATGTTTTTTTCTTTTCCATTTAATTGAAGGTTAGCAAGAAAAATTGACTAAAAATCAAAATTATCATTTATAAATATCGACTTCACATCAAAAGTCCAATATGGAGAACTAATTAAGAATGCTTTTTTATTGTTCCAGAAAGTATGCATGTGTTTCAAGCCCAATTACATGCATCAACATCCTCTATTTCTAGTTATCAAATTAAAAAAACGCATCAACTTAATAAGAGCAAAGTAGCTTTTTTATTTTTATTTTTTATAATAAACTTATATGGTAAAGCTAGAGGGAAGAAGAAATATCTAGTTCTAGATAAAGATTTAGATAAGGATGATCATTGGTGAAAATATTATATAAAAAAATAAAAAAGAAAAATAAAGAAAGAAAGAAAAATAAAATTAAAGAAAAAACTAAAAGAAGATGGTAGACGGGGTGGGGATGAACCACTAGGGGGAGTGAAGATGATAAAGACTCGGGCACATCAAACATCAATCAACTGCTACTTTTAATTATCGAAGGGTCACTCATAAAAAGTGATAGATATTGCCTATATATATATATATATATATATATATATATTTATTTATTTATTTATACATACTATTTTTTTCGATTTAATTTTTATCGTTCAAGATTAAAATGAACGATGGACGAATAAAGTATTATTTTTGGGATGGATTTTTTTCTTATTCGAAATTCTTAATTTATACAATTTATTGAAACTCTGAAACACATACATATTTTTTATAATAGATTATTAAGTGTATGTTTTTAATTTTTTTTTCCCAATTTATAATTTGAAATGGTTATGGCGATATTGACAACATGAAATGTAAGTTTACTTTAGCGATGTTTATAACGATAGCCATTAACGATGCTAAATAGACCAAGGAAATATTCAAATGACGATGAATAGGATTGAAAAAAATTGAAAACTTAGTCCATAACGTGCAATCTATAGCAGACATAAAATATTGAGATTTATGTCTGTTACAAGCAGACGTAAAAATCCGTTATAATATTTCACAGTCTTTTTTAATCTTGAACGATAAAAATTAGATTAAAAAAATATAATTTTTTAAATCTTAATAATGAATCATTGTCGTCTGTGTACAGAGAGAAAGAGGTGAGGGGGTGGACCACGCCAAGCGTCGGGATTTCATCTTGAGATATCATTATGCGATTAATCATGATGAGCATGTTGTAGGTATTGTTATGTGGCAGTTATGTTTGTTACTTGTTAATTTGTCAATGTTGTCTTTTCTGTACAAATTGCTGTGGCTTGTGCTGTTGCACTGCAATTGGATGCAATTGAATTGATAGAAGAAGAATGAATTTATTTTGGAAATTGAAAGATGAGGACGACTGCTGGAGAGGCTAGTGGACATATATGGAATTTAATAAAAGTTATAATTCAAAAATAAGTCAACTTTAATTGACCAAGAAAAATTGATAAGTGTTAATTAATTAGGAATGCAGATAGTATTATAACATTCTTTCCATCTCATTATAACAAATGACATTGCAAAATATGACATACAAAACTGCATAAATGGAGTAATTATTGGGTATATAGGAGTATATTATTGATGTGTTCTATAATTAATAATAGTACTAGTTTTGGTTAGCATGCCAAGTACAAGTTCTATTTTTTAAAAGTTATAAATTTGTATAAAATAATTTTAAAATTAACGTGTATTGATAACCGTGTATTAATTTATATAAGTATTCATTTGTTAATATTTTGAGGATTTGATTTATATTGATTAGTATTTGTTGTCAATTCATATAGGGAGTTATTATGTTGCGCCATGATTAATGAGTAGAATACTAATCTACCCATTTCATTAGTCCCAAATACGTCCTTAATTTAATTTGAAAATGAGGGTAAGTCATGTAAAATTGCATCTAATTAATGTTAAATGATTTAACTTATTAAATTTATCTATGACAACAAATGTAAAATTATGTTATGGTTAAAATTTTTTGTTATAAATTATAAAATTATAATACTTTATTAATTAAATTAACATTAATTTTGAGATTTAATATGTCGTTATTTAATTCAAGAAGTTAAAACATATATAACTATAATTTTGATATAGAAGATAGTATTTATTCAGAGAGATCGCTCCGAATGAGAATCAAACTAGTACCAGAAATTTACGAGCTGAAATAATTCTCTTCAGTTTTAACAAATAATAACTCGGATTGCACGTTTTTATTTATTTTTAATCAGATTAAATATACCAGAGAAAGATAGATGTATGCTAATTATTATAACTTTAGTATTTAAATATGGCCTAATTGAGATCCAATTTTTCAATAACTTTTTTCTTATTGAGTATTTTAATCAGATGTAACATGTTATTGGTCTTCGACAAGAGAGTATCTCATCGGTCATTAACTACCTAAATTTAATATTTATAAATAAAAAAACTTAATTGAGCCGGTTACCAACTTCACTGAAAATTATTCATGATCGATATTTGGTATTTTATATCTTATCGAGTTGGTGTTAAATCAAACTAAATTACTTTAGCACTTTATATAAGTTGTTAATGTAAAGGATATCATTAAAATTTTACTTCGCATCTTTATTCATTTTTCTATGTCAACTTGTGGACTACGAGGGCATTTCACTAGCCATGTCAAAGCATGAAGAATAAATTCATGGAATAGCTGAATTTTAGGGCATAATATCCACCATTATTTTGGAAAACTTGCAAAGTTAATATTACAATTTCTATTCGTTAGAGACGTGGACATTAATTAGGAGGTACCCTTCTGTTTTCTACTTGCCGTTGCTCGACAGATGGTTGATTTTTAGCCTAATTCAAAAGATCCCACTCAAACTATTTTTGCCATTCGATCATTTTGAGAGTTTATTTTTTAGAATTGATTCGCACCGCAAGAGTTATAAAGTCATAATTATAAATTTTTATCATTAAATTTAATTTAAGAATCTATTGTTGTTAGTCTCAAAATGAATTTAATGGTTAACATTTAGAATTGTGATTTTTATTACGATAAGTGTTACTATATAAAATAAAATTCTTTATTTTTGTATAATCAACTTAAATTTTAGATATTATAACTTATAACAATATAAATTACACTATTAGAATTTATGTTCTTTAAAAATTTAAATTGAAACATACGATATATATATAATTTACCCTTATATATATATCCACACACACATATGAAATCCAATGAGAGATTAAAGCCGAACACTAACGACTCGTAACATACTATGGTCTTGAGTTTAGCAATTTTAAAGATTTGAAATTCTGATAGTGTAATTTATATTATAAGGATATATAATTTTTAAAATTTACACCGAAATAAACCGGGCCTAAAATGTACAAATATACCCTCGATCTTATGCCGTCTTGTTACTTTAGTCATTAAAATTTCTGTTTCTTTTCTTACTTTGTTGGTCGTTGGCATAGAAGAAATAAAGAAATATTCTTTCTAAAGTATCTCTTAACTAGTATGAGTATATTTCTATCGTTATCAAAATTGCTACAAATATTTTAAAAATAATTACGTAATTAGAACTGTCATAGTTTAATATATAAGAAAAACAGTGATGACATTTTTCCTTCATAAAATTGTAAAAGTTTTGAATGACTATTTTATGATATATAAAAGTATTAATAAGAACAATTAACAAGTAATTCAAGTTGTCATTGATCCAAAAAAAAAAATCACAAAAAAAATAACATTTTTTTTATAAATATGTGAAAATTTTAAATAACCAATTTGTGCTAGGAGTTATAACAACTGCCTTGTTAATAATAATTGTCATCACCTACAAATTAACATGCACCAATATATCCATAATAATTGCCCCTTAATGGCACTTCATATTATATATATACATGCAAAGATGTTTTAGTTTAGATTTTAAATATTATAGAACTTATAATATAAATTACACTGTCAAAATTTAATATCTACAAAATTTAAGTTAAGATAAACGTGATTAAAGTAACCTTCACATAATCCACAATATTCAAATTCCAAATTTACAATTTTAGCCTTGGGTCAAATCAAGACTCAAGAGTATTATATGTTTAATTTTTTTTTCAATATTATAGACTGTTTGTGTTAGTTTAAATTATAGAGATTTTAAATTTTATAATATAAATTATATAATTAAAATCTAAAATTTATGAGGTTTAAGCTAAAACAAGAGGATTAGTTTGTAGCATGCACACTGTTACTTATTAGTATCAACATCACGTATTAAAAAGTTGCATGCGCGCAACACATTAGAGATCGAATTAATATGGACCAATAATGCACGTCAACAAGAGTTATTAATTTATTACTTTTTATTTTCCATTCTTAATAGATATTTTATGAATCCCTCGAAACTGTGTATTGATTCTGTTAACAAATTATTTGAATAAATTCATATTACAATTTAAATTTAAGATATCATAATATTACTATATAAATACATTTAAATATAAAATTTTCCTAGTGAAATTGACAAAACAAATATTGTTGAGACAAGAATACTATTGTGTGATAGATCAGAATTTGTACTTATATTCACGTCTCTGTATTTGTGTTCCAAGTTCCAAGTCAAATGTTCACACATCACACGGATTATTTCAGGGAAACTTCAAAGAAAATACTTAAAACAAATATTCACGGACTAAAGGGACACTATTAATTTTCTTTAAGCATAAATTACTTGGAAATTTCGGTTCTTAAATATTGTTACGTACATCGACTACTACTTGCTATCATATGTTTTTTTCTTCGAATATGTGATCCTACCTTTTTAAATAATAGAACACTTCATTTAACAAAAAAAAGATGATAATATAAATTAATACCTAGACACAGTTTTTATTATTTAACAAACTTAATTCATTGTCTTTTGCAAGAAAAATACATAATGCCGCAATCTATCTGCGTTGACCATTATGCAACTCAAAGTCTAAGTCTGATCAGTATGGTGCCGTAGGTGATTCATACTATGGATGACAATGATGTGCATGGATTCTATTTTTTGTATGATCCGGTGTCGTACTACTTTAAAGAAATCTTACACTAAAATTGCGCCACATTAATTTAAGATATTTATGAATCAAAATTGAATTAAACAATACAATAGTTTGAACCGTACCCCACCACATCACTAATAATAAGAAATTATATACCATATATTTAATATACTTTTTATAAGAATTATATAATATATAAATTGTAATGTAGTAAAATTTATGGATTAAAATTAATATTTCAATAATTGAAATCAACATTTGATGAATATGAAACAATAGTAATTATTATAAAAATATGTATATTAATAGTCAACACGGATAAATTCAAACTAAATGTTTTAATTACTTAAAGTATTAACGAAATGCATTTTGCACCATCGGTTTACTAACGAATGCCAAAATTGGACCGAATCAGTACCGGTTCAAAAACTTATGAACCAAAACTGCATCGTTTATGAAACATGTTCGGTTAAAAATTGACCGGTTCGAAATGGTTCGACCAATTTAAGTTTGATTATGGTTTAAATTGTCATCCCTAATTCATAGCTAGGAAAAAGAAGAATAAGAAAATATTCTCTCAGTTTAAAAAAAAACAATATTTGAAAATGAGATCTATTACAAAAAATAGAAACATTTGCTTGCATTTTTTTTTATTACAATGATATATTTTCTAAAATTTGTAATTATATTATTTTTATCTTATGATTAATTGAACACTATGATATTTTTTTAATTATTTGAACATATAATTAACAATGAAACATGCAATATTTATATTCATAAAAACTCAAATATTTTTTTTTTGGAGCAGAAGAGTATATTATTTGTTTTCTTAAAAAATTACTCCCTCCATTCTTATTTACATATCATTTAATTTTTTTAACGTAATTTTATGTGCATTTTTATACATATTAAACATTTTATTTTGTTTTCAAAAAATTAAAAAGTGAAGATATTTTTAAATAAAAATTATTATGAATAAATATTTATATTAACTAAAAATTTTAACATATATAAGGGTGTGCATATGGTTCGATTAACCGAAATTTGAACCGAAAAATCAAAAAATATTTGGTTCGGTTACCGAACTGTACCGAAATAATTCGGTTCGATATTCGGTATAGGAAATCGAAGAAATTCAGTTTTCGGTTATTTCGGTTCGGTTTTCAGTTTAATCGAAAAAAAACCGCAAACCCGAATTTTAAAAAACCCATCCAAGTTTATTCTTTCACAAATCACAACTCACAAGTTTCACCCGGTTTGCCCTAACCGCCTCAAAACTCAAGAGTCAGGTCAGAAGTGCAGAACGACAGAAGTGCAAAACTCTAACTCCATCAGTCCTCTGTCCCTCCATGGCTCCACCGAATTGGCTGTTCAACTGTCCCCTGTCCCTCAGTCCCCTGTCCGGCTGTCCCTCCACCGAATCGGCAGAAGTGCAGAACCCTAACTCCCTCACCCGGTTAGCCCTACTTGTTTTCTGATTTCTCTATTACAATTTGATTGATTCAGTTGTTCAACTACAAGCCTTTGGTGTTGATAACTTGATAAGTTGATATAATACAAATATGTATATATATACAGGAGGTTTATGTTTCACTGGATTCTGTAATGTTTATATGTATATTCAGAAGAGGGGTCTATCATCTATGTATGATAATTTATGTTTCACAAGTTGTGGCTTCAATTACTAAATCAGAATCAGATGACAGATTGTCTTTTGCTAAGATATGTCTCATTAAATGTACCTTTACCTTGAGTACCAGCAGTCCAGCATGGTCTATTGACTCAATAATCTAATATAAGTCTTAATAGATAGGTATTTAATATCTCTGGGGCTATATATATCCCATCATTTGTTTGATAATTGTTCATAACTGTATGCTAAATTGCTAATAGCTTTAAAAAGATTAAATACCCTTAATATAAGCATGTTAGTTGTAATATATTGATTTCTTAAAATCAAAATTACTTTAGTAACTTTAATTTTAATTTTAATATGTTGTGTGTTATTCACCTATTGTAGATGGAGAGATGTGAAGAAAATATCATTCGAAGAGGTGAAGATGATGAGTCAAGCTGTCAACCAACAAATATAGAAATTGAAAGTGAATGTTCAAACCCCAAGAAATGAAAGCAAATGAAAGCAAGGAGCGAGGTGTGGGAGCACTTCACCAAATTTACAAATGAAAAGGGCGAGATAAGAGGTAAATGTAGACATTGTAGCAAAGATTATGGTGCGGATCCAAGAAGAAATGGAACTAGTGGTCTATGCAATCATTTCAAAAATTACAAGGTACTTAATGAAATATCTCAAACTGAATTAGGATTTCAATCTAGTAAGGATAATGAGACCACATCATTAGGTGTTTGGAAGTATGACAATGACTTGGCTAAAGAGAAATTTATTAAGATGATAATTGTCGATGAGTTGCCATTAAAGTTTGGGGAGGGATTTGGTTTTAGGGAATTCATTGCTGCCTTACAACCTAAGTTTCATATTCCATCTAGATGGACTGTTGCACGTGGTTGTTATGAAATGTATGCAATTAAGAAGACTACCTTAAAAGAGTTGTTGAATGAACCAACCCAACATGTTTGTCTAACTACGGACACGTGGACTTCTAATCAAAGAATTAATTACATGTGTTTGACTGCCCACTTTATTGATAAAGATTGGAAGATGCATAAAAGAATACTAAATTTTTGTCCAATAACTAGTCATAAAGGTGAGGCAATCGGTTTGGCAATTGAGAAGTGTTAGAGGGATTGGGGAACTATTAGGGTGTTAACAGTCACAGTCGATAATGCTAGCTCAAATAATGTTGCATTGGTGAAATTAAAAAGCAGAATATGTAATTGGGATACTTCTATTTTAAATGGTGAACACTTACATATGAGATGTGTTACTCATATTTTAAACTTGATTGTTCAAGATGGCTTGAAGGTGTTCAATGAATCAATTTGTAAGGTGAGAAATGCTGTGAGATATATTAGAAGGTCACCTGCTAGATTAAGAAGGTTCAAGGAATGTGTGGAATTTGAAAAAATTGAAAGTGCAAAATTTTTGTGTCTAGATGTGCCTACTAGGTGGTATTCAACATATAAGATGTTAGAAGTGGCTGAAAAATTTGAAAGAGCATTTGATAGGTATGATGAGCAAGATTCGGAGTATAATTATGACCTTCAAGTGGAAAGAGGAGGAGTAATTGTTGATGAAAAGCCTACATTTGATGATTGGGTAACTGGGAGACAATTTGCTTCATTCTTGAAAATCTTCTATGATCTAACTTTGAAGATTTCAGGCACATCTTATGTAACTTCTAATCTTTTTTTACATGAGATATATGTTGTTCATTCTATCTTGCATTCTTGGACATATGGTAGCAATAATGACATGTATATGATTGGAGTTAAAATGCTTGAAAAGTTTAAGAAGTATTGGGGAGATCCAACAAAAATGAATTGTCTTTTATTTATTGTTGTGGTACTTGATTTAAGACATAAGTTGCAGTTTGTTGTTTATATGCTCAAACACATGTATGGAGAAGAAGTGCGAGGAATAATGGGAAAGTCTTTAGAAGAAACATTGTTTAGAATGTTCAATGAATACAAATCTAGGATTGAACCGAATAAAGAAAGAGATGGTGTTGGAGAGACTAGAAGAGAAGAAAATTATGGTCCAGCGCATCCTCTCTACAATTGAGGCTCCAATTTGAAAAAGATAGTGGAATGGTTTCACATGGTGGTAGTTTGTCGGATTTGGATGAGTACTTGGGTGAAAAGCCAAAAATCTTTAGGGATTTCAATGAGTTTGATATATTAGGTTGGCAAAAGTTTAATTCAATGAGATTTCCCATTTTATCTCAAATGGCTCATGATATTTTAGCTTTACCAATATCAACGGTAGCTTCGGAGTCGGCTTTTAGCACGGGTGGTAGGGTCCTTAATGATTTTAGGAGTTCATTAACTCCTAAAATGGTTGAATGCTTTATATGTGCTCAAGATTGGATGCATGAAATGGCAAAGGCTATTAATGTTGAAGAAGATTTGGAAGAAATGGAAGAACTTGAACAATGTATGTTAGTTATTATTATTATTTTTATTCTAACAATATGCTTTGTTGGATTTTAAATTTTAATAATCAACTCTCTATATTGCTTTCAATTGCTTTGTAGCACTTGTTAATATGAATGTGGGTGCAAGTGTGTGTTCGACTTCAATATCTACTAGGGATTCCTCAGTGGCTTCGTGATCGAGGTACTTTCAACTAGGCATGTGCTGATGTGAATTACTTCAATTTTCTGCATTACACTCTGCTTTTTTCCACAATTAATAATGTAATATAAGTTTGCACAATTTATATATATTTATGAATAATCTTTACGACAATTATGTTCATTTGTAATTTGTAAGTTGTAAGAATGTTTAAATTTGGATTGTGTGATTGTGTTGTGAAATATGAACTGTGAAGTATGAACTCTTGAAGTCTGAGTTCTAATCTCACTCAGTGGCATCTTTGAGTTCCTTTAAAAGCAATGCTGTTGAAATTCTATTTTTTTGGTAGTATGATTCTGCTAAGTCCAGTTTTGCTATTCTATCAGGAGGCTGATTTGATTTGCTACTGTAGAATTTTTCTCTTTCTGCAGCAGAGTTGCAGTTTGTTTGTAGTAGGGGTGTGTTTTGCAGTGGTGCCTTGTTGGTTTTTGCAATTCTCTGTAGTTTGCTGCAGTTGTTCCATTAGGTGTTTGTTGCAGTGTTGTTCTACAGTTTTGCTCTCATCAGAGTCTTCGGCTGCAGAGTTGTTAATTTCAGGAGGCTGTTTTATATTTCTTGCTGTTGTGCAGTGTTATCGTGAAGCTGAGGTGTTAGATTTTCTGTTTACAAGGCTGCTCTATTCCATTTGTGCAAATTTTTCTGCAGTGGTGCTGTTATAAAGTCGTCAATTGTTGCATTGTCCTGTTGCAATGTTGGAAGTGTCGTCATAAATTTTCTGCAGTTGGTTTGTTCTTTTCCGGTTACAGGTTGCTATATGCTTTGGCTAGTTTGGTGTATGCTGAGGTTTTGATTTCTGCTACATTCCTGCTCTTTCTGCAGCATTGATTTTTTCTGCAGTAGGTTTTGGACAATGTAGAGTTGTTTGTGGCTGGTTAATTATTCTGTTTTTTTTCTACAGTAGGTTTTCTACAATGTTTGTATTATTGCTAGTTGACTTTTGATTTTCTTGGTCTTTTGCTTCAGCTGGTTTATTTCCAGTAGTAGTTTGTTGCTTTGTTGTTTCTGCAAAGTTACTTGCTTTAGTGTTTATGCTGTAGTGTTGGTTCTCCTTTCTTTGTTTTGTTTTGGGATTTTCTTTCTTTCCTTTCGGATGTCTTTTCCTAGCTAGCGGCCTGTGCTAGTAGGTAGGGAGATATGCCTTTTGTCCTTTTTGTATCTCTTTTTTTATTTAAGTGAATGACTGCCAACAAGTGCTTAAAATAATTGCCAACAGGTGCTACTTAACTTAGTTTTTTTCTTTACATTCTAGACTTCGGTTATTTAATTCGGTTTTCGGTAATAACCAAAATATTTAATTCGGTTCGGTAAAACATCGAAATAATTTCAGTTCAGTATTCAATAATGAGTTTAGTATAAATTCGATATTCGGTTCGATTTTAATCCAATGCACACCCTTAAATATATATAAAAATACACTTAAAAATTCGTGTTAAAAATACAAATGACATCTAAATAAAAAGAGAGCATGTGTTTTCTTCGTGCTTACGGAAAATCACATTTGAATGGGGTAGGTAGACGAGGACTCTGTGGTTGTAAAGGTCAATGTACTTCGTAGGAATATAACAATTCCTCCGTTTCAATAAAAATGAGTGACGTTTAATTTTTTGTATATATTTTTAAATAAAATTTTATATATATTAAATATTATATTTTTTAAAATTAAAAATTATAAACAAAAAATATTTTAAATAAAAATTAATATAATATAAAAATTACAATTATATAAAATATTTAATAGTTATTAAATTTTACTTAAAGTTACATAAAAAAAATAAACTGTCATTTTGAAATTGAGATAGTATATTTATAAGTATAACCAACACTTCACTCCAAACATTGGACTATCCATTGAACCAAGCTCAGTTTTTTAAATCTTTAAGTTAGAGATCGAATTATTGCTAATCAATCGGTCATTTCTTTCTAACCACCTCATTAAAATACATTATTGGTTTTAATTTGCTTTGACTTATATCATAGTATTTAAATAACATCAAATAGTGCTGTTATTTTGATAGAAGATTGTGTACCTAATTATCCATGCTTTCATTCATATTATATTGAAATATTCAGAAAATATTCATTTAGTCGTATATAAATATATTTTAGAACTCGCATGATATGTAAATCGATGTGAGACGTAATTCAATTAATACTAAAACAAACGAATGTGAAATAGAGGAAGTTACTATATGTATAAGAATAAATAACAAACTTAATCATGTGATTAGGAAAACTGAAATTCGAATTTTGATTAGGCTTATATCTCTTTCTATATATACATATATGGCTCATTATTCTTTGTGTATTTTTTTAAAACATATTAATGATAGCCATATATTGCTAATACAGCCATATAATTGCTCCTACACTTGTATGGTATCATTACTCTTTACGTCTCCCGAGGCCAATATATTTATTTTCTTTCACCAGAAACAGACATGTGAGCCTTGTTTTCAAGTTCAACTACTCATGAATGACACACGAAACCTAAATGTTATTGAACAAAAAATGAGAATAAATCAAACCGACCAAAAAGTGGAAGGATTAGTGAACATGTGGCTGGCAGTGGCCCCACATAAAATCACACATGAAATGCCACGTGTCCGAAAAGGAGAAGAGGTTTAAAATTAAGATTAAAATAAAATAAGAGATTAAAGTCTGAAGCACACGTTGGCGTGGGGCATCAAACCAAACACGGTGCATGGCTAGTGTCCGAGTATGTCTCGGGGTAAATACGCTGGGGACACGTATATACTTTCTCATGGCGTTTAAGCAACTTGGGCTAGTCGTATTAGGCACTGTTTGGATTCGTAATTGTTGTTTTTCTGTTGGGTCGACGGCAAACATTTAATGCAGAGATAAACAAATCGACCTTGTACAAACAGAGAAAACGTAACTGAAATTTAACAAATGTAGTATTTGTCTGAACACGTAGGTATGAACGGTGTGTTTTTGTTGTTTTTCTTGGTTCTTTCACAATATATTGTTAAATCGCGGATCCTATGTGAGGTGTAAGGAAGAATGAAAGGTTAACCGTGAACAAATTTAAATAATACGTAGTTGATCATTAGATGTGTGCAGATGGTGCAATTTAATGCAATGACGAGGTATAACGGAAACTGAGCTACTCCCTCTGTTCCGATTTCGTTTGTAAATTTAGATAAAATTTAATATATGTTATACATTTTATTTAAAAATCAAAGATATTTTAAATGAAAATTAATATGATATAAAATTATAATTATATTAAATATTTAATATGTACTATATTTCACTTAAAAATACCTAAAAAAAAATCAAACGTCATACATTCTAAAATAAATATAATATTTATTACGCTTAATTGGATGCTAGTGTACAAGTATCGCCCATCTTCCTCCCTTAGTTAAACATGTCACATAACTCTAACTCGCCTCCTCTCAAATCGGTTATGCATATTAGAGATGAATAAAAAAAATTAACTAATTCAAAATTAACCAATTTTTAAATAAATTGGACTCGATCGATCAGTTTGATCTAGGACCGATCTTGATGCTTATGAGATCAAGTTAGTCCAATTCTAATTTAATAAAATGAAAATTATTGAAAATTTCAGGGTAGCTTGAATTGGGCCAGTCTCAGTCTTTTTTTTTTTTTTTGTTGTTGTTGTTGTTGTTGTTGTTGTTGTTGTTGTTTGTGCATGGCTTATCATTCGACAAGTATATTTTTGTGATCAAATTGTTACAATTATAATTATTATAACCTAATTTTTTTTATTAAAAATGTACGAATTTTAAATAAAAAGAAACAATATAGAATAACTTTAGGATTTTTTTATTGATATAAAATTTTCAACTTTGTATCAAAACATAAAATATATTTAAATTATTGAGAAGATGATAACAAGTTGATAAAAAAAATAAATAAATTATAAGTATAATATATCAAAATTTTAGCAAATACAGTTTCACTCTAAATTCAGTCATAGTCACAGTCACATGTACAAGATGGGTTAGACGGTGTTTAACATCAATATTGTAAACTTTTAATACATTAACGATCAGTTTTAAAACGAACCAATCCTTTAACGAACTAATTTTATTTAAGTCGACTTCAGGTCAAATTTAGGTTAAACTACAATACTAATCTTTTTGTTTATTCCTATATCGAATGATGAGCCATGCACAAACTTTGGAAAGGAACGATAGTTGGGTAACAAATTGATGTCCAATATTGTGTTGCTACAGTTGTCTTACCACTTAGCATAATAATTTTTTTATATTATTATGATAGTACCTTTCAAAATTTGTCCTTATAGTTATTTTATTTTATTATTAATTAAATATTTTTAAAATTTTTTTTAAAACAATTTATTGTTTAAAAAGTGTCATTTTTTATCAAAAAAATAATATTAATATCTGTAAAACAACTCATATGTATCTCTTTTTTCTCAAAAAGTATAATAATCTGATACTGCAATCTCAAACCATTCTATTACTCCCACCATTCATATATATTTACATGTCATTTAATTTTTTTACACGTAATTTTAAGTTCATTTTTATGTGTTCAATATTTTATTTTATTTTCAAAAATTAAAAATTAAAAACATTTTAAATGAGGATTATTATAAACAAAATATTTATATTAAATAAATATTTAACATATAGAAAAATACAAATAAAATTACGTGTCAAAAAATTAAACGACATATAATATAAATAAAGAGAGCATAACTATATATGTATGTGTGTGTATATATATATATATGTATGTATGTATATATATATGTGTGTATATATTATATGTGTGTGTATATACACACACACATATATGAAATAGTATACCTATACAGTACTGTATTGTATTGTTTAAACATTAGTGGTAGTCGATTTCACAGTATGAGATAAAATAAATACTCGGGTGTTTGAAGAAGTTAATTTTTCTCATTTCAGGGAAATTAAATGAATGTCTACATTTAAACTTAATATACTTGCCGAATTAATGACAAGATCAAACAAGCGAATATAGCGAAGAAAGAAAAATAAATTATTATTTAGATAATTTTATACCTATATTATAAAGGAGTAAGGTCCAAAATGGATGATTCGTACGTCAAAAATAAAAAATAAAAAATTATAGAGTTCCATAAGATAACTCTAATTTTATAATAAAAAGAATAATATATTAATTTTGTCTTATAATAATTTTAACTTATTAATTTATTCAAATAATTTATGTATGATTTAATATGATACACATCTTTATAATCAAATTATTTTCTTTTATGATATTTATATTCAACTTTAATAATTTAATTTAAAAATTAATTAACTAAAAAAGAAAAACATATATTTAATTAACACAATATTTTTCATTCTAAAATTTATTATTTATACACTAAAAAAACTCCCAAAAAATTAAATTATAAAAAATATTAAAGTAACATATATATTCGTGTTGTGCACTGCGTTGTAGCTAGTAATAAATCCTATAGATGACTACTTGTTTGCCCAAAATGTTTAATTAAAAAAATACTCGCAACAAGTGTAATAACATGTCAAAATTATTCATATCGACTTTCTACTCTTTAGTTAGCCAATATGATTACATATATATATATATATATATGTGTGTGTGTGTGTGTGTTTGTGTGTGTGTGTATGTATAATTATTCATATCGACTTTTTAGTTAGCCAATATGATATAATCTCTTTGTTTTATAAAAATAAATTTTTTGTACACCAAGAGAATTATATATATTATAAAACTATTAGTCTTTCAATTTTTTATTACAGTAATTTTATCTTATCTTCAATTACTTAGAGATTATTTTTTAAAAATATTAGAATAAAACATATAACCTTAATATTCATAAAAAATTTAAATGTAACTCATTAGATTAAACAAAAAAAACTCCCTTGGTCCACAAAGAAAGTCTGAATTTACTTTTTATAAATAGTTTTACGTGTACTTTTATATCTGTGTGAATATTTTATTAAAGAAAAATTATGAAAGAAAAATATAATCGATGCACAAAAAATATGTATCGCAATATTAACTCAGACACTCTTTTGTGTCCAAGACGATACCCCTCCATTTTGATATGTGTCTTTTAATTTTTTTGTACGTAGGTATATGCGAATTTTTTTATATGTTAAATATTTTATTTTAATTAAAAATATATATTCATATTAATTTTTATTTAAAATAATAATAATAATAATTTTTAAAAATAAAAAAAAGATATTTAACATATAAAAAAGTTTACATAAATTTACGTGCCAAACTGTCAAAAGATACACATATAAAAACAAAGGGAGTAGTACATATTATTTCAACCATTGAAGCAAATACTTAAATTATTCCAAAAAATGTCAATAAAAAATACTTTCTCCATTCTTATTTACTTGTTATTTGACTTTTTTATATGCAGTTTAAGATATACTTTTGTACTTGTAAGATATTTTATTTAATATAGATATTTTATTCGTATCAATCTTCTTTTATAATATTTTTATTTCTTGCTTTTAAAAAATAATATATATTTAATATGTACACATGTATTAAACAATCATATAAAGAAGAATTACTCTTCGTCATAAAGAATCATGCGACTAGAAGTGATTCCAAAATGAGACAAACAAATTGAATGAATATGGTTGTAGTCAAAGGTGCATGTTCTCGATCAATTCATATATATACTGTCTCAAGCTATTTCAACGGTCGAAGCTTCTCGGTAAGTTCTTGATCGGAACTTTTACTACGTTTTTCGAGGAGTTTGAACATTGTGACTAGTCTCAATAGAATAATTGAACTTTTCAAGAAACTAGTGACGTGATGATTCCTTTTCATTTCTTTATACAACCTTTGTTAAATTATTGTGCATTTTCTCTATTATTATTATTATTTATTATTTATTATTTATTATTATTATTATTATCTTCTTCTTTTTTTTTGTCCGTGTGCAATGTGTGTGCACTTTTGCTAGCTGAGATTCATTGAGAATTTGAAACTAAGGAATATAGACTCTGATTGTTTCACTTTAAAATCTATAGTATTATAATTTTAAAGTGAAAAATACATAATGTTAAAGAATGATTATTGATCACCATTATAACATAATTAAGTGCCTAATTAGGCTCGTTGATTTAGGCAAAGACAGCGAAACCTGACAAGACTTTAAAGACTTATGTAATTCACACATTTATTATTATTATAACTACCTGACAGACTTGAAGTTGCATACCCCCTAACTAATACTCACTCCATTCCGTTTTATTTGATTTTACCTGAATTTTTATACGTATTAAATATTTTATTTTATTTTTAAAAAATGAATAAATAAAAATATTTTAAATAAGAATTAATATGAATAAAAAATTTAAATAAAATAAATTTTTTAACATGTTAAAAAATTTACCTAAAATGATGTGTAGAAAAATCAAATTACAAATAAAAAGGAATACATGGAGTATCATTCTTGTGCAATACTTTTATTTTTTAATAATTGATATTTGACTTTTTTAAACCTAATTTAAGGTGAATTTTTTATATGATAAATTTTTTATTTTAGTTAAAACTTTTATTCATATTAATTTTTATTATTAAAATTTTTAAAATTAAATAAAATATCTAGGATGTAAAAAGTTTCACTTAAATGAATGTTCAAAAAATTCAAGTGTCAATTATTGTAAAATATAAAAAGAAAGATTATACAAATTTTAAATTTCAATTTCTTATCTATCGAATAAAATAAAAATAATCATGATTATCTTGGATAACAAGGCAAGCCTCGTTAATTACTCCATCAATCGTAAAAAAACTGAGATATGATTTGACTTTTTTAGTTAAATAACATATTTAACTTTAAAATTTGTGTAATTAATGAAAATTTATATTGCAAATCGTATTATGATTAAAGGTACTTGTTATATAAATCATAATAACAATTGTACAACTTAAATGCACTAAATTAACTAACTTTAGTTTTAAAATTTAATATATCGTCATTTGATTTAAAATATTAAAATGTATTTCTAATTTTAAAATGGAAGATATAAATAAGTAATATTCTTCCATTCATGCATGCTGCAATATTTTATTCCCTCTTTTCCTTAATTTTCTGCAAACAAATGGCTGTAAGAAGTTCGTGGCAGCATCTCAAATTGGGTCGGTTTTGACGACCAAGGAATCAAATATTTACGTGTGATCTCAACTTATAAACTTTTTATTAAAATATGATACATAGATGCATGGTTACAGAGATTGTAATTACGTAAATACCGACGGAAGCATGTGAAAAATTCGGAACGTGATGACTAATGCAAAATGTAATACAAGAATCTTATACTTTCTGTGGTTAAGCAAAATCAGAAGTTGAGAATAATCAAATCTTCAAATGATTCCTTTTCTGATTATTCTGGTCCTGATGCTCTCTCTCTCTCTCTCTCTCTCTCATGTACCTTCAAGAATCTTGCTTTCTGTTGCATGATAATTCTGGTTTTGATTTGTTAAACCAGCTTAATTATATTGATCCCTAAATTATAATTCTGGATTTTTTTGAACTTCTTGATATATGGTATGAATATATCCTCTAGAACGTTCAACATATACTCTAGGTTCACATGCATGATGCGAATATTGACATAGTTATAGTATTTTGGTCATATGCTATGTTTTAATAAAATCTCCTATCTCATTCGTTATCAAGTTTGGGGGTCTCATTTTTTAAAATGTTACACGCTTAAAAAGTTGATATAGTCACATATATAGACATTCTTATCTTCTTTAGTCTTCATTTCTTATTATCTTTCATGAAATGGTATTATTTGAGAGTATTTTATAATATTATTACAAAATAATTATCTTTCGAAACTTGACTATCTCAAAGGTATATTTTATTTATTCCCGACAACGATAATATGATAAATAGATAATAGTAGGTCTTAAATTCGTTAAGAATTTTAAATTCATTCAAAGAGTTCAAATAAATTTGATTAATTAATAGTATTTAATTTGAAAGATTTTATTGAAGTATTTAGAAGAACCAATCTTAAAAACACATTTTGTTGGACTCAATTCAATTCGAATAGTAGTTAAATTCTTTTAATTTCGATTTAAATTCTACTCTACTCGGTTCGGGTTAAACCACCAAAAACCCATACCACAGCCATGCCCATTGTATTATAGCGAAGTGGTGGACAGAGGGTTAGATACAGAGAAGTGAACAATGAACATAAAGACAAATTATACTTAATTTTGTCTTAAAAAACGTACATGATGGTGAATTTCCTTTTCCCTCTTTCCATAATTCCATTTATCTGAACATCTGAGTCTACTCTTGTACGGTTTACTTTGACCGACATGACATTTAGGGAACAATAAGTTATTTTTGTATTTACATGTCTCAATCAGCTGGTAAATATGCTTCTATAATACTTCTTCTTTTATACTCCAAGTACAACAAATTTTTATCCCAAAAAAACTAACTTAAGTACATATAAAAAGTTAGTATTTAATTATTTCACCCTTCATGTACACCCATTTCTTTCCTAAAAAAAATAATAAGTACATTGTTCGTATTTGAAATATAATTTTTTTTTTACTTCTATACAACAACTTTTTAAATTGCGCGCACTTAAATCATCATTTTTGAGAGGAAAAGAGTATAATGCACGACATTTTGTCTTTTTTAAATATTTGTTTGTAAGTTTAAGTTTATATCATATTAATTTTTATTTATATTCTTTTCAGTTTAAAATTTCTATTATTAAAAATTAATATCTAATATATAATAAACTAACCTCATCTAAAATTACATATAAAAAATCAAATGTCACGGATACATATTTTAAAAAATGAAATATTTATTTATCTTTACATAATTAGAACATCCACACCAGCAACTGTATAATCGGTAAAACCTTTATTTATAGCGATTAGCAACTGATCAACCTCAAGTATGATGCTGCAGCAGTGTCTGTATAATGGATGCTAACAACAGATAGTGAACAGAAACACCGCACATGAACGGATCTACTGTTCATGAACTTTAAGAGGAAAAAATAATTATTTATTACTTCAAGTCGAGTGCGAAAGAAAAAGTGATGTATCACATCGATGCTTTTGTGCTTCTCGTCGTTTCGCGTACGAGATAAATTAAATATATTGATACATATTAATATATAAGTACAATCATTCCTCCTATAATTAAAAATATATTTTTAAGTTAAACAGATTTCAATTTAGTTACATTTTATTGATACAATTAATGTAAAATTATATTTTATTGTAAACTTTTTCTCATAGAATAATTTATATTTATAATTTTTATAAATTACATTAGTTTTAAAATTTAATATGTCAAAAAGTTATAACATATATATCTCTAATATTAAAATGAATGGAGTATTATATTATATATTTTTATATATTTATATATTATATATATGTGTAACATTAATATATAACAGTATAGTATTATATAGAGAAAATATTTTCTGACAGTTCCTAAACTATATCAGTTTTGCATATTTAATCTTTAATTTTTTTTATAACTTGTTTGGTATACAAATTTTTTTAAACATGCGCAATCAAGAAATTTCATCAATTATTCATTAAATCTGATAGAAAATACACTAATGCGAATCACATATGTAATTTTTAAAGAATAAAATAATCGATTTATGTCATATGTAAACTCTCTTTTTGACTGTTATTGAGTTATATTAACGAGATATTGATGAAATTTACTGACTACGTATATTCTATAAAACCTTATGCACCCAAAAAGTTGCGAAAAAAGTTTGGGTACCAAATACACGGTATAATTCGAGAATTGTTCAATAAGTTTCCCCTATTATCTATTAATTAGTTTTGAATATTATTATTTTAGTGCCATAATCTCCATAATAAAAATGCTGATAAAATTTAAAAAAATAAATTTTTTAAAAAATATAAAAATATATAATTAAATTTATAAAACAAGAAATATACATGTGTGAATGACCGCACAAGTACCACTTTATATAAAATAACTTGCATAAAGTAGAATTAGGTAAACAAGACAGTGTAGTAGTCTAGAAGAAGCCTAATTAAACCACGTGGATGCTGTAGAATAGCTACAACAAATATTTGTCCATCCTTAAAGTCAAACTGTAGAAATTATGAAGCAAGTAGCAACTGACAATTGAACCACAAAAAAAAAAAAAAAAAAGTAGCAACTGACATGCATCGGAACAACTGACACGCAAAACAGTTAAACTAGTCGGGGTCGTAATGTACTTCGCTTTAATTTAAAAGTAGAATAAATCCTGGAATTTCTGTTATAGTCCAACTTGATCTCGAACATTTATATATTTTCTCGGTCTCATCTTACTTACATCACTTGATTTTCCATAAATAATAATTTTTTTAATTAAAATAATTATATTTTCCTCCAAATAAAATGGTCGAGAATGAATTAATTTAAAATAATTAAAAATTGTAGAAAAATAAAATTGTTGAAGTAAAGTGGTATTACATAAAGTAAGATATTAGAAGGAAAATTTGGATAAATTAAATAATGAAATTTTTCATAAAATGTAATGTTATAAATAAATAAATTTTTCATAAAATGTAATGTTTGGGACAGCTTCGTACCATTTAATCATGCTTAGCGTAGGCCAATAATAGCATTATCGTAAGAATTTGTGAGCCAACTGTAGTGAATAAAGTTTGAAGTCCAGTCTAGGAACATGACATATAATCGATCGCGATAAGGTTTAAACTCCGGTACATGGACATGACATATCATGATCGAATGCACCGATGAGTTTTACTAATCGAACTAATTTTCATTAGTAAGAAGGCCTACCTGAAGATGTTAAAAAAAATTTCAATTTATTTTTCAAAAATATATTAAAGGTTTCTTGCTTTAATTTACAAGTCTTTAAGTATTTATCACAATTTTATACGGAGTACATCTGAAACATAACATCTAGAATATGCAAATATTTAAGTTTTTATAATGTTTACTAGTGCCTAGCATAGATTTATAACAATGTAAAACATGTTTGTATCCAGTGTCAACTTATCTTTTGTCTATACACGGTCATTGTGATAATGGTTCTATATACGTACATAATACTCAACTCATTTTTTTTTTGAAAACATAGAAATTGTGCACTTCACTTAATTTGGTTACTCTGTTTGTTGTGGATTTCAGTTATTCTAAAAAAGTCCGTTTTGCAACTTATTTTTCTTCAAAATATTTGAAACTGATTCTTCAGAATTCATATTAATCTTTTATTTTCTAATACATGATATATAACTTCATTTTCAGTAATTCAATTTTATTGTATGTGATACATATTTTTTGCACAATTCTAATAATGTAAAAAATCTAAACGATAGTGATATATGTAAAATTAAAGTAAGCTTGTTATCTATTACCTTACTATAATAAAATGAAGGGTTTTATGTTGCTAGGATAACAAATGGATTGACCCATTCAGATTGGACTAATTCTTAAAAATACTGACGTTGACCGGTCTAATCTTGGACTAGTCCTGAAGTTGACTAAACTAGGTCGGGTCATTCTTAGTTTAATAAAATGAGGACTATCGAGAATTTTAGGTTAGACCGGTCTTGGATTGGACCAGTTCTAGGCCAGTCTCGGTTCTAGTCTCAGTACTTATTTTTCTTTTTGAAAACATAATTTAACTTATTTTTGAAAATAAAATATTAAAATCTTACCTTTTTATTTTAATCAAATTGCTACAATTATGGTTACTACAAACTAGTTTTCTATTGAAAATGTACAAATTTTAAATAAAAAACTAACAATTTACAATAATTTTTGAAATATTTTATTAATATAAGATTTTCAACTTTATATGAAAACTTAAAATATATTTGAATGATTGAGAAAATAATAATAAATGGTAAGTGTAATATATGAAATTTTAACACGTCAAATGTCGGTGTTTGTCAGGTCCCGATTTGGTCTCAGTTCTTGTCCGATTCTAGTCGAGTCCCCAGTCAATCTTTTTGATTTTATGTATAGGTCGACAAGATTAGTTTTTTGCCTTGATATTACGAATTTTTAAGAATTTATAAATTAATCCAAAGTCATACCAATTTTATGACATAGTAATTTTTTTCAAGTTAGTCTCTAATTCATCTCAGTTTGAACTACGTTCATGATCATTTTATTTATACCTATATGTTGCAATATCTTTTATTAAGAATCTTAGATGAACCAACTTTCTTTTGCCATAATAAGATCTTGAGCATCACCATAAACCAAACTTGCCTTCTATATATATCATTGACCAAAAGGTTTGAAGATATTTTTTGATTTGTTCCATTTAACTATTTAAATAGTTAGAAAAGCTTATATGTAATGCTCTTCATTATACCGTCTGAATTTTTGAATTAGTAACGGTTTCCTTAATTCTGAATTTTTTTTATTGAGATTAAGGGATTCAAGTTGCCATATAATTAACTTGGGACATGGTAATATACCTTATTTACCACCATCACAAAAGCACATTTCTACTTTTTCAATATACAACATGTTCTTAATTTATGATAAAGTAAGATTATTATTCTTGCTTTTAATCATATAAGAACAACATATATCTTTTAATTCTCACTGAGAAGATTGAAAATATGATTTCAAATCTTCCTTTCCACATTTTATCTGATTTTGATTTTGACAAAACCCAACGTACTATTCCCACGAATTGTGCTTCTACGCATCTATATGCCATTCAACTATTGAAACTAGTGGAGATATCGTAGGATGCATAGATACAAACTATTGTAATGTAAATAATGACTTTTGATTATAATGATGATTTATATTTTATATCTAAAGGATTTAAGTTATTGTGATTACTAGTTAGGTATATTTAATTTGTCATGTAGTGTGAAAATATTCTTAATTAATAATTGTTTATTATATTTCTAGTTTAGTTTAACCATTTATTTGTCCAATTGACTTTTTAGAAATCTTTGTATAATACTCCACAAAGTATAGAGTACTTATTATCTAAGTTAAAATATGTGTAATATAATTAGAATTGAATAAGAAATTAATAGGACCATAATTTTTTTATAAATTAGTTCTAATCACATAGAGATATAATTAATAAGATTAAATAGGTTAATCGTGCAATGAAGCACACATAATGGTACATGCATTCGATTACCTAATATTTTGAGCATTTATGTAGAATAAATTATGTATAAGAAGTGGTAATAAAAAAAGATGTATAATATTCTCTCTATTCCAAAATTAGAAATACATTTCATTTCACACAAAATATATTTGCGAAATCTATTATTTAAAATTGAACTGAATTTTTTTATTAATAAATTTGAAGTGAAATATTATAAAGTACACGCGAAATACTCTTAAATATAAAATTTTATACTTTAATATTTTTAATATTTTAAATATTTTATATCATAAATGAAACTATAATATTTATAAATAGTATTATATTAAAAGAGAAATATCACTCTACTTTTGGAATGGAGGGCGTAATTATTTGGGAAAAATAGATGCACACGGCAATATTAACTTCTTGATACGAAATAAGTCAATTCACATTTCAATTAAATATCCAACTGGGAGGATATAAATACCATGCAAAATTACTAGGTAACTACAATTTTTCCATTTAATTTTATAACTATGCAACACATATAATATTCTTAATAGCTATAACTTTTTATTTATTTTCAACTCTTATAAATTTTTGAGCACATATTCAAATTGTATAAAATTGTATATAAATTTCTCTTTTCAGATATATATTTATTCATTTGTTCGATTAAATTATCAAATGAAAAATTAAAATTATAAAATATTAATCAACTTTACAGTAAAAAAATATGATGCACGATCTTACACCTCTATATTGCCCCCCTTACATAATGTCATTGCTTTCAACTAGGAAAAAAGTAAGATCAAGAGCGAGACTGAAGATTTGAATTATTGTATAGACAAAGGTTGCACATCAGAGCTCTGTTTTCAATCCTTTACCTGTTCCGTTATGTAGTGTATTCCATTTATTATAAGTGTTATATAATTATCGGAATATAAAGATATTTACAAATAAAAATGAAATATTAGTCAGTAATTTTTTTGAAGGAAATAGTGATAATATATACTCCTCCAATCCGTTTTATGAAATATGAAACTTTACTTGTATATATGAAAAATTATATAATTTAAATTTGAGATCATTAGATTAAAAATTTTTAATGGAGCAAATCCTTTAAAAAATTTATAAACCGCATGAGCACTTTTTGTTTCAATTTAAATTTTATACATTATTAAATTTAATAATATTATCTACATTATTAAAATTTAAAAAATTTTAAATTTTAAAACAACTAAGCTATAACAATGCGAGAGAAAAACAAGAAGCTGGTTTTGTTGAAGTTGGAAAATTGAACATTGTATTGCTTTCATACCAGGGGCTTCTCTGCTTTTACTTCAGCTTCAGAATATTTGGACACTGGCGTTACATATATCAATTTACATATAAATAAATGTTTACAAATAAATTTGGTTAAATTTTAGAGGCATTAGTAAACTCTAAAGAGTTACATCTTAAAAATTAAATTTCTTTTATATATGTTTATTTATGTAATTTGTTAGTATCTTGAGTATAAGAGAATTAGGTAATTTATTTAACTGAATTTTCCAGAGTCTACAGGTGGTTAGGCACAATGCTTGTAGTGGGTAATTGCCTTATTCGTCTCAATTCTGGTTTCTTACCTATTTTACATCTATAGAAACCCCTACAACCGAGGTGGGCATCCGCCACGTGGCATTCAGGCCCCTCCCAGTATTCTAAGCAATGAACAGTAGTAGTACAACCATGGCTTTAACTCCCCAGCTTGCTAAAACTGTTTGTTGTCGGCCAAGGCGGCGGCGATGTGGTGGTTGACGGTGGGGATGTTGGCCCACTTCACCCTACTTAGGAATTAGGATATCGGAGGTCTTAGGTGTGGCCCCATTTGATTGAAAGCTTAAATAAAATGTCAAAAGAAAAAAAAAAACATATTCTTTATAAAAAGCGAAACAAATAGAAAGAAAAATTGGTGGGGCCCAATGGCATAGTTTCGTCCGTTAGTATCCGTTTTGTGACTATAAAACTAACCAAACTGCCTCCATATCCCTCACATTCACATCCAACCTTCTCTCTCTCTCAGTCTCTTACCTTCCACAAATCTCTGACCCATTTTTCTTGGCTCTTGAGGTTTGTTTCTTTATTTTGGTATTCATAATTCTCAAGCCCCTCTTTTCATTTTTTACTTCTAAAAAAGCTTCCAAAAAACAGAGCACTCTGTTTTTCCTCTGTTTCCACCAAAATCAAATTTGATCCAAGAAAATGACAAAGAAGAATGTGATGGTTTCCGATACCAAATCGGGTATCGAGATGGCGATAACGGTGGCAGTGTCGAACTCGTCGCTTTTCACGACGGCGGCCCAGAAGCCGCCGGCGGTGCCCGGCGGCTATATCACCATTTCAAGGAAGAAGCTCCTCCAGAATCTTGAAATCAGTGGAGGGGCACGAATCAACTCGTGGGTTGACTCAATGAGAGCTTCTTCTCCAACTCATCACAAATCATCGACAACCTTTTCAGAAGATCAAAGCTCTTGGATGGTAATAACACATACTACACCACCAAATCAACTCATTTTCTTAATTCCAAATTTGTATGTATTAACTTGTGTTAAATATAATGAAACAACAGCTTCATCACCCATCAGCACTTGAAATGTTCGAGCAGATTACAAAGGCTTCAAAAGGGAAACAAATAGTGATGTTTCTTGATTATGATGGCACCCTTTCTCCTATTGTTGAAGACCCAGACCGTGCTTTCATGTCTGACGCGGTTAGCTCTCTTTTCTAATCCCTCTATTATCATCTAGTTGTATGCTACTAAAACAAATAGGGCCGGGTTGGGGTGGGTCAAGTGCCCTCCAAGTGATAAAACGAATTTTTATTTTTATTTTTTACTCATCTGTATTTCGGGTTAACAAAGGAAATATATTACTAGTAATCTTTCGTGGGTTAGGAAGATTTAATCGAAATTAAATAATTAATTGGATTGCAATTAAAATCTTAGACAGTTAAAGACTGTTTAACATTAAATAAATAAAAAAAACAATCGGACTAAGTGGAATGATTATTTTTTTACTTAGTTTTGTATATTGCATGGTTACACATTTGTTTTTGTTTAAGTTGATACGTGGCTTATATTGAGCATTGCTAAAGTGCCACCTAAGCCAAAATGCAAGTAACAAGAAACTCATTGCATAAAGAACCACTTAATCTAACATTACTAAATTTGTTTACTGTTCTAAAAAAAAATTAGCTACTTTTAATAAAAAAAATAAATTATATTTGAAATTTTTATTTGTTATTTTGTTATTAATTAAAAATTTATAAATCTCGTTGTAACTTAAAAATTCATAACAAATTTTATGAGAAAAATATATTATTTTTATATTTAATTTTTAATTAAAGATGTAAAATTAATAATTATTAAAAATCTTAACGTTACTTTTTTTTGAAACAAATGGAGTATTTGTTATATTCGTATATAACTTATAAAACTATATACCATTTTCTAATAATCTTCTTTTAATTATAATCTTATGACAGATGAGAACAACGGTGAGAAAGCTTGCTAGATATTTTCCTACTGCAATAGTCAGTGGAAGATGCAGAGACAAGGTAACAATTATATTAATTTAATTTAATTTTTTTGCTAAATTAGGTGGTTACATGTTTGCTTTATTTTAATGTTTTTATTTAATTGATATCCAACAACGGTACTTGTAATTATGAAAATATTAAATTTTTGTACTTGTAATTACAGGTTTATAATTTCGTACGATTAGCAGAGCTGTACTATGCTGGAAGTCACGGTATGGATATTAAGGGACCATCAAAAGGGGCAACTTATAAGAAAGTGAGTCAAACATACTATCACTTAATTACTTGTAATAATTTGAGTTTAATTATATAAATATATTTATGTAGTTTCATTTTTGAATTTTCCTTATTTGTTTTGTTCAGAGTGCTCAATCTATTCTCTGCCAGCCAGCCAGTGAATTCCTTCCCATGATCAATGAGGTTAATTTTCTCTCTTAATCTCTGTCAATACATATACAAATTTTTACAAAATAAATAAATAAATAAAAGAAAATGGACTTATTTAATTTTGTTTTTCAGGTTTATAATGTACTACTTGAGAAAACAAAATCTACACCGGGGGTTAAAGTGGAGAATAACAAATTTTGTCTTTCTGTGCACTTTCGCTGTGTTGAGGAAAAGGTATCATATAGTAGTATCATTTCTTTTTATATCTATGTATAAATGTATGCATAAAAAAATGGATTGTGTATTTCAATACAATTTATATTATCTTAAGTAAAAACCCATTTAAAATATATATGTCTCGGTGTAAAATATCACTATGAATACAAGGGCAATTATCTTTTTGTTGTAAGCTTTATTTAATTTTATACCATGCCTAGTACATGGCATTAGTTTAATTGCCATGTTGCTCATGAGAAACCAAGGTTAAAAAAACAATGGCCATAAAATATGTATAAGTTGTTTAACTAATTAATTAACTAAATTAAATATTAACTTGACTAATCAAATCATTTATTATCTATGTAAACGCAGAAATGGAATGAACTGGCACAACAAGTTAGGTCTGTTTTAAAGGAATACCCAAAGCTTCGATTGACCCAAGGAAGAATGGTGAGATGCCTCACTGATCAATTATTGATAATAAAAAAAAAAACAGATACGTACATATATATATATATATATATATATATATATATATATAATTTTGATCGTCAGTTTAATTTTTTTTCAAGTTGTGAGATGTCTCAAATTAGTTAATCAATCAATTAACTAATTAATTAATTGATTAATTACAGGTATTAGAGATCCGTCCTACCATCAAATGGGACAAAGGGAAGGCTCTTGAGTTTTTGTTGGAGTCGCTTGGTAAGTTTAATAATAGATACAATTTACCTTTTTTGGATGCTATTATATATTTAAACCATAAATTGATTTTATTGTATTATTTGTCACTAATGTTTGAGTAATCTTTTGTTATAGGATATGATAATTGTACCGATGTATTTCCTGTTTACATTGGTGATGATAAAACCGATGAAGATGCGTTTAAGGTATCTATTTATCTAAATGTGTTTTGTAAAAACTTAGTATAGAATAAATTTTGTTTTTTTTTTTGTTTTTTGTTTTTTTTATATATGGAGCTGCTGAATAATTCCTATATTTTGATTATGCTATGTAGGTATTAAGAGAGAGGGGACAAGGTTTTGGGATCCTTGTTTCCAAAACCCCAAAGGAGACAAATGCATCTTACACATTACAAGAACCATGTGAGGTACATATGCAGGATGTTACTAATTAATTTGATGCATATAATAAGAAGAAAATTATTTTTTTTAACATTTATGTTTTTTTTGATATTTAATTATAATTTCTTTAAAATTGTTTTATAGGTGATGGATTTCTTACGGCGATTGGTAGAGTGGAAACGATTATGTCTAAGAAGACAGTTTAGGATGCAGAGAAGGCTTGAAGGAATAAAAGTTTTTCTTCCAAACTGATGTAATATGTCTAGATTAGAATTGGCAGAATATATTGGATGATATATGTAAAATATATATTTATGTAATCTCTTGTTTAGAAAAATAAAACAAGAGGAAATGAAAAAAGAGAGAGAGAGAGAGAGAGAGAGAGAGAGAGAAAGAGGCCCTTTTTAATGCTTCAAGGCCTTGTACATTTGTAACTAGTCATGTACAAGGGTAAAGTTTGCAACTTGCAAGTTGTCTAAATGAATGAATATATGATTTTCCCTATATTTTTTCCCCTTCATAAATAACCATATAGATGTGAGACTTCCTGTTGAGATGTAGTATGTGATTGAGATGTACGTGGGCGAGGCCGTTTTCACTGTACCAAAACGAATTACATTTCCTATTATAAATTCGAAAAAATGGACAAATAAATAGTTTGTGACTTAATGCAGGCGAGATTTAAAAAAACAAACTAAATATGTGAGAAATTTTTAAAATTTGTAACAGGCGATATTGTACTGTTTGTTACAAAAATACTAATCCAAATTAAATATGTATGAAATTTTTAAAAATTATGACGGACAATGTTGTACAATTTATTACAGAAAAACTCATCCAGCGTATGAGCCCCGTCTCATGAGATTTATAAGGGACCTCCACTTACTATGAAGACTTGGAACTTTCTATAAATGAGTGTCGAGGAAAATTGAATGTATACGTCTCTGTCTTCATTGATATACCAACTACGAGTATATATTACCGTACGAGTTTGTTTCTTCCCTTCATGTTTTATTAGACGAAACTTTGTGTATGTGCGACAGAAAGAGGGGCAGAGAATAAATGGTGTAAAGTTACTCGGTGTACGCTTAAGAATGAGTATAGATGTTCCATTTAATATCTATCATTTTTTATAAATGATACGTGAGTTTTTTTAAAAAAATTTAAAATTCTAAAATGACATGACAACTCCAGAAGAAAACGAAATAAAAGATTGGAACACGAAGTGGAATAGATTTAAGAACTAATTTTACAATTTATGATAATGATGGAGTTCTCAGATTTAGAGCGAATCCCTCTGGTGAAAATTTTATTATAATCTACAAATCTGTTGGATTATCATTTAACTGATTCCTTATCCACTAAACTAACTCTTAGTAATAATTATATACCTTCTGATCTATCTTTTTTAATCATTAATTTTTATCTCTTTTAATCATCAATGTAAATTTTGCCCAATAGCATGCAGACACTTGTATGCTTTAACCGACACCAAGGCCAAGGGCATGGCCAGGCTATCCAATTAATCTACAAGTTGGAGGAACATCCTCATGACAATAACGATATGTACGCATGAATGAGGATGATTAATTTCGTTTTCTATTTTTATATTGGTTGTGTACATATTATTGCAGGTTGCAACTGAAACGGGATTATATTAAACTTTGATGCAAAATTCTAAATAATTAACAGACATTTGACATCTTCTTTTGAAAACGAACTACTGTAAATCATGAGTATAATGACTCCGTTTATTTTAATTTAAAATTTTAAATATATAAATTTTAACGGTGTAAGTTAAATTGTTTAAAATTTAAGTTGAAACATACGAATTTCTTGTATTTTTTCTTAATTTTCTAATAATATGAGAATGGAGGGAAAGTACTTTGATCATTTTAATATACATCATTCTTGTATCTCCTCGATGGTACATACCCGCACACAGGAACACAAAATTAACGTGTGAACTCAGATCTCTCATGTTCCCAATTATCAATATTTATGCAGGAATATTATGATATCCACTATGGAAAAGTGACAATTTCGTGAACAATTGACTTATGTAATCAAACAAATGTAAAAGAAAAGAAAACAATTGACTTGGCTACGTTCTGATTACCTAAAGATTAGTGTCATAAAACAGATATTTGCGTTATTTAGGGGAATAATTAAACAATCTAGAAAAAATAAAAAATAAATGAATATGACTGAATATGAAATATATAATTATGGTTTTGTTAGTTGTCCTATGTTTATATATAGCAGTTGTTTCCTTTATCCCATATGATGGATGTACATAACACCCCCTTTTCAGACAGGAGAAGAGGATTAGAGTGGATTAAATATTACTTGCTTTATATATAAACACCATAACATAATAGAAACATGAGCTGGAACCACAATGAGGACACAATTGAAGATCAATTCAATAATATCATAGTTGATACACTAATTATATGAGTTGACTAGATGTTCTACATATCCAACTAAACATGATGTGTTCAGCAGTGAAACTTAGTCTAGTTGACCAAATTTAATATTTCTCTTGTAAGATTTAATTAAGTTCAAGTTCTGTTTTCAGAGGCATGTGACAAATTCTCATTTATTTTACACTTCTAGATTACCCAAGAAGAAAAAAGATGTGTTGAGATGTCATAATACATGATAACTTCACATTACTAATTTGCGTTGTAGTTTTCACTTTAGACATTTTGAAATTCTTGTGGAAAATTGTCTTTTTCATTCATATCCTTAATTGGCACGGCCATATATGTATCCCTTGTAGATTCAAACTAACTTCAATCATTAAAATCAAGGGGAATTAAAATGGCGACATATTTAAGGGTGAGAGAAAGAATGCGAAATACAAATATAATATATGATACATATTTTAATTTCTTAAAATTTTAAGGATCGACAATAAAAATTTTGAAAAATTAGGAGGGGCGACTGTCACCCCTTATATCAACGTAGTTCCGCCCCTAGTTAAAATTAAATTACAAGCAAGGAAAAAAAATGCGTTTTTCCTGAACATACAAAATTCGATTACATTACGCTCACAAAATTAATAAGAACTAAAAAATTAACAACATAACATATCATCTTATAAACAAACTAGTAAAGCATATGTTTAATCATAGAATCATAATTTGATAAAACATATATTTGATTCTCTACCAAAGATGATTGACCGAAGGGAAAGATATGTACATCTGCTACTTCCAAAAATCGTAAAGTCTCAAAAAATTAGTCAAATCTCAAACTTTAAGTTTTTACGCGAAACATCACACTGTTTGAATAATCTAAACTTTAATTTTGCAACGGCTAATGAAAGTTCCGATCCCCGAAGTATTCTAAAACCTTAATTTCTTTCTCTTTCTTTTCTCTATCAACAATTAAGCCCTTGTAAGTTAGTGCTCCCTCCGTTCCAAAAAACAAAGTAACATTTAAATTTTTGATTACTATTAATTTTATATTTTTGATCAAAAATTAAATATACAAATATTAAGTTTTTCTCATTAAATTTGTTATGAATTTTTAAGTTATGATAAGATCTATAAGTTTGTAATTGAAAGTTTTTCAATTTATAACAAAATAACAAAAACAAATTCAAATATAACTTTTTTTTTGAATAATTTTTTTTTTCAAATGTAACTTTTTTTTTTAGAACGGAGAGAGTAACTTTATTAAGAAACAATCCTCTCCCTATTTAATTCATATTTCAGGTAAATTGGCCTTATTATCAGAATATCTCACATGTTATGTTCTGTCAAGACGAATGCAGAAAATATTTTTTAAGTGGCCTAAAATATATTATTATAGATATATAAAAAATACTTTTTTCGAACAATTTTTTTTTGTAAAAGATACACACAATTATATAAATATATAAGCATCACATAACAAAAAGAAACATTGACATTATTAGATAACATCATATAACAAAAAAGATAGTTATACATTATTGAGTCACATATTTTATTTTCATAACTTAAAGATTTAAATCTACTCTAGGATCTAGAGAACTTTTTAAGTTTGATCGCATCATCAAAATTTGATAATAAAATTATTGGGATATAACCATTTCAGAATTTAGGAATGTATATTGATATATTACTTTTACCATTTCTTATCAACAAGTCAAAGAAATTCATTAAAAATTTTAGGAACACTTGTGGGCTAAAATGAAAATTTTAAAAAGCTTGGGCAGCCTTGGACACTCAGGTCATAACATAGCTTCGTCCTGGTGTATTATAGAGGTTGTGATTAACTCATGTGGTCATGAGCACTCTCTTATAATCTAGAGGTCAAGAGATCAAACCTCATTATGCCGATAAAAAATAGATAAAAAAAATATACGAAACATACATATATACATGTATGTAACCGATGAAATGCAAGTATTTACTTTATAAATGAGACCAAATGCCACCATGCTAACACCATTCTGCAGCCTCACCATGCATACACCACCATTAAATCAGACCAGGTAAGAGGAAGAAAAAAAAGGGGGAAAATAGGAGGAAAAGATATCTAAGTTTCTTTTATAATTATTCTATTCTTTTTAGAATTTGAAAGGTAAATTGAAATTTTGATACAGGATTTGAGTTGTGGAGATTGTTCATGATCTAAATACAAAGCTTTCTCAGATTAAACAAGTCAGGCACAAATTTAGGTTAATCAATAGCAATATTTTCCTTTTTTTTCTTTTTCTCCTAAACTTACTTTAGTTTATTAGTAATTAGATAAATTAGTATTAAACATAATACTTGACCGAAAGTCTTGATAAATTTTCTGTAGTAAATTTACCAGAACCGGGCTAAAGAGAACAATATTGCATTTAAAAATAATTTGAGAGTCTGATTGTTGATATAAAAAGGAAAAGGGAGAAATTGAGATTCTTGCCAACTTCAGGACTCTTTTGCAATTACTATGTTAAGCTTGAGTAGATTTATATTAATGTACTTCTTTTTTTCTTTCCAAAAATGCTACGCTCCCGGACCATAGTCCCGAAACAAAGTGAATACCTAACATAATACAATCCCTCCCTGCATTCAAAGCACAAGGGCAAAACAGAGAAATGGAAAAAAAGAAGAGATTTTCATGGCTTGTTCGCCCCTTATTCGGGGGATATAGCATTGCTTTATTTTTATTTTTTTTTCCCAATACAATCATAAATAAAGGCAGAATCAAATGAAATAGTGTTGTTCTTAAATGAATTAGACTTTATTTAAGGAACTAGAGAGTGAGGAGAAAAAAAAGGGGAAAACCCCACAATGAAGCTGTCTCTATTAGCTTATCTTAGTTTGTCGATATTTAGAAATGACAATTTCATCCGAACTCATTAACATTCCGTCTAATTTTGATTTTAATGAGATTCAATTATTTGAGGTAGGACATGAGATTTACTATCTCACTCCATTTAACCCGGATTTCAACCCGCTTATATATAAAACATATTTTTTAATGATTTTAGAAAATTTTGTAAGGAAAAAATATAAAAAAAAACAAAGGGAAAAAAATCAAATTTAAAAAAATAATTGAGATAACGGAGCGGAGGCCGGACGGATTTGGTAAAAACGTAAACGGGACGGGACGGTTTTGGAGTACTATATATATTTAACAGGTAGGGTTCAGAAACAACTCTGTTGTCATACCTATCGATATTTATTTTTATATATGTCTCGTTGCCATGCCTATCGGTATCTATTGAAGCTTAGCCATTGCTCAGAAACACAAGTAGGCAACTATCTCATTGGTTGCTTGGATTTGGATATTATTAATTCTACCTAGCTACATTTAATTTTCTGGAAAAATCGAAAATAAAACTTTTAGTGTGTGTAGGGTTACAATAAAAAAATAAAAGCAATAATTAATAATAACTTCGTTTATTTGCTTGAATGGGTAGGTTGTGAGAGGGAAAGACACCACTAGGTAGGGCATAGGGAATCTATAAAAGGTCTATTGAGGAGTTGGAGTCCACTTAAAATGAGGTGTGGGGATGTTTGATGTGAAGAAGAATGAATTAATGGGGTTTGGAATAGGGACACTAACAAGCCTCCAAGGTTTTTATTTTTATTTATTTATTTGTATTTTTCTCTCTATGTTTTTTTAATTATAATAATAATAATTTTCCTCTAGGTCGTGTACAGACGGGTGTCCAGTGAATAATTGGTGCCTTGATTTGAAATAAAATAAGACTTTCTATGACTCTAAACCCCCTCAATTATTGGGATACAGTTGATAGTTGTTACTTACTTTTGGACTCTGGCCTGGCTAGCTAGGATCTAGTGCAAATAATTCTTCTCCACTTTAAATAGTATATTTATGACTTTTACTTTTTACAAGAAAATTTGTGACTATTTTTAATTTCTGGGTTCAATATTGTAGACTTTTGGTACGAACAAAAAAAATATAAGTTTACTTGGAAATCACTTCACGAAGCAAGCTCTAAGATGGTTCTAATTTGACGACATCTACTTACAGTATAGAATCTGATCTTACAATGTTTTTGATGCAATATGGTCAATTCTCCACGTGTGTAAGTTGATAGTACCTGCCTTAATTCATTTGCATTTGTTTCCTATAAATCACTACAAAGAAAAAGGCTTTGTTAAGTTTAACCTCAACCATAAACTGTTTATATTTAATATTGCTGCCGTCAAAATTCGTCGATTTTATAGTTGTTGAAATTAAAACCCATCGCAATATCCGTTGATATATTTAATATTCAATCGCGACGGCTTTACCCTCGAGGAAAATGGCCATAGCAAATAATAAATAAATATTATTCACATAAATATTTATTAATAAATGTATTGAAAAAATAATAATAATATTTTTATTGTCGAACATTTAAAAAGGGAAGTCGAGGTTAAGTTGTATTTTAATATTATAATCTTATGGCCGACAACAGTGATGGGGAATGACTAAATTAAACAAAGTCGTCGAGATATACAATTTTTTTAATATTTTATTTTGAAATATTACTTTTGTCATGTTTTCGAACACGTCAACCGATAACACCGGTTTTAAATAAGCTATATTCACATTCATATCAAACATTCAAACAAAATAATTGCACTGTACGCCAAATTTATTAAAACTATAGAAGGAGAAGACACAGGGCAGAAGGCAGAAATAGTTCGAGCAACTGCCTATTTACAAAGTCAAATGACCTAAATTGTTTGTTCCTGTAAACTTGATACTGCACTCTAAGATAATGTCCCAATCGTGTGACCTTCCACCGAAATGTCTAGCGGAACCTGCCGGAAAGAATGGCAGAAGGATCATGATTTAGTCAAATTGAAGTTCTATCTGCCTATCTTTTTTGCGGAAGTTTTTAATTTTATTTTTTTATATAGTTTCTTTGTCCCTTTGATCAACGGTTATGAGTATATTAGAAAGAATAGTATTCGTATTTAACATTAACCGTGGATTTGGTCCATATATATATACTAACATTATATGTATATGAAAATTGTATTATATACTTATATTTTAGTTTACCATCCAAAATAACATTATAAGTATATCTTAAATATATAAATGAACCTAATATATAAATAACTTATTCTAAAAACTAATATCTTAAATATATAAATGAACCTAATAACTCATTTTTATGAGTATTTACTATACAAAATTAATTAGTACAACAATCAAAAAGATAGATAAAATAATTTTGAATATTATCGTTCACTTATTCTAAAAAACTGAAGTTTTAAACCATAATTATTATTTTTAATGAATCTATAGCGATGTTAATAAGTTACTTTCGTTTTTAATTGTTTTTATAAATTAAAAAAATACTAACTTTAAAATCCGTGCACAACACATATAATTTATTATCATTGATTTGATTATTATAATTTTATTTGAATAAATTAATTTAACTAATAATTTAGATTATAATTGATTTCGTTAGCATTGATTAATTATGATAAATCATATTATTGTTTGTGATTATTAATATGACCATAATTATTTTAGTCACATAAATTTGATTAGTAATTACTTTTATTATGTTATGATTAATTTGATTGTAGTATAGTTTGTAAATTGGTTCACTTTCAATCATTCCAATTAATAAAAGGTTTTTGTCAATTAATATATTAGTATACATAAATAGATTGTTTGATAAATAAATATAGATAGTCTGAAAAACACCTACTCTAGATCTGTCCAATTTGATTAAAGAATAAATAGACATATACGATTAAAGAGTCCTCTTCATTGTATATAGATCAGTCCAATTTGTTGTTAAAGAATAATTAGACAAATTAGTATAGATAGATACAAAAGAGTCCTCTTAAATTTAATCTCTTATGGCGAATTAGCATAGATTAGTACAAATAAATTAAAATTAAAAGTTATTTTGGTCATTTTAAAATTTTGGTCTAGTTTACTATAAGATTCATCAAATTCACCGATTTTTGAAAAGATCGTCCAATTTATTCAGTTTTCTCTGTTATTTTTTATTTATATGATATTTTCTATGAACGTGACCAATTTAACCACCAATTTTCCATTCAACCGGTTGCTCTTCAATGAATTATGATCACCAGGTGACCTAGTTGCTCTTCTTATGGGGAACAAATTCATACTCCAGATATTTTTTTGGTCCTCATAAATGGTTCACAATTTATTACAACATAATCATACACGACTTAATAATTCAAAGGATTTCATATTTTTAGGACATGGTTCAATTTAAGATCAGGAAGCACCTACACTGTAGGGTATAACTGGGGCATTCGTTTTCTGATTTTCTGGACATAGAAGAAACAAATGGGTCAATTTAATTTTGCAATTTTCATTCCCTTTCATGAGGATCGATATAGACTTCTAATTTCAACAAAAACATAAAAAACAGAAAAGGGGTCAGGTCCACATCCATTGGATGTGAAACCATGCATGTGGATATGAGAGTTCTTTTTGCCGTTTAAGATTTAGATTTTTATAATTCAGATTATATTGTAAAATTTAAAATATTTAAGTTGAAACTAATATCACCTATATTTATATAATTAAAAGTGTTTGAGAGATAGAGAGAATATAATTATATATAGAGAGAAATCGGGTGGTACACATCGGACGTAATTGTTTGTATTCCCTATAATACTTTGCGTAGGTTATCGGTTTCATTTAAGTAGAAAAAAATTGAATAATCAGAAATATCTATATACTCAGTCGACCTATAAATTTGACAATGAATGGTTTACGGCATTTTCAACGGCCATGTATGAGTTATATGCTAAAGCGCGACAACCTTGTTTGCTTAGTCGTGCACATAAAATTAATCTACAACGCAATATAATTCTAACTATGTTCAATATTCCGCCCGTTCATATATAAATGATATATATAGATCATGTTTTAGAAACTGTTATTATAATTAAGTGTTACCATAATTAAGCGTAATCATTTGAAAATAGGTAAAAGTGTAATAATTGTCTAATATAATTTTTTTTAAAAATTATATTGAATTAAAAATAGTGGTTATGAGTGGAGGGAGAGTACGACAAGGAGGGTCGGCTGACCCCGCTCAATTTTTTCTTTTTTTTGACTATATATCATATATATATATATAGATACTATAGTAGTAGTAAATAATAATAACACTAATAATATATTATTCTTTTTATTCTAAAATCAAAGATCCATACGTATATATATTTTTTTACTTATTTCAACATTAGAGATACATTTATATTTTTAGATTATAAAATGTATGGAGTTTTTTAAATGTCATTTTATTATTTTACTGCTCCAACTAGTTTCGTTGTATTAACTACTTGGTGGCCCCTATTATAATTATCACTATTATTATTTCAAATAACATGATACTATGAATATAATTAGAATATAAAAATTGTCTTTTAAAACTGTTCTTTTAAAAATGTATTTTTAATTTTGGAACGAAAAGAGTATAAGATATCCATATTCGTTGGTTATTCAAATACAATTTACAAAATTCTATCATTAGAAAATTTCTCCTACTCAACTTGTGGAACTAGAAAATCAACTTGAGACCTACATCATTGATTTTTTTTTGAACTTGTTAGAATTGATGTGCTTACTAAAAATGAAACTATTGTATAACAATTTCAGAATATAAAGAATCGTAGGGAAATATTGTGAAACTCTCACATTTTATTGTATTTCTAGTAATGAATTTTTATTTTAATTAGTTTTTACTTTATTATATCTACTTTTTGCGTACTTTTAAAATTTACATGTGAATAAATTTTGGCCCCTTGAGGCAAAATCCTGCGTTTGCCACTGGTGGTTACTAAGTAATTAAGTAGGATTATCATAAGAATAATATTAAAATGAGTATATTGAAAATTTAAAATGTAGGTCATTTAATTATGAAAAAAAATACTTTATAAAATTATGTAAATATGAACATAGGGAGTATATATTACATATTATAGAAGTGTTTAGTATTTTGTCAAATAAGTCAAATTCAAACTAATATTAGTATAATTATATTTTGCTTTAATTAATTTTATATACTCAACTATTTACTATATAGAACAAGACTTTACTGTTCTTGTGTTCTAGTTAATTCAAATTATTCATAAACTATCCACAAGTATTCGATTGATCATTTTCCTAAAAGAAAGATTATATTAATACTACATACTATGTATAAATTTTTAAACATACAACAATATATCAAACTTTAAATTATATTGTTACGCTAACATTTTTTTATTGTCTCCTTCTAAATTGGAAGTAAGGCTATATTTGATCAAATTAAATAAAAGTTGTTGAATAAATAAGTAAATTTAATAAGTTAGTTGACTTAGAAATTGAATCTAAATCTAAATACTGTAAATTTATCCGTTTGATAATTTAAATGTCTAAATTATTTGAACGATATGAATTTCAATTTTACCATTCTAAATGAGTTTTAGCTATTATATTTGATAGTTTAAATATAATTTTTATCTAAATTTACCATAATTTTAAAATTTTCTTTGCATTATTTATAGTAAACAAAAAAAAAAGAACAACTAAAAGTACTAATTTAAAATTTTAAAAAAATATATGTATATATATATATATATATATATATATATATATATATATATTTTGTTTTCATAAACATAAAAATCAAATAATTGAGATTTTCCCTTCTTGCTCCTTTTTAAGATATTAAAAAATAATTATTAACAAAACAATAAAATTTGCCCTTAAAAAGAATACATACGAAAGCTCCTTTAATTGTCGAGGGTTATAACTTATACGAGTTTACGAGCCTTACGCACGAGGGGTGTGGATGAGTGTTACATAATAGTCGTATTGCTGACCGATTCAGCAAATTAAGTAGTCTGATTCGCTCACAAAATATTCAGCATCCTTTAGATCAATTAAATTTTAAATCAAACAAACTTAATGACTTATACATTCAGTTATAAATTACTATTCGTTTCATTAAATTGTTATCAAATACGGTCTGAATTTTTTTAATAGAGATATAACAATACTAGGAAAATTGTATCCCGATATGGCAATACTTGAACGGAATAGAGCTAATCTAAAACATGCTGTTATCGAACTAATACGTAAAAGTACTGGTCTTTGAGGATACACACACACAAACATCCACACAAGACAGTTGTAATAGTTGTCGGATAATGGAAATCATGTTTACTAATAATGATTAAGATAGAGAAAAAGAAGCTCAACAATCCATTTCTTTAAAATAAAACTAAAAAGTGCACTGATAGAAGAATCATTTGACACAATCCATGTGCAGCTGCATCTAAGAAAGTTGAGAAAGTTGAGAAAGAAAGAACCTTAGCTTTCTATTCCCAGCCTCCATTATTGCTCAACTACATAAAACAGTTGTTGTTTATAAACAAATAAAAGTTTTCTACCTTTTAATCCATATCTAACAAAATTTTATATAGCATACCTCAATATTTATGTATGTATAATTGGATGAAACCTTAGTACAATGCTTCCCCCTTTTCTCCTACTTCTTCGATGCTCATGTCTTCATTTAATTTATTTGAAGAGATCTCTTGTTTTCTCTTTTTCTTTTTCTTGGCTTGTGAGTTATTTATCTGAAGATCTTGTTTCGGAGGAAGCTTCATTGAATAATTAAATAAGTTTAATTGAATTGAAGGTTTGAATATTTATATATGCAAAGCCGCCATGGCACGTTTAATTTTCTTATTATATCTTATGAGTATCACGTATCAATAGCTAGTCGGTCAATAATTAGTATTATTAACGTAATAGGTGCGGTTTGGTGCACCTCCATTATGTTGGTAACTCGACGTATTGATTCAATAGACTCACGAGTCATTTTAAAACCAAGCAATGTACTTTGCAAGTCTATTTCCTACATATATTTTCCTTTAAAATTTATATTGGTCTCAATGGGAAAATATTAGAAGTAGCCGAGAGTTGAATATGATCTTTAAAATTTTAACTTTTACTATAACATTTCTTGCTAAAAAAATTGTATCTCTTGCTTAAGTAAGTTTTAAAAAAGTTATAGTTAGCAATTTTGAAAGCAACAAAATGAAAAACCCCTTAAGAGTAGAAAATACTAAGTAAGCAAACAATAAGCAACTAGAACTTAACATGCGATAAAGTAGAAGAGAAAAGAGATAAATTTTTATAATAGTTCGACTACGCCTATTTCATTCTTCTTTCGCTTCTTACTAAGTGAAGACACTCGTTAAAATGTTCACATATAATAAATTATAAAAGGATACTTAGTTCAATTTACATTTGGTGTCTTAGCCCTTTGCTAAAGTTAGTAAAATTTTCGAAGTCGCTAAGACTTATTAGAAATGTAAAAATCTTATTTGCTGGCTTTAAGTAGTTTCTTTATTGAGTAAGTAACCAGTACTCTGTTGAAATTTAATGGAATTGTATGCCTTGCTGAAAGTTTTGAGTGTCAAAATGTCATAGCGTTTTCTTGATAGTTCACTAGTCATAAATAAAATTTATAACTGGTATTTATAGCTTTTAGCAAAAATATTATCGTTGCTAATTTGAAAATAGAGATTTTAGAAAATGGTCCTAACCGTTATTTTGTCATTTGATGATCATCTAGAAGATAAAAAAATTTCTTTAACAAGCGCCTAAAGTAAACTTTTTAACTTCCAAAAATTAGCTATGTTAGCAATGCTTTTCTTGAGCTTTGCTTAAAATAATGTTCCCTGCTTAAGGAAACCTTTCTTAAAGGTTTTACGAGGTAACCTACTCAACTAGGGTTATAAGGTTGAACATTGCATAGGATTTCCCTTGCTTATAAAATACAAAGTCTACTGACTCTGAAAAATTTGGTTAAGCAGGGACTTGTTGATATGTGTCCTGCTTAAATGATTCTTACTTAATATGTTCATAGGTAGACGCATTCAGCAAGCTTTAGTCTTGCTGACAAGTACTTAATATATCTCTAAGTCTAACACTTCTTGCTTGCTGATGTAATCTTACTGATGATCGAGTCTGTTAAAAGGCATATGTTTTTTTGAACCTTACATAAAACTCTTTTGTTAAAAATACAACTAACAAGTTAGATTTTATTATAAGTCCTTGTACAAAATTTTATGTAAGTACTATATTATATCTTAAATTCAAAATATATTTTAAGTATGAATAAATTTAATAAGTACAAATAAGAAGTGGTAGACTTAACAATCTCTTGTTAATTGTTGATGTCAAAAGGAGAGATTTTGATCCATCAACAATTTCATTAATTTTTCAACAAACACATAGTGCATGCACTAATTTCAAAATATAGAAATAAAGAGGTTTACAAAAAGAAAACTTAAGTCTAATCTTTTTTCTCTTCTTCTTTCTTGTGTTGGTGCCGCTTCTTCCTTTCTAATCTTTTCTTCATTCTTTGGTAGTCGATTGCTGATTTTCTTCTTTCAGTCTTTGAAGCTCCACCTTCTTTTTATTTATTTATTTAGTAAATTGAATAATTATACAGAAAAAAGGTACATGCTTAGAAGGGTATATTCCATCTATCAACAAAGATTAGTAGCAAGCTAGAGCATCTATCATACTGAATAAGCAGAACAAACACTAAAAAATAACTAGACTAGTTTAGAAAACAATTGGAAGCTATAGGCCACAATTTGTATTTTTTCATCGAGTGAATTCAACATTTGATCAAGTGCTTGATATTCTCTACGATGTACCCCCTCCCCCCTGATAGTTTAAAAATGTACACAAGCAATGCACGCATATTTCATACATGTATATACATTCATACATAACATTAAACTTAAAAACTTATGTGTTATCATATGATAAGTGTTATCCATTCATGTGAAAATATCTATTGATAAAAAAATATTCACCGACGAGAAAATATCTGTGAGGCCCCACAATCCCATATTGAGCGAGGACGTAGTCAATAAGCGAAAAAACAGATACTAAACATCCATTCATTTACGAAAGTTAAGTAAAGTAATAAGATGTAGTTATTAGAGACCCATAATGTAAAATCTTATGTAACATCGGAAGTCATATTACAATTTTCAAATGTCCTTCAAGTCTTTAATATGATTTCTTTCTTGATCTGCCATCCACAACAGCAGTAGTAAGAACTCAGTACTCGTCCATCTTTCCTTTTTCTTTTTTGCACGGCTCAGTCTTCGAACCATAAAGCCTTGTAAAATATAAACTCGACTACAATGAGTGATTTACACTCAGTAAATTACAAAGGTAGCTTAGAAACGCTAAAGGGTTAATATTTTGTATGTGAAGTTCGACGAAACAATACTGACCCTTCGGGAGTTCAAGAAGAATCATGCAAGACATTGATAATAATCAAGTATTGACTTCCGTTTGAAGAAAGACAAGGCAAAGTTTGTATGTATCTTTCTCAAAAATACTATTGGGGGCTAAACTTGTTCGATATACTAACCATACTGCGTACAACTGGCTAAGTTGTAACAGCATGATCCCTCAAGAATGAACGTTTGTAGTTACAAAAATTCCTTTAGATTGGGTAACAGAACAAATCAGTACACTCCATTTCGTCTAGCCAACCATGTGGCTTGAGCCAATAAGGAACATGTCATTTTCTGACTTTCTTCGTATAGATATAGCATTCAAGAATAATTTAGAAATTTAACACTTCAGTATATCCATACATGATTAAATATCTTATGTTTGTAGAAATAATAAGCATAACATATACATAGATGAAAGCGAATACAACATATCATATATCTCATCTTACGCATATCATAAACGAAAGATCGTGCGTATTACTTTAAATAAAAAATAAGTGAGTATATACTTGCCTCATCTTGTAGTTAATAATGAAATGCGTTTATTGATTGTTAAAATCTCCCCTCGAGTGAGAATACTTCTGTCAGATGCAATATGAAATAACTTGATTAAACTACGTCATCATGCGAATGCATATCATGCTCAACTTGTGCTTAAAGTGTATGCACTAGCTTAAATGAAATCATCTCAGACTTAAAATAACTATTAGAGTTTTATATGGGTCTCACTATAACTCGTCGAGATTAACTTCCCTTCTTTAACGCTATCTATGTTGATTGATCTTCAATTAATTTATTTGAGTTTGTCTTAGTTTACAGATTTTGAGTATTGAGTAACGTACAAAAGTCAAGCAGAGTATTTACTTGTACGGACTATTGTTCAGTATTTACTTCTCTGGAAACTTGGTTTAATCGTCCCTTAATTGATTGGGGCTTAAATAATTTATTTGGGAATTAATGATGTACTATTTAATTAATTTAGATTTAATTAAATAATCACGATTAAGTATAATTAGAGGGGGATAATTGTTCCCTAATTATCTTCTAATTAAATTTCAATTATTTCTTAAACATCCCTTAATTACTCTCTAATTTATTTAATTAGAGAAAGTAAAATAAATTAATAATTATGCTTAACTAATTGTGTAATCCTTTATTAATTACGTTTACTTAATTGGAGTAATTAATTAACTCCAATTAATTTTATAATCCTCCCTTACTCCTCTTCTAATTACACTCTACTTAATTAAGATTAGAGTAAGTAATTATGTTAAATTTATTATCTAATTTCCTTCTAGTTAATATTTAATAATTTCTTTAATTATTTATTAAGCAATCTTGGGTACATAAAATTTATTGTTTCATGTCACGTTTAATTAAATAAACATGTAACATAGGCCCAATTTAAATAAACATATACGTAGTACAAATGTCGGCTAATGGGTTATTATGCCACTTCGGGTTGGGCTTGTCGGATTCAGATTCATTGGACTTAGTACTTTTATTTTATTCCTGTAATTAGGTTGGCCCAAAGGGGACCTCAAACCCTAAGTCGTCGTCTTCTTCCATAGCAGCAGCAGTAGCCTCAACCGCCGCCGCCATTCTGTTCTCGCCGTCCGGCCGACGACGTCGCCGCCACCATTCCAACCTTCTCCTCTCCGGCGATTCTCGTGTCATTCCCTCTCTCGCTCGCGAAATCTCTCCCGATCTTCTCTCCTTCCTCTCGTCGCCGTCCATCTCTCTTCTTCCTCTCGATCCGTCGTCGTCGTCTTCTTTCTGCCCATTGTCCGTCGTCATCATCTTCCTTCCCCCTCATCTCGGTCGCACGGTCAACAAAGCCACTGCCTTCTCTTCCTTTCTTAGCGTCTCCGATTTTCCTCTTCGTAGGTCGTCGCACCCAAAACACACACACACGAAGCACAAGTCCAGGCCTCCATCGCCCCTTCGATCGACACCCGGCACACACGTACAATACACATAACCGTATAGATATGCGGTGACAGTACCATACCCCAATATCATATAACAAGATTTAACAAAGAAATGGGTCTTAATGTTTTTGATTATCCGACCATGTAATAGTATGTTAAAATTAAAGCTATTGGTCTCCAGAATCTATTTCAACAAATGGATTTAGTTCTTTGTTTGGAAATGGGGAAGAAATCTTATGGTCTAAATCTGGTCAAACAAGGTGTTCATCATGCTCATAGTGGGTTTCCAGATTTTATGAAGAAAGTGTGGCTAAAGCTACTTAACCGTCGCTAAATATATTCACTAAATTGGAAAAATCATATAAATAGTAAATGAATCCAATTGATGCAGGAATTTTTATGGTGTGTTCCTACAGATGTGAGAAGAATGAATGATGTTAAGTATGCAATGAAACCTTGAAAATAAATTTTAGGAATTTACCTCAACCTTGAAGCCTCGTTCTTGCAAGCTAAAACCCTAATCCGAATTTTCTATGGTTTTACTGAAGTGTAAATGTTGTGAGAGCTGTAAGAATTGTGAGTAATTTTTATAAGAAAATTTATGTACTATTTTTTTACAATTTTCCTCCATTAATTGTTAGTATCAAGTATACCTTGTCTCATTAGGAGACTATTGTTTTATTTTTTTGGATTTAGTTGCTTTGTTAGTCCTATTTGGACCACCATTTTTTGTTACACTTAATTAGTGTACAACTGCCTAATATAATGTTTTATTTGTTTATAAATAGTGTGTTTAATCATTTAATAATTTCTCACTTTTAACTATGTTTAGAATGTTCATTTTTCATAACTTGTTATGTACTTAATAACATTCTTAATAAATTCACTTCATCACTTATCATCATTTAACAAAATAGAATGAATATTTTCATTTTATATGGGTTTCTCACAATATCCATTGATGAAAAAATATTCACCAATAGAGAAATAACGACCGATGAGAAAATATCTACCGATGGAGAAATATCCACCATTGAAGAAAATTATTTCTACCAATGAAGAAAAACTTTCTTTAAAACATGAAAACTATCTTGTATCAGTCAGCCCAAATATTCATTGGGAGAATCGCAATAACTCACTCTAGAAAATAACTTTTTCATTGATTTTTTTCTTTGTTGGAAACTAGACTTGTATATCTTTTCAACCATATACGTGTTGTTCCCTAATTCTTTGTATGTAGGTGCAGGTAATCCTTTGAATATATGTCAAAATCTTAATCTGAAACCCTATTTCAGCATAAGATCCATGAGATTGATTTGTTGAGATCTCTCTCATCTCTTATCCAAATGATTTGATTCTTGATCTGTTGAAAAGGTTGTTAAGTTCTCTCTAATGTTTTAGTTGAGTTTGAAGGGATTTCATTTCTAAGATGTTTGAATTCTTTGTTCAACTCAATTGCCCTCCTGACAACGGTTTACAAAAACTGTCATATTAAATTAATTATATCTCTCTTATATCTTATCCATATTGATTGATTCTTTATTTTTTGAAAATCTTGGTAAGTTATCTATAACTTTATATTTGTGTTTGAAAAGATTTCATCTCTAAGATGGTTGAATTTTGTGTTAAAACGGCCATCCTACAATACCCTGTTTTTGTCTTGTTGGTTATGGGTCTCATTTGGAATATATAGTATGTTCAAACAAACTTTTCTCTCATTTTCTTTCTTATAATTCAAGAGCAGAACACTAAACCCCTTTTGTGTCCATTTTAACCCAAAATCATAACAATTCATATAATCAACACCAAGGATCAATCAAAAAGTAAAGATTGAAGTAAAAATCAAGCTCTAGCTAATGCAATGATTAGTTTCTTCAATTTCTTGACTTTTCCAACTTTGAGTTAAGGGTAATTTGTTATGAAGTTAGTTTTGTTTATGTATAAGAGTTCATAGGATCATTTTCTACATGAATATATAGTTGGAACTTCGTTGTGAAATTATAATTGTTTAGCGAATGACTATATTTATTTTTATTATGTTTATTCCACAAAAGTTTTAAAATATTATGTTTTCGTAAAGTATAAATGTTATTGATATAATGATAGTGTATTACATTCGGATATCAAGTATAGCTCGATGGAGTTCTCAGGTTGGGGGTGAAGAGGGCCTACTCGAAATAAGGAAGGAGATGATGGAGTCTCATGCACAGTCCAAGCCAATCCACCCACAAAACCGAAGGACAGAGAAACAAATTTTTTGTAGTAGACACAAGTGAAGAACAAGTGTTGGAGGCTCTCTTGAGACGTGTTACACAGCTTGTATGTAAGAGAAACCTCCAAGCTATTAGAATACAACTTGTTCAGAGTTCGAAGCCCTCCACTACAACCAAGCCAGAAAATAAATACATATCTTGGAGGGACAAAATGATTCCAAACCAGCTTGTGCCAAGAGACAGGGGTCTGCTATTAGAGATCAAATTCAAGATAACTTTAGCATTCAATTTTACTGGTGGCTAGAGCCCCAACAAATACGATCCTCCTTAGTGCTGTCACAAGGCCTATTTCACTCGAAAGAACTTCTAAAATTGATCCGATCGACATGGTAAGACTCTGGAAGAGCCCGAATATGGCCCTTATGATGCTAGCAACAGAGACAAATGCAGGGAGACCAGAGTTGATGATGAACAGATGATGGGTAGAAATAGCAAGAGGAGAATGATCGAACTAAGGATCAAACCAAAGGTGGATAAAGCGACCATCACCTATTTTGTAGTTTATCCATTTATTGTTATGCCTCGTTTTAGCATTTTTTTTTTCCAGATCCAAGAGCAATTTGGTGAGGCTTTAATATTCCATAAATTCTTCCTTCCAAAAAAGTACTCTTGAACCAGTTATCCCAAAGGGTTGTTGAGTAAGGGTTGATAACCTTCCAAAGGTGGTAAAGCGACTGAGACTGGTTCCAAACTTTAAGATTTGTTATGCCCAACCCGCACTCTTTGAAAGGTTTTAAGGCTAGATCCCATTGCACTTTCGCGCTTATAGAATTTTGGTGCAAACCCTTCCACAGAAAGTTCCTCATCAAAGAGTTTATATCTCTTAGGATTTTGCTAGGAAGACAAAGGTGGGCAGTCCAGTAGGAGGACACAAGCAGCAAAACTGAGTTAATCATTTGGAGACACCCCGCATAAGACAAGAGCTTATTGGTCCGAGGGTGAATTCTGCCTTTTAGTTTGTCTAACAGAGGAACGCAGTCCATAGCCAAGAGTTTAGAAAGCTCAATATCCTTGATCTTAGGTTCTGATTTTCAAAAGGCACTAATTTCTTGTCCATTAGCTTTGCTTCCTCTAAAGTTTTCTTCAGTCTCATGCAGGGGGAAGATGATAGGATTTGTACACCGCTGCTGTTTATGGTCGGCTTGCTCTACTACTCTGGGAACTTAGATTTTGGAACTCCTCCATCAGGATGTCGATGTTTCCATTGATGTTTGCTATGTCCTCCTCAGTAGTTTCAGTAGACTTATTATTAACCCCATTTTTTGATATCATTTGTCATGATAGGGAGAAAATAATAAGTTTCTTTACCGATCCAGCAATTGTATCTTGCTTCTTCTCTAAGTTATTAAATTCGCACTCCAAATCAGCAGATGTTGTAGAAGCAGGATTGGTGGTATCAGTAGGTCGGGATGACTATAGGGACTCCGTTTTCTTCTCTAATTTAGCAAAACCTTTCATGACATTGTGATTACACATACATTTTGATCTTCTTAATTGTCTTGTCTTTTGGGAGGTTTTCTTGCAGCAGGTTCTGGAGTTTGCCAAGTTCAGCATGAGTCTTTCTAACAACAGGTTTGACAGGTGCAACAGGAATGTGAGGAGGTTGTTGGAATGCTGTCAGCAGTAATGGCAGGATATTATGTATCGGCGCATGTCAATCATGTGCCTTGCATGATTTCCTTAAGTAAAATGCCAATGTTGGGATATGAAGGATATGAACATACTTGAAGCATTTGATTGAATCCACTCCAAGTATGTTGGCCTCCTCATTGGTGCATTAAAACGCCTCTCTTTAAAATCCATCTCTTCAGCAACATTTACCTCTTCATTGTCTTCACCAGTAGGGCTCTTATTGGCATTGGCTTTCCTTGCTTGCTTCCTATCAGCATCATCATTTCTCTTCCTCTTTTGCTTCTTGTCAGCAGGTTTTCTTTCTTTTTATTTTCAGCAGGTTTCTGATCATCCTTTGATGTTGCTTCATAGGAAAGCTCCCCTTCAACATGCTTACCTTTATCTTCATTTGCTGATTTTTCCTTTTGCTCGGATGGCTTTTCCTCTACTTAGTTTTGAGTCGGATGCTACCCCTCAGCAGGTGTTGGGAAAATGAAATCAACAAGCATAAACTTTTGCGTTGTTTGCTTAGGAGTGTCAGAGGTTCCTTCCATCGTGATCCTGCTGGCAATGTACTAATCAGCATTGATTCCTAAGTTACTCAATATAACCAGAGTTAGAACTTAACTTAATTTTGGGATCATTTTAACTAAATTTTTTTTTATCATGTTTAAAGGTTTTTTCTTAAAAAATTAAGAAAAAAAACTATAACTTTTTGTTTGGCATTAGAGTGGAGTTTTCTCTCTTTTTTAGAGTATTCATTTCCCTTTAATGTGAAATTAGTTTATATTAATTCATATTATATGATTGTAATTCATTTGTAATGAAATTCAAAAAAAAAAATATATTTTGAATTAACCAAAGGAGGAAAAAAAAAACTAAGCTTGAAATTACGAATGACAACAGAGAAAATTGAAAAATCCTATTGAATCGGTTGGTTTAAACTCAAATCAAAAAATTTAGCTGGGGCAAATCCAGTATGGTGTAAGTACTTACGTTTGAATTATCAATATGCCTACAAACAAACTCATAAAAAAAACTCACATATCAATAAAAATTTAACATGTGAACAATTTTATATTTTATTTCTTTCTTAATCAATGGAGAAAATTAATTTTCTAATTATTTATGCACTTTTATAAATTTCTCTTATGAAATAGTTTATATGCAAAAATTTATTATTATCCGTATACCAACATCTCGGTTATTCTACACTGACTTTCCATAATGTGCAAATTTATTTTTAACACCAATTACCATCACATTAATTGTTTTCTTTTCTTTTTGGTTACAATCATATTAAATCAGTTAATTGTTACTTAGCGAATATCCATGGTCCCCTTAACTTAAATTTCTTATAATAAAAAAATTAATCTTCACATGTTAAGATATTTTTAAAAAAATTCTATATTTGATATATACAAGTTAATGCGACGTAACTCAATTTATGAACCGATTGTTGTCATTTTGCCTTTTCAGATCTCTCTCTCTCTCTCTCTCTCTCTCTCTCTCTCTCTCTCTCTCATTTTAGTTCAAAAAATCTAATTTACGGGAAGATATTGTAACTTAATACGGATTTGATATGATCCCTATTCAAAAGATATTAAGATCGGTATAACTTTTAAAGAATTATTATATAAAATTAGATTTATGGGAAGGTGAATAGAATTGAACTGACTTGAGTCCAACAATTAACCGTGTCAAGTCACTAAACAAGATTTGCTGAATCCACAATAATATTGTGTTGAGGATCACTCCAATTTTTCTCAAACACCACAAATTGATTGAGCTTTTCTCCAATTCTCGAATTTCAACTAAGTCAATGCAAATCTGAACAAATTTTAAAAGAGTTGAACCGAACAATCAAATCAAACTATTAATTGGGGTGTAAATGACTTGAATTCGACTGAACATTGCTGTGTTTAGATTCTATTCTAATAAAATTTTCGATATCTAAATTTGAACTCGAGTATTTAATCGAATAGAATGTGTAAATGACTTGAATTCGACTGAACACTATTGTGTTTAGATTCTATTCTAATAAAATTTTCGATATCTAAATTCGAACCCGAGTATTTAATCGAATAGAATTTTTGTGTTCTAATTTTATTTTAATTAAATTCAAATCGATTACAAACTATTCATGAGTATATAAGTTTGGTGAGAATATTCATAATAATACAAGTTTTTATTTCTTTTAGGATAAAAATTAAATATAATTATTCATGTTATTTATAGACATTATTTTTATAGTAATTTATGTAATATGTATAATATTTAAATGTATTATTAAGAAATAATTGATTTTATATATATATATATATATATATATATATATATACACACTATGATATTCTAGTATAAAAAAATTGATATACACTATGATATTCTAGTATAAAAAAATTGACTATTTGTGAATAGAATCGAGCGAGTATTGATATGCTCAAATTCTACTTATTTAACTTATTGAATTTTAAATTGAATATTAAGTTTATGGGACAATTTTTGGGCAGTACATGTTGATAAAAATAATTCTTGTGTAATTCCACTATATTTTAACCATTCTCATTAAATTTATGTTATTATTATAATATTACATATTCAAACTAAATCGAATCAATTAATTTTCAAATTGAATCATACGAATCGTTTAATTTCATTTACACCCCGAGTCAAACCCCTCCATCCGTTCACACTATAGGGATGAGAATTTTATTTAGACCAAATCATATAATTCACTTAAAATAGTGGACTAATATAATTATTTAAGTTTTTTGTAAATAAATTTTAAAACTTTGTACATATAAAATATGCAAAATCTTTTACCTCTTTTTTCTCATAAAGTTATTTATCCTTTTATTTCAAAATTAGAAATACATTTTTCTTTTAATGTAATATTATTACCAATAAAATTTGGTTCAGCTGATAAGTTAGCAAACATTCCCATTACAAAATTCACTCTTGTTAGTTATCATTCTTATTTAATGATTTGTAAATATTACTATAATTCCTTAAAGAGGTCGGTGACATGTTTCGGACTTGAACTAGTGGTGTCTTTCCAATATAAACTTTTTGTAACCAATATATATATATTTATAATATTCTTTGAAAATGTTATAATTTCATTTACTATATGACTCTGTAAAATTATATTAATTTTTTTTTGTATTTAAGAGTATTATTTATCATTATATCTCATTTTAAACTTATTAAATACTACCTCTGTACTTAAAAAGGGTGCCTTAAGACACCAAAAAAGTTATCCTTAAAATGATGCTTAAAAATATAAATTTTCTTATAAAAAGTCAAGTATACCCTTCCTTTATTTTTTTTATTTTTCTTACATTAAGTGGTGAACTCTATATTCATTTTAATTATAAATAACACATCAAATGTCATATTAAGGGCAAACAAGAAACAAATATATTATTTATATTTTTTTCTTCTTCTTAATTTACGTGTGTGAGTATCCTTTAGATACCAAAAGATAGGGAAAATATAAAATATCCTATTTTAATGTTAAATTATAGATTTACACAGAAAAACAATTATGTGAACGGAAATATATATGTAGTATAAAATTATAATCTAGTTTGTCATCTTTAGCTTTCTGAAATCCCACCGCACAAATATATAGAGAATTTTCATAAAGAGAAGCAAGACAATGTGCAAATGTCAAATTACTACTAGTAATTATTTGAGCCAAATGTCTAATTAATGGCTGGTTTGGTAATCTGAATAATTTCCCAAGTACAAACTTCCAACGAGGAAAACTTTAACATGCGCTAGTTTCCCCTAAAAACAGTAGAACATCCATGTTCCACTTTAACAACATTTTCTGTCTTCTATATTATCTTTTATATGCCTCCCGTTAAAAGTACATGCTATATTGTAATAATAGTAATAATAATAATAATAATAAGTCTATCATATTTGAGGATAAAGTTGAGATGTAATTAGGAATGTAAACGAGATTAATTCAATTGAACATTTATGTTCAGATTCTATTCTAAATAATTTTTAAATACTTGAATTGGAACTCGGGTGTTAATCGCGTAAATTTTTGTTACTCAAATTATATTTTAATCGAATTCGATCAGATTTATTCACAAGTATTCATTCAATCACTTTTGTAAATTTAAGATTATATTAATCCCATTTTTTTTTTATAACACGTATGAAATTCCATATGTTATAATAAGTTTTACCTACAACCATTATAACTAAGTAAATTATTAACTTATATAATAACTAAATAAAATTAAGATAATTGACACTAAATTTATAAGACCGAACACACATCAAAACCGATTTGACTGAACATCTTAAATTTAACAAAATTATATAAAAGACATGTATTAGATATGATTTTAAAAGTTTTCAATGGCCGTGCACTATTAAAGTTATATAAACGTATTTTTATTATTACTATTATTTCTTCTTAACCTAAAATCCTTTATTGATTAAAGTAAATAGAGAACCCAAAATTTCAAGTTTCATAATAAAAATTGGTAATGCTTACTAATGAAGTAGTAGTAAGTTTATATATGACATGTTAAATGTTATAAAACAAAATCGAATTATCGAGTGAGCAGTGTTAATATTGTCAGCATAGCGAGGATCACAAGGTTATATAATAAATAGGAACGAGAAACTTGAATTGTTGTGATAAATATCGCAAACTGAAATTTAAACGAATCCAAAATCACGACATGCGAACGAACTACCAATTAGAGGAAAAATAAACAAATTAAAATGCCAAGTACATAATGAGAGTAACTAAATGGCAACACGAATCCTAAATTTTCAACAATGATTAATATCTTAAACTCTCTTACACAACAAGTTAGTACATGGATGGACCACAAGATAATGGAAGAAAAAGGCAAGATTTAGGAATTTGGGTTTTATTATTTAACCAAGTTTATAACCTTAAATCCGTAGTATAAATAGAACATGATGATATAGCCTCCAATTACACATCTCAAACACAAAATTTCAGATAACAATATTAAAATTCGGATCCATGAAAAAATTGTAAGAAAAAATAAGAAACGGTTGATAAACTCAAGTGTTCAACCAAACAACTTGAAGGGAAAGTTCACACATCCAACCTTATTTACTTCTATGATTTATTTGCTAAAATAATAACTAGGGATGTCAATGAATACCCAGCAACAAGAAACTCTTGATTTGGAGCTGTAGAGATCAAGATATTAAAGTCCAAAGTTGGTGAAAATTCATCCCGGTTTCTAACACTATCAACAGTCCATTTCTCTTAGCCAACTTGACAGGTAAAGAATTCATCAAATCTTGTTAAATGCTAGTGTTTATTTGTTTTAAGTCATAGCTTGCATAACATACAACACATCCGTGAAATCATACACGAGGGGGACTTGTAAATCTTGAGTCATAAATTTTTAAAATTTGTATATATGAAAGGACTGTACTCATGACTTCTGGAAAATCACACGAACTCAAGATTATACCATTGACCAAGACTTTGACCGACCTTTTCTCTCTCGATTCAAAACGAAATTTAGATCTGATTTTTGCGTTACGATCTTGGGTTCGTAAGCTTTCAATCGAAGTATAACAATCTCAGTGTAGGTCAAGACTTCAGGACCCAAAATCTAGAAATGGAAGTCTGTGAAAGCTAGAAAAGTAGTTGGGTTTTGTTCGTATTTTGTGTGGTTGGACGATTGAAGTAGTAAGGAGACGAGTGTGTATGTGTGTCGATGTCGTGTACAGTGCGCCCTGATAAGACGACGGCAAGGGTCTCGAAGGAGACGGACAGGGCGGCGATCTTACCGCTGCTACCGTCGGCGAAATGGTGAGAGGAGAGCTGATGACAACGGCGGAACGAAGTAGGGAGAGAGGCGCGATGAGGGAGAAAGAGAAGGGATTCAGAGGAGCCAAGGAAGATGACCGAAGGTGGCAAGCAGCGATGTTCCGGTGCCGGCGTGAGCCAGACGGAAGAGCGGCGGCCACCCTGCTGCTGTTGTTCAGAAGGGAAAGGAGAAAAACCCTAGCAGGCCTCACCTTGGGCCTATCTCTTACAAAACAAAAAAAAAGAAGGGGGAAACAAGCCCAATCATTTTGGTCCGTTAGGCAACCACCAGCAGAAATAGTAATTTATCAGTGTATTCCCCTAAGCCAAATTTACTAGGTCCAACTAAGATTCCCCCTAATTTGGTGTTCACCAGCCCAAGTGATGATTATATCTATACATTGGACCATAATTCTTAAAGGGCTCAATTCGAGAATTAGAATGAGTAAACAAGGGACGACCCAAATAGTTAGACTCGTGTCCTAATAAATTAAATTGGAAGGTTATGGACGTACATGAGATCCTAAAAGCCACTTTAAGTTTGAGATTACTTAATTTAAGATGGTGCATGAACTTTAAGTATAACATGAGCATAATATTCATTCCATAATGACATAGCTTAATCAAGTCATTTCATGTTGCATCTGGCATAAGTATTTCCACTAAAAAAGGAGGTTAATAATCAGTAGAGGTATTAGTTGTACTTACAAACGAGGCAAGTATATATTAACTCCTTTTTTATTTACATATGCGCATTATCTCTTGTTTCGATATGTATGTAGTGTGATTATATACATGTTTTACTTATTGTCGTGGATGATTATGTTATGCTCTATTTTTCGCTAGTATCTTATAAATGATTATGTACGGATGTACTTGAGTTTTGATTATCATATTACTCCTTGATGTTATATGTGTACAATGAATGTTAATGAATTGTCTCCTATGGGATCATGCCACATGGTTGGATAGAGGAAGGAAATGTGGGGATTTCGATCGAATACCTGACTTAGAGATTTTATGACTACGTACGTTCACAAAAAAGGAATTATGTCATCGCAACCTGGCCAACTGCTATGGTGTGATTAGCTAGTCTGACAGGGAATGTTCTCTGGCGGACAAACTTACTAAATCACGTATTTCTTCTAGGAGGGTTTCCTTTAAAATATTATCGAGGACTCTCAAAGTTGTTTTCTAAATTCTAGAGGTTTTGATATTGAATCTGTCATACCTCGTAAATAGTCTGAACCCTTTTTGCATTTCGAACCCACCATACATGTTTATGTACTTGTTGAGCGTAAATCACTTATTTTTTTTATTATTAAATGTTTTACAGGTAACAAAAGTAAAGAAAAGATGTACATGTAAAACGTTTTTGTGAGCTAGCTAAGGGTAACTATGACGAGGAACAAAGGAAAGAAGATGCGAGAGTAATACTTAAATCATAAGACCTACGAGTCATATTTAGTTTCTGTCGTAAGATAATATACTCTGATTTTTGTAATAGTTTCTAAACAGTTAGTTTGATTGTTCCCTTTCTTAATGTATAGAAGTTGACTTTGTATTTATCTCCAATCATTGATGGAGGCCCCACCTAGTATGAAATTTTGGGGCCGTCATAAATACAATATACTCATAACCATTACTGTTAAGCAAAATAATCTTATAATTTATTTAGAAAAAAAATAATCTTACAATTTATTTCGATAATTGTTCTAATATTTTTATCTCGAATTAAAATTGTTAGGAATTATAGCATTTGATGATGATGTATAAACACTTAAAATTCTTTGATTTGTAATTGTGCATGTATCTGTAATAGTGTACTATGAGAAACTATTATCAGAGACTGCAGGTGAGCATTAAAGACTACAACAAATGCATTTGGAGAGTTCAACAAAAGTCAAAATGAGTCAAACAAAATTTGTCTATCGGAGACTAAGTTTTTGCCTATCGAAGATTAAAATTTAGCCTATCGAAGACTAAGGAATTACCCTCTCGGAGACTAAAATTTAGCCTATCGAAAACTAAGAGTCAAAAGACTAAATTTTTGTCTATCGGAGACTAAAATTTTAGCATGTCGGAACTAAAATTTAGTTTATCGGAGACTAAGAGTCGGAAACTGAAATTTAGCCCGCCATAGACTAAGGTTTGAACTACAAGAGACAAATGTTAAAGAAACCAAAGACTAATGCAAGACTTTCTATTGCATTAAAGAGTGGTTAGAGAATACAGCTGGTCAGTGAATATTTCATAAAAGCTCCATTGATAAACAAATGATTGTATCAGGGGATGAAATATTATCATCAAAGTCAGAACCAAAGTTCCACAACGCACTAAACTTAAAGTTAAAAGTCACCAAAGTCGTTTACCTATCAAGAGATTTCTCAACGTTAGGGGATAAGTTCTCGACGTCAGGGGATAGGTTTCTCGTCATTAGATAATGGATTTCTCGGCACTAGAGACTGTCCATCAGGGAATAAAGTGATCAGAGGCTAAAGATGACATATGGGGTGACACATGATAGAGTTCACAAATCCACTGACTCAAGTTTAAAGACGGTGGAATTAAAATATAGATGGTGGTCAAATGAATAGAGATTGACTACTAAAAACGTTTCAAGGAGATATGTTATACACTGCAAGTGTGAACACTGATATAAAGATAAGTTATACACTACAAGTGTGAAAGCTGCAATTTTAACTTATAGAAACTTGAAGAGTAAAATATGGAAACTGGTCTAATCAAAAAGCAGGAAGCTCATAGAGATAAGTTATTCACTGCAGAGATAACTTATCCTGTGAACTCCAAGAGAAAATTAAGGTAGCTGGTATGTTGGTACACCAGAGATGTTACATAATAATTGGCGTGCAAAAAAGGTCATACAAAAAGAAGAAGTTATGTAACAGAGCTGTAATTACCAAAGAATATCAGAATTATTTTTGGAGGCAATTCACTAAAGAAACTTGGAGAACAAGGGGGTTATGTTTATAAATAAACACATGGAGCAGCTAAAAAAAAACACTAATACACTAATACACATCTCAAATTATATAACAGCTGTAATAAACTTATAGAGAGAAACAAGTTTTTAATAACTTGAAAGTAGTTAGAATTCATATTCTAGAGTGCAGTTGTTAGTTTCAATAGAATTGTTTGAAACTGGTCATTCACACCTAGGGGTGACAATTTTCGACATGAACACGACACGACTTAGGAGGGTTTGGGTTGACTTATTTGAGTTTGGGTCATAAACAGGTCGACCTATTTAAGACACGATTAAAATAACCGGTTGCCGAGTTAACCCGTCAAAACCCACTTATAATCCATTTAACCCGTTATCAAAACAAGAATATTTAAACATTTTATTAAAGTAATCATGTTATATTTTTATTATTTCTTTTAAATTAACTAATTAAGTATACATTATAAATTTTGAATTAGACTAAATATCATCAATTAGTTATTAATTAGTATATATGAATTTGTGAATCATATTCATTAAGTATATATTGACTTAGTAAATTATATATACTTAACATTCTTATTTATCATTCTAAAAAATCTAATATCAATATATATAATTTATAAATTATTAAATTATTTTTATTGATATTATTTTATATAGATTAACTTATAAAACAATATTTATAACAAACAAAAAGTAATTTTATGTTTATGAAATTTAAGAAAATATGTTATTTTGCCAAAAGACTCAAAACTATGAAGAATTTGAGTTACATATTTGTAAAAATTTAATTTTAGAGTAATGTTAAGTGAGTTATTCAATTAGTAATGTTTAAATAGGTTATTCGTGTAGTAATGTGTAAATGTGTTATTTAGATTATATGGGTTATTCGGGTTATCTGGGTTAACTGTGTTATTCGTGTTGTGTTTTATTACCCATTTAAAAATCGTGTTGTGTTCGAGTTTCAAATTTTGATCCATTTATTAATCGTGTCGTGTTCGTGTTATACTTAATCGTCTCGTTATATGGGTCGACCCGACACGAACATGACCCACCAACCCATTTTGTCACTCCTATTCACACCGGTGAATATTTGTAATATTTCATTTATTTATAAAAGTTCAAAAACACTTGTGATATATTGTATTTTTTCAATTCCACAACTTTCAATACAGTATATTCACTAAAATCACAAAATTCAAAAGAATTTTGTGGTTTATATTCAACTCTCTTCTACAAATCATCTTGTGGGACGAACAAAAATCTTTTTCTGTTTGCCACCAATATTTATTAAAACCCATTATAATGGTTTAGAAAACTGATAACCAAAAATTTTTAAAAAAATGAAAAACCTTCATGTAAATGACTGGTTTGGGTTTTGTTAGATTTAAAATCGATGTGTACGATTTAATTACACTTTTCCAACTAAAAAATAGTTTAACTCACATTTTGTATTTACATGTATTTTTAAGTATAATAAGCTCGCAATTCGTGCAAGGCACGAATTGTTTTTATTTTATTATTTAATTTAAATATTTTATTAATAATTATAATTTAATATTTCTTATATTTTAAATTAATATAAAATATATTTAATTGTTGTTTAATATCAAATTTGTATGAATTATCTTAATTTTGATCATATGATACAAAAATATTTTAACACATATATCAAGTATTACTAATTTTATGACTTCCCCAAGTCAAACTGAGTTTATAAATTCAAATATGATCTCATATATTTTTATTCATATTGAATACATATCTTTATATACTTTATTAGCAATATAATACTATCATATTCATTAATAATTTCATTACATATAACTTATAATATCAATAAAAGAAAAGCGTATAATTTTGATAATAGAATTTAAAAGGAAAAAAAATATAATACTTAAGAATTACAATGAATATAATGTCTAATACCATATTTTAGATTATTTATTAATATTTCTTTAAGTTGTGTTAAAATTTTTAATTAAACTGAAGTAAAGTTAACATAATTTATAATTCAAACTCTAATTAAATATAAATATAAATATTATGTTGACTATAAATTTGAAAACGTATTCCAAACATCCAAATACAAACTTAGAGAAATTATACAAAACTAAAATATAAAAAATATTTAAAACATTTATAACATTAGAGAATATGTTTTTAAATCATATTAAAACTACAAACTACTTAGAAAATAAAATTAAAATATATGGTAAATTTTAACAATTGTTAACTAAAAGAAAATATAGTAAATACATATAACAGAATCCCCCAAATAATTATTAAATGAATAAAGCAAATCAAACAAATCATAATTTAATCGATTTATAATTAAAGATGTTAATCAAAATAATTTTAACGAAATAATGATGATAAATGTTAGTAACCCAAAAAATATAATCACTGCACAAAAATAGCTTAAGTAATAAAACAAATAATACTTCGAGTCAAATAATATAATTGTAATCAAAACGTTGATGTTATTTGTATAATTTATAATGTGTTTATATATATACTTCAAAATAATTAATTATGATAATATATACTTCAAATTTACTTAATATACACTTAAGAATTGTTGTACTTATTTTATGAAATTAATTTTAAATAGGTATGATCGATAATTATGTTAATTAAACTATCAAATATCGTATTTAATTTTTTGTCCATACCTCTGCTAGTCATGCATATAAAGTTATTTATTATATTACATTCATATAATTTTTTAAAAAAATTTAATTATGGATTTCGTATACTAGGAATGATGAAAGTAGAAATGGATTAGAAGTTCTTAACGAAAGCAGAAGTGAATTAGGAAAGAATAATAATGAAATAAAAGAAATTTGATGACGGTAATATTAAAAAAAAACATAATCACGATATAAAAAAAAATGTTTGTACTTTTAAATATATAATTGATTAGTACATATTAAACATGTTACTTCATTTAAAAAAAGTTATAAAATGAAAAAATAACAAATAAGTTAGTATTATTAAAAAAAAAAAGTAGAATACCAAACATATACTATTTGTTATTTTAAACCATGGGACGAAGATAATATTTTTAGTAGGAAATCAACAAAAGGAGCCGTTGGGCCCTACAATTGATCACAAGAATGATATCCGTCCATTCAATAAATTCTCCATACTCGTATGCTATAGTAGTGTAACTAATTATTAATTAAACTTTTTTGAAATGAAATAAACAGAAAAAATGGGTGAAAAACTTTGGTTATTTTAAGCTATAATAATGTTAAATTAATCTTCATATTTAAAGTTAATTAAGAGATTTTATATGTACAATATCACTCACCTCATTATAATTTTTAAATTAATATACATTTTGTAAGGAAGAAAGGGGAAATGAGTTTAGTACATTTTTTATTTTATCCATTTTATTTTGTTTCGTTGTCTTAAATATACGAGAAAAAGATAATAATATAAATTAAAAGAGTATGTAAAAACAATACGAAATTTGTATTATTTTCGAATAGGATCCGAATATGTAAATATAAAATTAGTAGATAAAATTTTAAATATAAATTATAACTTATTTTTCTCAATTATATTTTTAATGATCTTTTTAATAATATGTTACTTTTAATTTCTTAATGAAAAAAATAAAAAAAATTAAGTAATAAGTCACTTGTAGATTTAAAAAAAAACATAACGGATGATAAAAAATAAAAAAGTCCGATCAACTTCCATTTTGGTACGTTGCGAGATAAAAAAAAAAAAGGTTAGGATATGTTATTTTATTGCTAAGATAGATATTAGTTTTATTTTTCTTAATCATATATTATACATACATAAATGTGGTAGAGTCCGCTCCATTACAATTCAACGCAGTCGCCACCATTTTTGCATCTATAAAGGAGATTGCAGATTTAGAATCATGACACACAAACCAAGAGAAAGAAAGAAAATCAGCAGCCGCCATGGCCACAAAACTCATCACTCTCTGCTTTCTTCTCTTCTTCATCGCCTCCATTTTCAACGTCGCTCGATCTGTAAGTCTTCCATTTCACATTACACACTCTATTAATTGATTTCCGTCACCATTAATATTTCACAATCAATCAAATCTTATTTATCCACAGATTTAAATTTCACAAATCATCTGAAATCTACTTTTTTATTATATGCAGAGCGATCCAGATTGTGTTTACTCGGTCTACGTCCGAACCGGTTCGATCATAAAGGCCGGCACGGATTCCAAGATGACGCTCACGCTTTACGATGCCGACGGATGGGGAGTTCGGATCAGAAATCTTGAGGAATGGGGCGGCCTTATGGGCCCAGATTACAACTACTTCGAGAGGGGAAACCTCGACATTTTCGCCGGAAAAGGTCCATGTCTTAGTGGGCCCGTCTGCTCCATGAACTTGACGTCCGATGGATCTGGGGCCCACCACGGGTGGTACTGCAACTACGTGGAAGTGACCACCACCGGAGCCCATACCAAATGTGCCCAGCAGACCTTCAATGTGGAGCAGTGGCTGGCCACTGACACTAGTCCGTACGAGCTCACCGCCATGAGAAACTATTGCACGGCCGGTGACGGTGGCCGGAAAATGCTCAAGGGTTTTGGGGCGTCAGCTGTTGTTGATATCTAAGGGAAAAGGATGGTTTGGGGTTTTTACCAAAAAGGGTATTGTGGATATGGATGCCTCTAGTAGTACTGTAGCAGTATGAGTCTAATTGGTTGTCATAATGTTGAAGGATGAGGAGGTCCCATGTGGCCACGTGTTCTTTTGAGTAGAAGGGATTTAGGGCTGGGTATCTGAATAATGAGTGGCTTTGGTTTTGTAATGGTTTTAATCTTTTGTTAAGTAATTTGGTTGATGCATTATTGTGAAAGTTGGCCTTTGGGTGAGTTCAAGTGCCAAATAGTCCTCTTGACAGTGTGTGTAGTACAAGAAGCATTTCCAAATAATGATGTTTTGGAGTTATGAAAACAGTATTTATGCATAAATTATATGTCGTTGTACCGTGGGAATATTGCTTCAGTTTTTACTGCATATAGAGTGTGTTTTTTTTTTGGCCAAGTTGCATAAAGAGTGGAAAGAGTAATGATATCCAACGCTTTGTACTAATTGTACCATGGTATACTCGCTTAAGTCTCAAAGAAATTTCTGAAAATAGGTGTGATACTCCGTATAAATTATTTAATTTTGACGAATTATCATTGTATAGTAGGATGAAACCTAGCCAACGAAAATAGGATGAAACCTAGCCGACTATAGCCAATGAAAATTAGTCCAACTCGTAATAAGCCTTGGTGAAAGTTTTTATTAGATTTAGAGTGTGAGTCTTGTCTTCTTAGCCTATTAGGTTCACAATTCAATTTTTATTTTCTTGATGATAATTTGTAAATATTATTGTAAATCATGTCTGAGCATGAGTCAATGTCTTGATCTTGAACTTAAAAAATCTCTTTATCACCTTAAATTTTTCTGTAACAAAAGAAAAAGGATGAAACGTATACATGGCACAAAACTTAGTACATCCAATTTTGTTCGCTTTTATTATTTTAAAGGCCAAAAAATAAAGCAAAAAAAAAATGATCAGATCACTGTTTTGTTAATCGTATGGATAAGTAAGTGACATTAGCTCAACTCAACGGCTACGAGTAGGCCAAACCAAGATCATATGGAGCATTTGATTAAGCTCCATCTATCCAAATTTCATCCATTATTAGTAAAAGTGATACTGAACGACAGGGACTAGGTAAAGATCTATGTAAAATGTGTTCACTTTTATTATTCAAATGTGTTAGGTTTGTGGGGATCCTGCTGATCGATGAGATGATGGGTCATATTGATTTTTAAATATATTTGGTTACAACTTTATCTTCTGAGGGAATTAAAAATGTAAGAAATGATGACTATCCCATTTAATACATCTAGTTGTTATTTTGCTTAATTCCTGTATATTAAAACGGCAAGTGAACTAAATGTAGTGGATCGGAGTTACAGTCAAGTCGACATGTTTGATAATTACATTCGTTTTAAAATTAAAAATATATTTCAAATAAATTTATGAAATTTTATAAATTAAATTTGGAATGCAAGTTTTTACTTTTAAAAATTGTTTGAAGTTAAGCATCATAAATTATACGAATAATATTCTTAGATACAAACTTTTATACTTTGATATTTTTATAAATTTATATCACATATGAAATCTTAAGATTTTCGAATGGTACCATATTAAAAAAAATGTATATCTAATTTGTTGAAACTTTGATTTATTTTCACTTCAATACATATTAAATTATTTTCAGTTGTTCGAGATACAATTCGTTTATGTATAAAATTTTGAGTAATTATTAAACATCTTAATAGCATTTTGATTATAATGAGATTGTTTATCAAATCGAGTCCATCTTTCAACCTCAATACTCAGCTATGATTCGATAATAGAATTTGTGAGCCAAAGTAGTGATCTAAAATTGATTGAAATAAATAGTTAAATTACATCGAATAGAATCGCTTATCGAATAAATAACGTGACATTTTATCACTAATGTGAATAGACACCATCTACTGGGAAAGAAAATTGTTAGATTATTATTAGAATTAGAATAACATTAAAATACATAAATATTTGGTGGTTACTCTAAGTTAACTTGGTGATTATTGTAAGTTAATTTGACTTGGTCAAATCTTTTCCACCACAACACTCGGTGACCAAGTTTAATTTGTGTATATATATCTCTATTGTACATCATTGTAAACATAACACATACACATTCAATATACAAATTCAAGCTTTCTAGTTTATTCTCTTGTTTTCTCTATATTTTCATGTGTATTTAACATGGTATCAAGAGCCTACACAATCTCTAAGGCACTTTTCTATATTTTTTTCCGACATGTTCTTCCATTTTTTACGTCTTTTTGTGTTGTTTCTTGGCACTTTCCTCGTAAAACTGCTTTTGTTTGAACAAATGGATAAATCTGATAATGGGTCACTCATTCAAACTATTCTTAATGGTTCTAATTATCTTGCATGGTCACAAGTTATGCACAATTTTCTGAAGGCAATAAAATTTGACGTTGTGTTACCAGAGACATACTAATTCCCACCAACGAAACGGATGAAAGAAAAGAGACTTTTGAGTGACTTCAAGATTGGGATAATAAGAATCATCAAGTTATCACTCGGTTCCGAAATTCTTCTGTTCCATCCATTCATATCAAGTTCGGACGTTATGAGACTGTAAAAGAAATATGAGATTTACTTGTTTTTCAGTATGCGACTGTCAATCTTGATCATCAGTACCAGATTCAATTAAATCTCAGTGAGTTAAAACATGTATCTGGTCAATCCGTTGTTGATTTCCTTTCTCTTATGCAATCTCTTCGGGATCAATTGGAGTTGTCGGAGCCTAAATGGACAAGTACTGCTAATGTTGCCCTATACCATACTTACTGTGATCATCAATTGTTGATACAGTTTCCCATGGCTCTTCATCCTACTTTTGAGCCAGTTAGAGCTTCTTTGTTGCATCATATTCCTCTATCATCCATTGACAGTGTTGTTTCTGAGTTTATTTCAGAGGAAACTCGACTTGACACCAATAAGCGAAGTCATCCAGATACAGTATTGGTTGTTTCAAATTTTGCTAAAGTCAAGTCTTCTAGCTCTTCTTGATCATCTAATCCTACGCAATCATTTTGCAGGTACTATAAGCAAACGGGACATTGGATTAAGAATTGTTCGAAACTTGTAAAGAAGAATCTTCGCCATGTTGTCGCTACTACTTAAAGTTCTCTCAAGGACGATCATACATCTTCTTCTACAATCAATTTGAAGGATCTAATTGTCATTCTCAAGCAGATTTTATCTAATACAAGTACCCCTCTCCAAATTATTTTATTTGTTTCTCCAGATACTTCTTGATTTTTTGACTATGGATGTTGTATTCACATGACTAATAAATCTGTCATATTCTTTGATAAGTCAAGTGATTCTTCATTCCTAGTATTCATTTTGTTGATGACTCTATTATACCGTGAATCATGTTAGTTCTATCACTACTCAAAATTTGTCTCTTCTCAATACTTATTTTATTCCTAAACTCAGTTTAAACCTTATATTTGTTGGTCAATTACGTAAACTTAGTTTAGATGTATCATTTTCTTCTTCTAACTGTTGCATGTAGGACCTTAAAACTGAACAAGTTCTTGGGACAAGCCATAGGCGAGGAAGGTTGCTTGAGCTTACTTATCTGCAAGTTCCTAATAAATTTTAAGATATTGTTGCGTCCACTCCTTCGGGTTCTATTGTACATCTTTGGCACTCTCGGTTATGATATATTTCATTAAGTCCTTTGCGTCCTTTAATTTATAGTGGTTTGTTAGGTTGTGTCAAAAATGAAGATTTTGATTGTTTATCTTATAAACTTGCTAAACAAACTACTTTACAATTTTTAAATAGTGTTTCTATTTCAACTTTTCATTTTAATCTAATTCACTATTATATTTAGGTCCCTTTTCCTAATATGACCATGGGAGGTTCAAAGTATTTTATTATTTTCGCTGATAATTTTTCTCGATTCATATGGATAGATCTTATGTGAAATTGATCTGAAATAGTTGATATTTTAGGATCAATTTATGAGTTTTAGCTAGAGTCAATAAATTCTGTAATTCACATGTCTCAAACTTTATTTTATTTTTTAGAATCAACTAAAATTAAAATGACTGAATTAAACACGTTCAATACTAAACTCATCATTTACATGTCATTAATAATTTAAGTATAAAGGTACATAGGAGTTAACTACTAAAGTCACTCTACTTCTAGCAAAAGATATTCAAGTGTTTCCATCACATAATAAACTAATTGCAATCTAAATTAATATAAGCACAATTTAATAACTTTTGCAATCGTGATTTTCTATTTGTGCATTCATGGAAAATAACTCATCTATCTAATCACATTATAGATATTTGGTCTTTACATTATCAATTACTAACTCAAATTGATAGACTCAGTCTTATAATTAAATCATCAATACATTTTCAAATAGTGTATTAAATTATATCACAATAAGATAGTTTACTATTATCGAATTATTTCATACACGATGATCAAATACGTTACAATTGTAGTACTTTCCTCTGCCTTTAAAAATTATATTAATTTACAACTGTGTAGGTTCACTCCGAGAATTTGGTTTTCTTGAACTAGCAGTAACTTGTAATAATTAATCATGTCAGTAGCTATTTTTAACTTACTAACAATTTACAAATAATTTCTAATTCCATTCTCATTTTTGGTTCTGTTTGATACACCTTCGGGTTTTGTCCACGTATAATATTAATTAATAAAATATAATTAATGTTTACCAAATTATTATTATTATATTTTGAACATATATTTCAACACATATTTAAAGCAGTTTCTCACTTAACAGTTTGAAATGAAAGACCTTGGATGACTAAGCTACTTTTTGGGACTTGTTAGCTTAGGAAACGCTGACAACAAAATAGAATCTACTCCGCTCAAACATAACATCAAACTTGCTCCTAGCGATGATTCTTGTCTTCGGAATGCTACTTTGTATAGTCAGCTGATTTGAAGTTTGATCTATCTTATAGTTGCTCGCCCAGATATTACATATGTAGTGCATTTGGTTAGTCAATTTATGAATGATCCTCATTAGCAGTTGTCCTTTGCATTATCCGTTATGCCAAATGTACCATTTATTAGGTTACATTTTGCCTTTGATTCACCCCTCGAATTACATGGTTACTCAAATGCTGATTGGGATGAAAAGCTTATTGAATGACATTCTACTACTGGATTTTGTTTCTTTGTTGGAACTTATCTCATCTCTTGGAGAAGTAAGAAATAAACTTTCACTTCAAGATCCAACACTGAATCAGAATATAGAGTTCTTACTGTTACAACACAAGAGGTTCTTTGGCTTTGCTGATTGTTAGAAGGTACATTCAATTGTCACTACTATATATTGGATAATCAAAGTGCCATGAAAATTGCACATAATGATGTGTTCCACGAACGTACCAAACACATTGAGATTGATTGTCACTTTATTCGTCAACAGATTGTTCGTGACACTGTTCAGTTATAGTTTATTTCCACATTGGATCAGACAGCAAATATTTTTACTAAATATCTTCCACCCGGCTGCTTTCAAAATCTCTTTTACAAACTTAAAATGTTTTCAAATAATAAACCATCTTAAGTTTGAGGTGGGATGTTAGACTACTATTAGAATTAGAATAATATTAAAATAAATTTACACTTGGTGACTACTTCAATTTAATTTGACTTGATCAAATCTTGTTCACCACAACACTTGGTGACCAAGTTTAGTTTGTTTATATATATATATATATATATATATATATATATATATATATATATAT
>CM025784.1:34844915-34877051 GCA_014636745.2 Centella asiatica | reverse complement strand
TATATATATATATATATATATATATATATATATATATATATATATATTTGTAAACATAACACATACATATTCAATATACAAATTCAACCTTTATAACGTATTCCCTTGTGTACTCTATATTTTCATGTGTGTATTCAACAAAAAGAAAAAATTGAATAAAGAAACCATCATTCAATGAACATAAGTTGTGCACCTTAAATCACGTCAGACTTTTTTTTTTTTTTTTTTAATTTAGACGAGAGGAGACTCTCTGGTTCAGGATTAAGGTCAAAACATAGTATTTATAAATTTGAGAATTTACGACAGTATTTACAGATTACTCACTAAAAATGATAATTAACAAAATTCAAACTCTCAGATTAACGAGAATACTTACTTAATCTTACGAATTAAACATATGCATCAACCTTCATTGGCCACCTCAATCTTCTGTCACAATTAACATTTCAATCACCTCAATCTGCGTTGGCCACCTTCAATCACCTCGGTCTTTAGTCACAAATTCACAATTCACAAATATATGTTAACCTTCATGCACAATATCAAGGTTTCTAACTTTAAGTACTTCATTTATTTGCGTTAACCCTCAAGGCTCCACAGAAGATTAATCATTATTTTCCAGTTAGAATTACATACATTCTTAAATTAAAGACACATTTTAATTTTCTATGTCAAACGATTAGGTATTGAACTTTAAATTATTTTTGATTTAGTTTGTATTTAGAAATTTCATCAATTACATCAAAAAAAAAAATTTTAAAACAATCCAGTGTCCGATAATCCATTTAGAGTCCAACAAATCTAAATTCAAGTTAAGTTGAATTTCATATATCTGTCCGGGCACACAATGTAAAAAAGAAATAATTGTGTTAGAGTTTTGTAAATACACATCATCAACAAAATAATTTACATTGAAAAACCATGAGTTTGTCACTGTTGAGCACAACACTGTGTATCATCTCTCTCTCTACTCCAATTAAATTACAGAATTCCGCATGCTTCCCCCATTCAAAAACTCTGTCATGGCTTTCTTATACCTTGCTTGCTACACAATGATCCCCGTCCAGGCCACCACTCATGAGTATATACTTCCCATCAAAACCCCCCAAATATAATTTTCTGTCGAACCAATTTTTCTGGTGAATTTTATCAATTTCTGTGCAAAAATTGCTTCTCTGTTTCCATCTTTATCGTTCCTGCTAGCTCAGACTCTGGACAAGTAATGACTGGAAAAACTGATGTTTTTTCTTTCCAGTTTGTGAAATTAACCAAGACAGATTTGGATAGAGGTCTCTAGTAAATCGCGGTTATCGCCAGGAATTTGCTTTGTCTTTGAACCATTTTTGTAGATTATAAAGGATGGCACCATGCTCACACCTTCTGATTTTTCTATCTTTGGTTGCTCGTCAACATTCACCTGCAATTTTTAGTAATCATAAATACTAGAGATAGCTTCATCTTTATTTAATACTTTTAACTAAATGCTCGAAAATTTTAGTTGTCAAGTAGGCATTATAAACTTCTGTAAGACTATAATAGTTTTATCAATTATATATAATCAACTGAACGGAAATTAATTATAAGTTTAATATGTTGTCGTTTAACTCAAAAAGTTAAAACATATATCTAATTTTAGATTGAAAATAGTATTCTCAATAATAATAAAACTTCTTAACTTCTCTTTTTTGTTTTCAGATTAAAGATGCACCTGTAAGATGTTGAGTGATTGATATCTGTTCTTTATTTGCTCCATGAACTGCAGAATTTGTTCCTCCATTTCATCACAGAATAAAACAACAGATACACCTGCATGCCCACAAACAATATTTTCAACTTTAAGTTTCTAATAATACCTTCGTTTTGCATGCTTTTTTTTTAATTATAAAAAATAAATTAATGTATACACGTATGGAATTGAAAAACAGCCAAACATATGTGGACATAAAATGAAATGTTTTAAGGCCTTCACCAGGCGATGTCAGGAGGTCTCTGAACTGTTCTTCACTTGAAATGAAAGTCACGTGATGATGAGCATTATGTTTAACATTGTTCATGGCCTTCATGTCTTGGCTCTCTCCGCGCTGTCTCTTGAGTTTTTGCTGCACCTCCTTCATGGCCTTGGCTACCTCCTCATCATCCGGATTTTCTTTCATCAACACCTCGTAATCTTGAATCGAAGCTTCCAATTTTCCGCACTAAACACATGCAAAATATTTTCAAAACATCTTGGACAAAACTTTGGAGATTCTAGATTCTTAATGTATCAGACATATATGTATATATAGGCTATATTTGTTTTGCCTTAAACTTTGGATATTATAAATTTTGACAGGATAATTTACACTACCAGAACTACCAGAATCTGGAACCTCCAAAGATTAAACCGAAACAAACAAGGATAATCTATCAGTTCTAAAATACATAACCAATTATAACTTTTGAAAGTCAATTTGGCTCGTTTTTAAATGCAAAACTAATGAGATTCGTTTGATATTCTACACTAAATAAGTTTTAAGTGAATTGAAATTGTACATATACATGGTACTTTCTTGTCATACCTTGGCATTGCAATCGGCTCTTCTTAATCGAGCCTTGCTATATGAAGGCCGAACCTTGAGGGCTACATTACAATCCTCGATTGCTTTCTCAAACTGTTCGAGTTTGAACCTGCAGGCGGCTCTGTTACTCAACAAGACCGCGTTGTAAGGATCAAATTCGAGCCCCTCCCCATATGCGACACAAGCATCTGAGTGTCTAGCAGCCTTGAAGAGTTCATTGCCTCTGGACCTTGCTGCAGCCACAGCTCTGGTCTTCCTGCTAACCTGGCTTGCTTCTTTGTTGTTTGCATCCAGTTGGGTTGCACGTCGAGCAGCAGCCACAGCATCGTCGAATCTGTGGAACCAATACATGAAATCACATGAGAGATGCTACATCATCCACAAATGCACTAAAGTTTTTTGCAGTATAACACTTCAGGCAATCTAAGTATCAAATTTTCGAATGCTGTACATTATCTAAACTGTTATAAGTCATAAATCATAATGTAAGTTCAAATTCTCTTGTCCAATATTGTTAGAGCTTATGAATAATTTCATGCACTAAAAATTTATGGGCAACGCTATTCTAGCCTATACAACTTTAGTATTAGCATATTTTCAGTTCATCTGATGTAACATCGAAATGTTTTTTCTCGAAATAAAAAGAAAAAGAAATTGAGTGCACGAATCTCATAGCAAATGCGAACTGATTTAGTTGATCGAGTTTGATACTTTTTGTAGGGCAGAATATCGTTTTCAAATAAATATTCTCATTTTAATTTTTTGTTTTCTATGGAATGCATTGACTTTATGTATATATATTAAGCTTTCTGTCTTGTTCAAAACCAACAGACTGGAAAAACCTTGGGCGCTTTAATTCAAGGTGGTAGTCAAATGTTAACAACTCTAAACAATGGGATATCAATTTGGATCATCTTTTATGCTTCATAGTCTTGCATTTTGTAATTTACTACAAAACGTGGTAAGCATTTTTAACAAGTCAACTATGAGTAATCTGTGAGCTATAATTTTTCTAAACGACAAAAGTTCATTGACCAGAAATATAATATGGAGTAGTTGAATTAGCCAAATGTTTAAATAAAGAAAATAGTTGTGCTGCCCTGGAGACTTTAGGGACATGAACTGATGAAACTAATGGGTATGTCATATGTAACATAACGAGATTGAAAATGTTATCGATATGGGAAAAGTGCTACAATTTTCTTAAAACAGTGTTGCTGTAGATTCAGTTCTCCCCCGCTGGAAAAAACTTGTCCTCGAGTTAGTACTGGGGCCAAGGATACAAGTGTATACAAATTTGTAGGCACCAATAGCAAGATTGGCGTAATAAATCATTGTTAAGTGGAAAAACTAACCTGCCAGAAGCCATTTCCACCTGAGCCTTGATGACTAATAGGCTGGCCTGGCCTATTGGACCAAAAAACTTGGTGCTATCATCTTCATTAAAATTAGGACCATTACTCAAAACTTCCTCTGCTTCTTGATGTCTATTGAGCTTCAACAGTGCCTCAGCTTTTAGGGCGAATATCTTTTCATTTACAACAAAAACAAAACGACTGTGTCATATTAAATTGTGGAAGAACATATGTTACTGTTACTCCCTCCGTTCAAGAGTCTCATTTTAAACTCATGAAATCTTATAGTAAAAACAAATTCACCCAACTTGTAAAAGCAAAAAGTTTTGTTATACTTGGCAACACTTTTTGACTTGCACAACAATTAAATGAAGTGATTTCAAAATTCAACAATTTAACTAGATAAATGTTCACATGAGACTTAATGTACTTCTTTTTCATCTTTCTTTGGAATGGAGGAAGTATTGATTTTGAAAATACGAAGAGCATAATTACCAATGGTGCAGAATCAGCACCAGCTGATATAGCCAGATCACTTTCTTTGAGCAAACCATTCCAATCGCGTTGTCTTTTTCTTTCAGTGCACCTGTTGAGATGAGCCTGAACATTTCTAGCTTTAGTCATGACGTCCGGATCAGCCTCTGCACCTGCATATTTATAGTGATACATGGCCTTTTCTGCTTCTCCTAATCTATCAACCCCATAAATATACACCAATCAGAAAAATAAAATAAAAGGAAAGCTTACACAATTACAATATCGTTGAGAAAAATATATCCTTTTTTAGCTTCAAAAGTTGAAGAAAAATATCTACAACATGGTTAAATTTGCTGTAGAATACAATAATTACCTGAGGTTTAAGGTTGCCAAACGATTATGAGCTCTTTGATAGTGAGGTTCAATTTTAATAGCTTCTCTGCATTCAAAAACAGCCTCAAGAAGCCTCCCTAAGGCTGTCAATGCCGCGCTTTTGTTACTCCTATAGGAAGCCTTGTTTGAATCAATGGCAATTGCAGCATCATACAAAGCCAAAGCCTCTTCAAAGTTTCCGTTCTTGTAATCCTCATTGCCCATAATCTTCAATTGCTCTGGATCCATTCTAGTCGAAAGAGCTCTACATAAAGAAGTTGGTTTATCACTCACATCTTCTTGTTTTCGTACTACATTCCCCATTACACTATTGGGATACTTCCCATTTGAATGATTAGTATTTTCCTCCTTTGTTTTTGGAAGATGATCAAGAACATTATTGTTCCCACCAGGTTGTCTGAGGTTTCCCAAATTCCCATACAACATCACATTCCCCGATGAAGCACGAACAAATCCATTGCTACCCTTTGATCTCTGATGATCATTGATCATGCTTTCGAGCTCACCAGATATGCCTGTTGAACCTTGTGGTACTTTTCTGGCTTGGCCATAACCTTGGTTAGTAGGTGCACTTCTAACCATAGGAGGGACTTGGGGTTGTTGGTAATATGCCTGTGGCCGGTTCTTGTGATGATTAGGCCCCGGTCTGGCAATGATTCTGTCGCCCCCACCGCCTTGTTTATCTCCTGCAGCATCTGTTGGTGTGTCATTGAAAGGGCTGTCGTTTGAGCCGCGCCTTCGCCTCGAGTTTGGAGTGCTTGGAGCTCTCTGAAAATTGCTGGCGTTGTTGACATTTTCTGTTGGTAGTGAGCCTGTTGAGGTTGATCTTCGCGGCCAACGTCGTCCAAACACTGCATTTAATAGGCCACAACCTGATTTTCTTTCCGGAGAGCTTCCTCCTGATTCAGTCATGGCTCAAATTTTTGCCTTGGTAATGTCAAAATTATAATTGCTTGCGCTAAATGTCACAAATACCAACCCATGCATTGGATTTTAACGAGATTTTCACGATCAAATTCATACAAATATATTCAAAAATCAGTTAAGAAGAGAATATGATTATGATTATGAATTTTCATACAAAAATGAGAATGTGGTGAAAATGAGAGGTAGCACCCCAGGAGATGCTGTGCATATATCATGTGATTGATTTTTACAAGCCTCTCCTGGAGTGACTTCCCAACAAACTAAGTGATAATTTTTCTTTTTGTTTGTTTATTAAGGTTAGATAAAGATGAGATGATGGCATGATAGCGACAGGGAGGGAGAGAGAGAGAGATTGATGTTGGGTAGAAAAAGTAAGGAGAAAAAAAAATGCAAAGAAAAAAAAAAAGAGAATAATAAAATAAAGGGGTAGTTTTGTTAAAATTGAAGTAGATGGAATTTCAAAGTTTTACAAAATTTTGTCCACCCTTTAGTTGAAACATTTTGAGAAAGGAAACCAAAAGACTCGGTCATGGAAGAAATAAGGATCTCTACAAGTTTAGGCATTAGAAGAAAAGAAAGCTGCTTTGTCATTACCTCCTCATTCGGGGTTGGAGATTCTGCCGTATCTATAATTAATATCTCTATTATCTTAAACTATACAAGTGGGCACACGCAACTACCTATACGATAAAATAGATCATAAATTTCAAAAAAAAATTAAACGACTCTAATTGAAATAGAGAAAGATCAAATTTTCAAAAAGAAAAAGAAATCGTAAATAACTAAGAATCAACATCAAAATGAATATAATATAGTCCATGTATGAAGAAGATTTTTTCATTGTGTTTTGACGTGAGAGTGGGAGAAAATGTATACTTATTTTAATTTTCTTTGAGGTTATAAATGCGAGAGTTTTTTTTTTTTTTTTTTTTTATTTTCTTTTCATATTTTTTTTCACCTCACTCATGTAGTAGTTTTTCTCAACCTTATTTATACGAAAGTATTTTTTTACTCCACTTCTGAGAAATTTGGCGATTTTTTCTTCTTGTTTTTTTCCTCGTAAATGTAACACAAATTCATCCTACTTTTTATGAGTTTTATATTTTTTATAATATAGATAATAATGTAATTCAAATTTATATATCTTTATAATTTTCCTTTGTTTATTCTAGTGACTTAAATTTCAAAAAAGACTATAGATAATAATACTAGCGAATTTATTCTTCACATATAGTGAACCTCGAGTTAAGAATCTGAAAGGTATTCCTTCTGTTTCACAGAAACCGTTACATTTAAATTTTTATTTTAAAATTACACGTTTAGTTGAGCCTATTAAAATAATTAAAAAAATCTTGAAATATCTTATTGATAAAATAAGATACATTGTAAATATAAATTTTAGAAACTAAAGCATTATAATAAAAAAGTTATACAAATTTTAAAACACTTTTTTATGAAACGGTCTTGTATTATTTTATTACAGCACCTCGTTTATGTAAATTATAACTCTCTCTTTTTTCTTATATAGTAAGATTTCTTAGACCCAATCACACTTACAAAGTAAACGCATTAATAGTATTTAGAGGTAATACATTTTTATCCTTCAAAACTTGTCAGGTTTCTATTAATTACTCCTAATTTAGTAAATCTGACTTAGTGCTGACTTTCCATTTAGTTTCTTATTTCTTTTTAAATAATGTACATTCAATTCACATTGATATGTATAAAAATATCTCATATTATGAAAAAAATTAAGCTTAAAAAGTCGAAAGGAGGGAGTAAGGGTATACGTGAATAAATATGTATGTGTTTAAATGTTTATGTTCATTTATGCATGATTAGCGAAGCCAATGCAAGGAAATAAGGAATATACATCTTAAGCCGGAACATCAACTTACATCGGCCCTGCTCGTTAGTCTACTTTTCTGTTATAAATTAAAGTTAAAAATCAGAAATCAAAAGTAAAAAGTAGAGAATATTTATTTTTTATATTTTGACTTTAGTAAGAAATTAGTGATATAAAAAATAGAAAAACAAATAATCAAATAGTATTTTTTTTTTCATAAAAAGAAAGTGTTTTACAAATAAAAAGTAAGAAGCGAACCGAACAATCATTATTTTGACTTTGTTATTTCCATAGAAATCACTTCAATTACTTTACTTTATTTATTCTTAAATTTATGTCTTTCTTCAATGTTTTTTTTTTGGGTGGTATAATTTACCTTAAAAAATTGCTGAATGTGTAGAAGACTATTGACTACTCTTAAAATATATTTTTATTGTTACAAAGGAGGTTACTATCTAGAAATTCACACACTCGTCAATTATTTTATAAAATTTTTATTAGTCAAATTTGACTTTTTAATTTTGTGTTTAACTTTTAAAATATATTTTGAAATGGAACCAATTCGACTTGACAGAGCTCCCTGTTTGTCTAACACCACCACGCATTGAGATGATCACCAGCTGTTTACCAATTAGAGACGAGTCCAACTCAATTATGATTTTCAATTAGATATTTTTTGGATTCTTACAACTGTATCCACTACAATTTCTTTTCTAATCCATTTGATGTCATATGTTATTCATCATTAGAAATTTGTAACGGGGGAAAAAGTTAAAATTATTTATACATAACATTTGTTTAATAAAACCAGTTAGCAACCAAAAAGAACATCACTCAATCAGGATCAAGATTAATTATTAAAATTGTTGTAAACTAAGCAATTGCGTAGTGCCTATCTTTACATTGGTGACGTAAAATAATTTGGATACCAATCTTATGTTATCTTTGCTCGATTCATAAAGCTTAAAGCTAATACAATATATGCGTAGGATTAGATTTGTTTGCGCGCGCGCCTGTTAAACTATGAATTGATCTTGAATATTCACTGTTTTCTGTTTAGAGAACGCGCAAGAAGATAACCCCGTACAAAGAAGAATTTTGATTCAATTATCTCTAAAAGTTAATATTTACAATAGGAAAAATTGCATTTGCTAATTGACATATAGCATATTCATGCATTTGAGATTTGGTAAATTGGAGAACAATTTAATATTTTTACGTAACCAAAACACTAAGTAAATACAGAAAAATCTTCCAAAACCATAATTTGGGAAACTGCTTCTCAATTCTCTTAGCAAAACCTTACCCTAAAAAAAGAAAAAATTGCCATTTCTGTTTCATCTATTAGACAAGATTCAAGTCAATTATGATATCTACAATAATAAGCTGGTGCCATGCCGGCGATGCCATCGGCAAATAAACAGTTGACGGGGAAAACGTGCAATGCAGATGTACAAAACAGATGCAATAGGCCATGCCGGAGGTATGCATCAAAAGGTTATAAATCAGCTGTCGGAAATGAGTAGTACCCACATTTCCAACCTCAACAGCCTTCAACTGTCTACAGAAAAACTTGAAGAAACCTCTTATGAGAATATAAATATAATGTGATGGCCCTTTCTTTCCCTCGCGAATCTCACGAAAGTCAGACTGATGTTAATGTTAAAACTTTGGGATCTTCGATATCCGAAATACTTAAAAAGTGCAATTTAACATGTGCAATACACATATTATGCACTTTTAAGTGATTCGGACGACAAATGACACACTAGAAACTCTTATTTGCATAAGTGTACTACACATTTTACCCGACAATTGGGGAACATCATAATATGCTCCATCCATGCAGTCAATACAATGTGTACCCACTCACGACCAATAAGTGGTTTACGATTCCAGCAAAGGCTTAAAGCGTAATCCCAGCCAGATTTACCATGTAGGGTAAAAACATCACATCATAAATTGATCATTATAAGTTCAAAAAAAATTCACTAAGAATACAGATATGCCAGCTTATATATGTTAAAAAGTACTTCCCCCTTTCCGAATTCAAAGTACATTTTTAAAAGAATGCTATATAGCCAATTTTTGTAACCTAATTATGCCTAACAGCCATGTGAGTTATCAGGGTTATACATCATTCTCGTCTCTGAGATTCACATCCCTAGATCTGTCTCAACCTCCTTCAACACGAAAACCAGAAAATTCTGTGCTAGACATAATATGGAATAAGTATAGAACTACTTACCAGTAATAATATGTATAGCCAACAAACCAGCTGCTTTCTACAACAGATAAATTTATTAGAATTCTCCGCTATGCTGATCTCTGCACTCAAAACATTAAACTTGAATGTTTAAAAAGGCATGCAATTGGGTCTATTATCCCCTTGATACTTCTTAGTAGAAATGTATCTCTAATCTAGAAAAGAAAATACACACATTTTTCCAATTTTAAAATTGGAGTACATATTTTCATGCTGAAGTTTGGTGCTCCAGAATTATGCATATAAAGCACAACCAAAGGAGAGAAGACCAACCCTGGAAGATGCATAGTGAATTTTTTAGCAGATTGTGCTTCTGTACAAGAAGTGGGGGCAGAAAAAGAGAGAACACATAAATCAAACAATAGTTAACATTCTTAGAATTCATTGAATTGATTATCTCATGTACAAGTTAGACTGACTTGCTCTCATCTTCCTCATACATGCAACCATTTACCGCATTGTTTCTTGTTCATGTGAAACACTAACGCAATTGAGATCATCATAGGCTTGTCATCAAGGTCCAAAAAAAATGATATCCCCACATTACAAGCATATTGGATGTCAATGTTGCACAGAAATTATGTTTCAGTTTGCCTCATCTCCTTGGCCATAGCCTCTGCTAGTTCCTCTGCATTATACTCAACCCCAAAGCATCTTGCAACTTTAAGGTTTGGGTTCATCATATACCTGTTTGTTTTGATATTAAGTATCAACTTCTATGTCTGATCCAAACCCAAAAAATAATTAAATGGCTCGCATCTTTCATGTTGTGAGATGAATCAACAAGATAGTCATCGCCATCTTCTTCCATCTTCTTGAAATATACCCTGTATTCCCGTGCCATCTCTCTTACAGCAGTAACCGATCCCGTTAATCCCACGATTCTCGAGTCAAATTCTGCATTCCATGTTAGAATTACTAGACAGATCCCTCAAATAAAGATCTCCTCTAAGTTCAAGACCTAACACGACTAACCTTTCAAATAAGCACGAAGTTGTGTACAGTTATCACGTTGTGGATCAATAGTAACAAACACAGGGAGAACCTTCAGATTTTGTTCTGACTCTAGTTTTAAAGAAAAACAAAGTAACAAAAAGTTAGAAGCCATGCTGCAAGATATTACGATGCATTATTAACTCAAATAACATAAAAAAGGTATTGAACCTAATACGTCGATAACTTTTGCCATTTTTTCAATTTCTGCAGGCCCAACATCTGGAGATGAAGTATAACCAAAGTAGAGAAGAATCCAGTTTCCCAGAAGGTTACGTTCAGTAACTACCCGACCCTCAGTATCAATCAAACTGAATGGGCCACCGATTATGGGTCCTTTGGTGGTATTCACTTTATTGTTTACACTCTCGCCTGCTCCAGTGAAACAAATTGATTAATTAATAACTGAATGAGTGAACTGTATTCTATTTTGGCATAAAAAATTAGAAGTCCATTGATTCAATTAAGGTCAATAGTCTTGAGGTGATTACATCCAACTGATAGAAAATGTAGATGATTCTCTTTGAAAATTGATCTGTATTACAAGGAGTCCTGTGTTCATCTATGCAAATGATGGATGGGGAGGGGGAGAGAATGTTATTATGTAATCAAAGTAAGAGCACAAGCAGATGCACTAAGATTACAAAGATGACAAAATAAATTAGATGAAAGAACTTGAGCATGTGTATTCTGCTGTTGCATTCGTTCTTCATGATCCATATGCAGCTTAAGCCACTTTCTATGTATTTCCATTTTTTGCATTCTTTACATAAAGTGACAAATTTGTCCAGTGAGAAATTTGGTGACCCCAAACTTAATACTGGAAATTGGAAATCGGTACCAAGCATGCATCTTCTTCCTCTATACTGAACACAGTACAAAACATTTTTTTTATGGAGAAGCAAAAGGTATTGTATGAGAAATTCTAGGGTTATCCTTGCTCAACAACCAGATAAAACTAAAGGATGAAGTGCAGTGTAAAAGGGCAAAAAAAAAAAAAAAACGAGCTGCCCGTCAAATTTCAAATAAAACATCAACTGGTACACGAATAAAGAGCCTGAACAATATACTTGAGTAGTCTAGTATCTTATTTGAGTTTTCTATTGATTCCTTAAAGGAGGTCCACCACAACTTTATAACAAAGTATACTTGAGAGATTCTATTTTCCTTTTCTCCTAAGAAATAAGAGATCATCAATGTGTGCTTACTTAAGTCTTTACTCAAATTCTTAACTTGAGGTTCACTATATGTAAAGAATAAATTAAATTTAAGAGATCTGTTTTCTTCTTTTCCCTATGGAAACAAGAGAACATGACACATGTTTACATGCATCTATCACTAAAATGTGTTTCCATGACTTTGACTAGTACAACAGATATATTAGACATTTAGATGCCAACCTATAGGGCATTGGAGAAAAGGAATTGAAGATGGGAACTCACTTCTTATGCTTATGGTTCTTTTCTTGGTGGAAAAAAAAATAATTGCTTTAACTGATAAAAGGATTGGTGGACAAAAAGTACATAATAAGGAAAAGGGACAAGTAAGACAACATTTGGCTCGCCTGAGCAACATCTTTATCCCAAACTAGTTCTCTTAATCTCCAACAAAGAATAAACTGAACCCTCTGATTTAACCAGACATGCAGAAAATAAATATTAAAATATTTTCCTTTTTTTTTTCAAAAAAAGGGTAATTAAGTAAGATTCTTAAACCGGTCTTTATATCATCCGATCCAATTCAAAGCTTGTTACAGCATGAAGCAGAATCAGTAACTTTATTAAATTGAGGATTTGAGATAAAGAAATTACACTTTATGGATCTAAGATAATAAGGGAAGAGGAAGAACTGTAACATATTGATTGACCTTCCAATTTCTGAAGTATATACCACAAGTTCTACATTAAGAAAGATTAGAGAGCAATTTATAAAGCATACCTTTCAAAATAGCTCTCCTCTCATCATTATAATGAAGAAGAAATGCGACAGCACCAATTCCACTCACTATAACAGTTGGCTGCAATAATGGAAAACTATTTTTAGGAGAGAAAATGTTGAAATGACTATAATATGCCAGGGACTTCAAAGTGCCAAACAAAGAGATCAAGTTAACAAAGAGTATAGAAGGAATTCCATAAGGTCGAGTTGAAAAAAGTAATCAGCATAAACACATAAAACAAAAGTGAGTTTGGACTGTATACAACTATGAAGGTTCCCCATGACTGAGACTTTTGTGTTTGATTGGGCAATAGACGTTGATTTGTTTCTCTTGCTGATCTCAAGTAACTTGAACAGTGAAATCTCTTGGCTGGACCAAACCTATATGAAAGTGACACTTATTGAATGCATATCTAGAAGTTCAAATTAAGAAAAACAAGAAAAATTAATTAATACTAGAATAGAAGATGCATATTATTGACTCTCTAATAACCAATAGATTGCAAGGAATTTACATTTTATATTCTTTAAATTTTATTTAGCAAAAAACAAAATGTAAAACCAAGCCATAATTTTAACATAACATTTGATACATGTATCACATTTCATCACCCTGATATGTTTCCCGCTGTTTTTGGGGCTTATTTGGGGGAAAAACATTGCAAAACCAAGCCATTAGGTATATCTATACATATCATCACCCTCATATTGGATCTTTGGCCACCGTTATATGGGGCTGGGGGCAGAGAGAGAAGGAGTAGATCCAATCTGAGGACAAGATGGGGTCTTTACAAGCAAGATGGCCCAATGAAACATTATTATTAAATTGAAGTATTAATAGTTAATATAATATACATCCACAGATGAAAACAGAAGTTCTACCATATGTTACTATCCAGTACTAAAGAAAACCATGGAAATGTTTTGTGTATAGTTAGCTTTGCTATAAAAGTTGCATACTAGATCTTATTTAAGGCATTATAAAGCTCCTAGTGTCTTCACAACTTACAATCTTTCGCTAAGTACTCTTAATTTTGGTTGACTGATCCTAAGTGGTCAACTTCCTGATAAAGCAAGTGATACTTTTGGAAAAGGAGTATACCAGCAAGAAATGAAAAATGTTAGAATTGCGATGTACTAATTGGAGAAAAAGAATTCGACCCCTATAAAGATTTGAAGTGGCTAAAACCCTAACAAACCAAAAATGGGGCAGGCAAAGATGCACTGTCCCGTGATAAATGGAGGAGAATAGAGCTATTGCGAAAAGTAGAGTTCCTTAAATCTCTAAAAGCACTAAAGCATGGTGAAAGCAACAAAGATGTCAGTTGTGGTAGTTATCTTTCTTCAATTGAACCCCCAAAAGGTAACTGATAATGAGCCATCTAAAGTCTAAGGGAAAAAATGCTCCCAATTTCCTCTATGAAACCACCCAAGTAATTCCATACACCACCAATATGGGACATAAGAGAAGAAACAGATGTTTGTGAAGCTTTTGGTTGACTATATATTACACACTTGTCCAGAAACAAGCTTTTGTAAGATGATAGTACGAAAAACGATTAGTGATCAAGCAATTTGGAAATAGAGACCAAAGTAGACTCTTGATCTTTAAAGGGAATGATGTGAGGCATACAAATTGAAGAAGCCAAATAAAAATCTGTAAGTCTTAGGGGAGTACACAAATTTAGATATGCAAATACATAAATTCGAATACAATGCGACAGATGATTTTGAATCCACAATTGCTATTCAAAAAAATGTGAAGCAAACATGTATTTTATGAGATGCAACAAGGATGGTAAAATCTCCTTAGTTGTAGGATAACATGCTTATCATTGATAAACAGAAGTACCCCTCACTTTATTCCCATCCATCTTGCTGATTCCAAATACACCTAGCTTTGCACTCAATGGACAATGCCTCCTTCAGCTTACATTGTCTTACCTTGTGAATGGTGTTATTAAAAAATGGAGCCAATAATACAAAAAAAGGGATAGAAGGAGGAAAATAGAGAAATGCAGGAGGAAGTAGACCCCTGCCCAAATGTCACCAAGTTGGTTGGGTTGTTCCATTTCTTACTTCATCATTTGATCCATCCCTTTTTGAATCAACAAGTGGCTTATTATTCAGTTTTTCTTAATTAAGAAACTAAACCTACATATGTGACAACACTAGAGGGAATGGAACAGACAATGGAGTAGATAACGAAACAGCCCATCTCATTTCAAATGTCACAACGCGATAAAACCTTACTCAGATCAAATTCTACTATTATTGGGTACAGAAAGCTCAAGTATGCTGTTAAATGCATATTCAAGTAAGTATAAGAAAATGTTATTCTGAGAATATATTGATGTCATAAGCATAGAATCAACCCCATTATTACATACAACAAACGCAAATGACATTATTGGCAGGAAGCGAAGAAAGCAAACAGCAGTTTCTTGCATTCGCAAAAGTATTTGGCAAAAGAATAACAGAAGTAGAGTTTCCATCTAGCTAACAATTATTCTGAAGAATGTTGATTTTATCAATTATGACTGCTCCATTTCCTCTGTTAACAACTTCATGTGTACTAATATATTGCGCCCCAACTTGAAGAAATTACTTCTAGTTCAAAATTTCAATCAATACAAGATCATCGGAAGATATCGGTAACAGGTTAGCAATATTACCAAATCCCCAAACAAATTTCAAATGACCTGCAATTAAACAATCTCATATATAAACTGAGCAAAGAACACCATAAGCAACTAAATTTACACACAAAATGCAAAGAGCGCTAAAAATGAGATAAATGAACAACAACCCACTTACCCTGCTAGGGAATTTATTGTGCCGGCACAGCGATTCTTCAGTGAGGAGAAAAGAAGCCGTGAAGCTGACATGATTAATTTATAAAAAATTAATGGTGGGTGTTAAGTAGAAACAGCTGAAATCTGATGGGAAGATTGTTTGGGGAAGAACTAAAATGGAGAAACCCGCCAATTTTACACACACTAAACCCAACAAGAAATCCCCATTGACTGTCTGGGTTTTATTTGCACCAACTTGTCTGCCAAAGCGAGGAAGATGGGAAGCTACGACGCCGTCCTGATTGCTTGTTTCCCAAAACAATTTTATTAATATATTGTAAATTCCCCGCAAGCGCGCTTTCGTCTTCTAACTTTTTATATTTTACTTTTTATAAAGTATAACATTTTCCTTTTTTAACTTATGGATCTTACTTTTCTTAAACCCTTTTTTACTTCAATTTTCTCAAAGTCTTTTTTGTTTCACTTATGTAACTTTTTTGAAAGTAATAATGTTTGGCTTATTAATTTAATTAGCTTTTATTTTAATTTTTTTTTTGGATTTTTTAAAGTTAAATTTGAAATTATTATAATGCGTGTTTACACTTTTTAATCTAGATGATGTTTTTTAGTATATTGATTTAATTACAAAATGTTGAAAATTAACGACTTCAAATTAATCAAGAATTGTAATTAGTTGTAAATTAAATTTTAATTGGAGAAAATATAAGTGAAATACAAGTTGGGTTTGTGTAATGCATAATTTTTAAAATTGGGTCGGATATCAAACCGATTGAGGCACTAGTTCAACGGTTTATTGATTCAACCAATTGAGTCAGCGGTTGAATCGTTTCAACCAAATTTTTATTATTATATATATAAAAATAATTTTATATATTTAAATTTTAATTTACTCTATCACAATAAAATTATAACTATGTTTTAAATACGTAAATGAGGCTAATAACTATTTTTTAAAATTATTTACTATGCAAAATTAATTAGTAAAACAATTAACAAAATAGGATAAAATAATTTTGACTATTACCATTCACATATACTAAAACTTTTATGTTTCAATACTTGATTCTCATTTTTAATGAATATATAGTGGTGTTAATAAGTGAATTACGTGTTTAGTTTTGTTATAGACTAAAAAATATGAATTAAAATTAAAAAAAATATTTTTATTGTTTGAAAAATTCAGTTTGGTTTCCTAAAAAAAGCGTCAGGTTTATTCAAGTCACTCCGATATTTTTTATGAATCGAGTCGGTTTAGGTACCGATTCCCAATTCATCGGTCCAACCGGCCGATCCACTTTTAAAACTATGGTGTAATTGTATGTAAATTGGAGAATGACAAGCCGATTAAATTATAATGCTAAAATACCATTTTAGTGATGCACTTTTTAAATCATTTCATCCAAGTACAATTTACAAATTCTTTCCAAATTTATCATCATATTAACATTATTTAATTTTTAAACTAAAATAAATATCCATCAATATCACAGGATGTGCCAAAGTCCTTGCTGTCACCACTAGCCACCATTGACGCCGATCGACATCACCGTCGACCATCATTGACGACGGTCGTTATCACCCCCAGCCACCATTGCCGCCAATTGTCACCGTCACTTACAATAGATCATCTCTTATCGTTGTCGTCTATCACTATATATCAGTCACTATCTCCACTGCCTTTACAACCATTACCTTCACTATTAGAACCTCCATCGCTAATGTTACAATAAAAACATTGCGTCTCCTTAAGTATCCTTAAGTAGAATCACAACCAATATCATTGAAAAATATAGTATTATTAATAGATAGGGAAAAAAGGAATATAAGTCATGCCTTAGACAAGCTTGTCTAAGACCACTAATTAAAACGACGTAGTTTAGGGTTCAATAGCCCTTCATAGGGTTTTATTTCTTATTTTAAAAAATACTATAATTAAAAGAAGATATGATACAAAATTAAAACTACGTTGTTTTATTAACCTTAGGCAACTTATCTAAGGCATGCCTTAGATTCCCCTTCCCCTAATAGATATTATAATAATATTAATAAATTATTTTGTAATACTAATAGATTCGGTAAGATGATTAACTGATTATTTAGTAATATTAATAATGCATCTAAAATTTTTACAAATTATGTTAAAATTACTAACTAATCTAATAAAATAACTGATGAACCTAGCTTTATTAGTAACAAATTTTATAAATTTACAAGTAACTTACCCACATTTAAAAATATTACATAACAAATAAATCCCAAAAAAAAAATGGAGAGGAAGAAGATGAGAACTATGGGCGGGTGCTATCGCTATTATGAAGATACATCTACTGGTGGTAAAAACCATAGGCTAAATTGTGACTTTTTTCACACTTTTGATCGTATTCTCCGTTAATTCTGGCATAATTTGATTAATCCAAATGATTCAAAATAGATATGATGTATTTGAGTTGAAAATCTCAAATCTGTTATTGTTGAAAAATCGAGTTGGTGGTGGTAAAAGACGGTGATGACAATGGCAGTAGCAGAGAAGACTACAACGGTGGTACTACTGGTGTAAAGGAAAAGGAAGGTGATCTTGACGGTGGAACAAAAAGATGGAGGAGAGTAGAGAGAGAGAAGATGGATAAAAAGATGAGAAAAAGACTGCAAAATGAGTAAAATAAATGAAGGATAAAGATGTAATTTTGTCACTATTATGTAACTCGGATGTCAAAGTTCAAAAAAGACATAATTTTCTGTATGAAAATGGACAAGTATTGGATTCCTCTATCAAGATCCCTCCTTTTTATGAGCCCTAAGCAAGGCCCGGTGCCCCAGTAATCCTAAGATGGCTAAACTTTGGCCCAGTTCTAAGTTGGATCTTTGAGGTTACCTTCTGAAATATTAATAGAAAATTACTAGTGGATATCACTTATAAATTGCCTTTCAATTTTTTTATGCGGGATTAAAAAAGTTTTGCTATGTCGTTTTAAGTGCTCATTGTTTTCTAAATTAGTCGCGTATAGATTAAATCTATAAATAGTGGTCATTATAAGGGAGAGAGTTATATACAGTTTATATAAGAGTATATGCTATGTTAATATCCCTGAAAGTTTGTTTTAGAAACCTTCATATTATGTTAGAAGTTTTAATATAATTTTGGTGAGCATTTTTTAGCCCTGCAGCATACTTTGATATTGAATTACTTAATTTTCTCTCGATCTAAATTTTTTGTACGACAAAAACAATAGTTATATAATGTTAATATAAACATTGAGAATAATTGATGAAGTTTTTGTTTTGTGAGAAGGTGTCAGTGAGCTGGAGGGAGAAAGTGAAGATGTTGGGCTGTTGCCAAGATGATGCATATACCTTGGCAATGAGTTGAACGAAAGTTTTTCAGCAAAAATTTGAAAAGTGAAATTTGAACTCTAACCTTTGTTTAGAACCTTATAACTAGCCATTAAGCAATCTCTTTGAAGCAAAAGTAAAATATCATAAAGTAAAAGGGATGTTGTTGGGCTACCATACTATAGCTTCCAAAAAGATGAATGACAATTTTATTATAATCATTTTTCTAAAATTCCTCGCCTAATACAACTAATCCTCATTCTAGTCATCAAGCCTTTGCTTAATGTTTAGTATCCAAACTCGCCTGATTCTCGTCTAATTGCATATAATCTCATATAATGTACGTTTGGACGCTAGCTCTCTTTTTATCACCTATAGTCGTCTAACGTCTTTTATAACACTGGTTATAACACAGTTATCAACCAAAACCTTTTAATTTGACCAAACAAATACCGAAAGCATGATTGTCTTCTATCGATTTCGATCCAATAAACTCACATTTTAGGTCATTCACATAATTTTTTTTAACAGATTTTTTATTTTACAGAATCAAGTATGATTTTTTACACATTTACAAAATTTGTATTTATCTCATTTACACTAATTTCTCTAATTTATAGTATACTATAATAAAATAGTAATATTTTAAACGTAAAAATATTTAATTTCATTCGGATCTCGATATGTGGAATCATACTAATATTTTTTTATGTGAAACGGTGATTCAACAAACATCACAAATAATTTTCACTTCTCTTCTAACCTAGGTTGGGGCAAAAAATTTAAAAATAGGCATTTCACTAATAATAAGGTCAACTTTTAAGGCTAAATCATAATTGTGAAAAGGTTGGAAGATTTTAATAGAACCAATATGATTCTCTGAACAATCAAAAATTTGTCTTCTATCAGATCCTCCCTATCTCCTCATCGAGCTTGTGTACGTAAAAGTTGTCCAATAGTACCAATAGTAATACACTGTGTAGAACGGAGTAAAGGTTATTCTCACCTCTTACGAGACATTCAACGAAAAAGACTTAATGAATAAGATAAAAGAACTTAAGATCGTCCATCAACTATTTGATCAACTATTTCTAACAATAGAAATTCAAAACTAATGAAAAATATAGATAAATTCTAGGAAAATAAAGAGAATGCGCTATAAGTCATTAATTAGTCATAAATACTCCTTATATAACCTAGTTTTTAAAATATATAATTGTGTAAATTGAAAATACACGTAAAATTGAAAAAATAAACACAATATATGAAATTTTAAATTTTTTGATCTGGGTTGCATAGTTAATATAAGCATGTCGGAAAATTCATATATTTTGACTATTTAAAAATTATAATCTTACAAGTTTATAAACATCATGGTATATACCATGAAAATGTGGGAAAATTTACGTACCTTTCTATTTTTTTAAATACTTTTTCGATCTTAATTTTTTTAAATACGTTATGAAATTATAAATTTAAAACTAATAGATAAAAAATTTAAATTATAGCTCATTTTCTTTCATCCCGTACTCTATAATTTATAATAGTAATATCTGCAAGAATTGAAGTCAATATAAAATTGGAAGAATAAAGTTGTATGACCTTATTAAACGTTTGAGATGATTTCTATCTACTCACGAAATTATTCCAAGCTATATTCTCTTTGGAGATTATTCTTAGATAGTGGCCTCCAGTTTTATGATTTAGCAGAAAATATTCTCTTTTCACTCGGAATCCCCTATACGGCTATACCCCATCCAACATTAACATGTACTTGAACAGCTTGGAGCAATTACCACTTTTTTAGGTTATCCCAAAATCATAAATTTCTTGTTTTAAGTTTCGTAAAAATGTAAAGGACAGTCAGTCTATGTGATTTAATTGTAAAGAATATTAAATATATATGTGTGTGTGTGTATAAAATGTTGTTTAACTATGTTATCACATGATCCTAAAAATACCTTTCGAGAACGAAAACATTGGTATGTTAAAAGAGTCGTAATATAATATTGACATTAAGACAGTTGTTGACTTGTTGGATAACACAATGTTTATTCCGTGATCAATGAAAAATTAAATTACGCTCATCTATGAACAAGGTGATGTAGTTTGACCATCTGTCTTTGTATAATATATATATGTTAGTCTATTACTCTGTAATTTAAAATATTTTAGAAAAAAATAATTGGACAGAAAAAAAAATGGAGGGGCCAGAGATCTTCAGAAATGAGAAAACTATATTATATGTTGAATGTTTAAAAGTTTGAACAATGTTTGTCACGTTGTCACTTGGACCAGCGTATATGACTATATCGTCTCGTGAATTTGTCACCTTTTGCAATACATTAAGAAAAGAAGTAAATGAGGACCTTAACTTGCACACAAATACAAATAAATATGTACAAATTAACATGGTTAAATTTTATAAGGAATTATTAAATCGTGATAGATTTAAAATTAAAATTTTAATAATTAATAATTTATTATATATATTTATGTAAATTTATTTGTGTACGTTGTTAGTATAGACCGTATTTTCTATGATACGACTGCTGAATTGCAAATCTTTATTTTTTAGTTTAAATTAGGTAAATTAATAATGTCCAGCTGTCTAGGAATATATAGACAACCTTCTCAGTAGTATATTATTTAAAAATTATACTAGTGTATTATTTTAGATAGAAGTATATACATAAGTTTATAGTCCTTGTCAGTACCGAACGGAAGGACGACCAAGAGATTTTGTTGCAAGGAGAAAAGATTAAAAGACGGAGATGTTTGATTACATATTTAATGCTAAAGTAGTGGGAAGACATGAGAGGAGGAAAAGGACAAGACGAAGTGAAGCAGATGTTAGGGGTTTTATGGTGCCGTTAGAAGTGTTCGCGTCTGTACAAGCTGAGCTTTGGGCGGTTTACCATGGACTAACTAATATTGGAAGTGGATTCACGGCCTATTATATTCAACGGGCAATTACCAATGAAGAGGAGGGGTACTATTGAGGATGTGAATTTGTTCCTTGATATCATAGAGTTTATTAAGAGAGACCGAGATATTCGAGTGTAATATATTCTTCGTGAAATAATATATGTGTAGATTGACCAGTTAAGTACGTCGTTGATAGTAAAGTTAATCGTTCTCATCTCATAGATACTATAATTTGGATTAACGTGCTTATTCATGAAGAATACATAAGTGTATCCTCAATTAAATTATGTAATATGTAATTTTTCTTGTCCGAAACTTTTACCCCTATTGTAGCAAAAAAAAAAAAAAAAAAAAAAAAAGTTGAAGAAAATAAGACATATGTAGTAAAAATTATAAAGTTACGAATTGAATATTTGAATATTAATTTTATTTATTATAAGTTAACTACAATTGATATGACTAAAAAACACTTTAAATAAATGCCAACTCAATATTGTTAAATAAACTTTTTAGATTCATATCGGTATTAAATATGAGTTGACAAAAACTTGGATTACTTATCTAAAAATAAGTGTTTGTCCCGTGTGATTAATTGTAGAAGGAGCGTTGAATACAATTACAAACTTTTCTTTAAAATTAAACTGTTATAAACAATTTAGTTTCCAAGAATAGTTATAAAACTTTACTGAAATGATAAAACAATAGAAACAGTAAAGCAAAATTGCAAGATATAAATTGTAATCAACAATAAAGAATGATATTGTCAATTAAATTGAATCTTTACAATTTCTTCTGTTTAAAAAAAAACAGCTTCTCAAGTTTTAATAACTTGTTTCTTTTTCTGTAAAACTAATTACAGCTGCTAACTCTCTATATGTATGGAAGTGTTGTTCTGAGAGATATATGATCTGAGATTAAATATATTCTTTTTGTTATCAGGTGTTTCTCAGTTCTCAGATGTTAGATACACAGATATATCTTACCTCAGTTGCTCTATGTCTATTTATAGACACAACTTTTATATTCTACAAGCTTCTATTCTAAGCTGTTTACCAAAAATATCTTTGTAGTTTATTGGTACTTGTAGCTTTGTCACACAACTTTCTTCATTATTCAGCCTCCCTTGGATGTCAGTCTGTTTATGTGACTTTTCTGGTGTATATTCACTGCACTAGTTTTCATTTTTCTTCTTGGAGTTCCCAAGATAAGATATCAGTATATAACTTATTTTTGTGGGATTTTCTAGACATAATTAGTTCAGCTTCAATAAACTTCTTGCTTCAAGTTGTTATAAGTTGTTTCTGCAGTATTTCAACTTGTTATTTTGTAGATTTCATTCTTGCGACTTTGCAGGTTTCATACTTGCGGTTTTGCAGGTTTCATACTTGCGGCTTTGCAGGTTTCATACTTGCGGCTTTGCAGGTTTCATACTTGCATGTGTGTAACTTATTTTCTTGAAACTTCCTTGGTAGCCAATATCTCCTTATTGGACAACCATCCTTATCTTTATTTCTTTCCTTGGTAGCCAATCTCTCCTTATTGGACAATCATCCTTATCTTTATTTCCATCGTCTTTAGTCATATGTCATCTCTTATATCAGTGAAAATTTATTCTCTGATGGATAGTCTCTGGTTGCTTCAACATTAGTTTCTGATGAGCAAACACTTAATCTCTGATAGACCAAAAACTTAGTCTCTGACAGTTCAAAAAATTTAGTTTCCGACAGTTCAAAAACTTAGTCACCGACAGTTCAAAAAACTTAGTCTCCGACAGTTCAAAAAACTTAGTCTCTGATAGTTCAAAAAACTTAATTTCTGACAGCCAAAAAACTTAGTTTCCGATAGCCAAAATCTTAGTCTCCGACAGCCAAAAAATTTAGTCCCCGACAGCCAAAAAACTTAGTCTCCTATGGACTAATTTTGCTTGATCAACTTTGACATTTGTTGAACTTTTCAAGTGCATTCATTGTAGTTTCTGATACTTTTCTACAGTTTCTTGATAGTAGATTCTTATAGTGCATTACTGCAGGTATTTGCACATTTACAAAATTTAACAATTCTAAATGTTATACATCATTATTAAATATTATAATTTCTAACAATAAGTAAATAGATGATTATAATAATTAAAAAGTAAATATACTGAAATAAAACAAAACTTAGAGTATAAAGATTATTTTGTTGGTTTTGTCGAAAGTTTTCAAAATGAAATCGGAAGGATTGTTGATGGGACATATTTTTTTCCTTTTGTGATAATGCTAGAAAGAGTAGAATTAGTTAAAAGTGGGGTAGTATAATGGCGATTAACTTGCATAGGAGGCATGTTTAGGTAAAATACTAAAATCGTCTTAGATATAATAATGGCCACGTGGCTACAGATATACCCTTCCTATGATGTACTGGCTGAAAGTTACAGATAATCTGTAATCGTGTGAACTCTATTTCCACTAGTTCTCTTTAATAATTTTTTATTTCTGATTAACGGTATATTTTATATAAATCTTTTAAACAATAATAATTTTAACATATTTTTTATTATATAAATTTATAATATTAAAATATTAATATATATAAATTAATATTAATTTTATATTATTTTAATTTATTATTAAAATAACATCTAACTAAATTATACATTTGAATTTTACTTATAATATAAAATTACATATCTAATATATATAATATTTACAATATTTATTATAATAATATATATTATAGTATGTACTATATCTATATATTATAATTCATATTTTATATATATATATATACATGAAAATGCCTTTAAAGGTTATTTTAAAATAATGTAGAAAAATTCCTATAATGTATTATATGTTATAAAATACATATTATATATATAGTATTTATACAATATATTTATATATATTATTGTAATATTACATTAATATTTCAATATAATATTCGTTATATGATATATAATATTTTGTAACTATAACAAAGCGTATTGTATAATATATTATAATTTATGCTACAATATAATTATATATTATATATATACATAATAGTAAATAATATTTATTATTATAATAATAAATAGTATATGGATAAGAATATATTATATGATAATATAATAATAATAATTAATAAATATTATAATCATAATTAATATTTTCAATTTTGGGTTGTAGTAATTTTTTTTATATTATGCAATGTTTTTGAAAAATCTAACCATACAAGAAAACAAACTTAAAAAATAATAAAGTATAAAATGTTTTATAAATTTTTATGATGTGCATCAAAGTTTTTTTAACGATGCAAGTTCAACAAATTTTCGTGTGTAAACTTTTATATAATTTTATTTAGCTATAAAAACTATTCTGCAAATCACCAAAAATCATGAAAATTTATAAATTTTCATATTTTTTAATACTCTATCCATTCATAAAATTATATTTTTTAAAAACGTTGTGGAATATGTAAAGAAATTACTACAACCCATTTGTAAAAAATAGACTACATCCTATTTATTGTTTTCCCATATATATATATATATATATATATATATATATATATATATGATAATACATAATATTATCATTTATATTATATTATATGTATAATAATATCATACATATGTGTGTGTGTGTGTGTGATATGTAGTATTATATGTATTATGTATATTAAAATTATTTTTGAGAATTAAAGAAAAATTAATCAAATGAATTGTTTAATATTTTTTTTTAAAGGAAGTGAAGATGAATAGGAACCATTGTTCATATCTCAAATAAATTTTTACATACAAATAGATTCACAAAAAAAACTCACAAAAATACATAAATACAAAGAAAATTAATGGATTTTATTGATTAAATAAAGAAAGAGAGTAATGAAAGTGTTCTCATAATAAAATTTTATTAAATTATGATTTTTTTTTTGTGAGTTTGTTTGTGTGCATAGATATATTCATAAAAAGAATAAAATTAATTACAAATACAAAAATGAAAAAAGAAATCATTAAAATTTGAAGGTTAGGAAATCATAGTTAAGCCACTTGCCACCTGCTTTTATGGCATTACGTGTAGTCCAAGAAGTCAGAGAAAATTCTTCCTTGTAGTTTTATACTTGTAGGATATACTCTTGATATTTTATGTATATATATATTTAACATTTATATCGGTGACTTCTGGTGCACCTAATATTATTTAATCCGTTTTCACTAACATAATTACGTAAAAATTGATATATTAAATTATAGCAATAAAATGCATAATAAAATATAAGTTATCCCCTCTCCTTAGTTTTTTTTTTTTCAAAGTTCAGATACTGCATTGTAATAATTGAGAGTATAATAAATATTATTACTTCAAAATTATAGTAGTAAGCATTTTTTTTAATATTGCTAACAGTTTAATTTAAATTATGATGTAAAAGATAAGATTGTTAATGGATTTTAAAAAATATAAATAAACTATTCTTCTACGAATTTAAAAATGAGAATCAAATTCTAATTCTAATTTGACATTAGAATATGTGAATCAAAGAGAGTATTACATCAATTCAAATAAAGTAAGAGAGAATTATAGTCTCATAGAGCAATCATAGTCAGTAGCCAAAAAATAAAAATAAAAATCATAGTCAAATTTAATTATGAATCACTCTAAAATTTACACTTTCGATATAAATCTTTTATATTTGGAATTTATCTATATACTCTTTCCATCCCAAATTAAGTAGAGTGATACACATTTTTATATTAAATTTATTACATGTTAATATTAAAATAAATTTAATTTTTTATGGTATTAATCTTCATCCTCCAAAGTTTTATTTTATTATTTTAATTAAATAAAATAAAAGAGTTAACATATATTAAATTATACTTATATTACATATAAAATATAAGTTAAACTATTTATCTTGGACGGAGCGAGTACATTGTTGAATTTGAGACGATAAAAAACCACATAATGGAATGAAAATAATTAGACCGGAATTCTCCTAATTGGGCTATTTTTTATCATGCAGCATTGGACAATATTTACACACTAAACAAATATATATACTGTATATAATAACTTGAGAAGTAAAACAATTGTACTAGCCCTGCTGATATAATGACATCGACTTAATCGTGAACCGTAAATCAATCATGGCTTCGGTGTATTCGATTAAAATTAACGATTCAGGAGAAAATTAAGAAAAAATTGGTCGAACTGGTAAACCGGTTATAAATTAAGATTTTTTTTTTCTAAGTGGATTTTTCTCCTTTTGTTCCTTAAAACTGTGTTTTTTGTACTTTTGTAAACCGATTTAATGATTTTTTAGAATATTTGATGAAATTCTTTTGATTATTAAAAATTTAAGACTTATATTTGATGAATTTATTGAAATATTTACGATTAATATAATATTTTTTTTAAAAAAAATAATAGTCTGATCTAATTAAGTTTTACTGATTTGATATACAGTGAGATTACGATAACATTGTTAAAAATGTATAATTTCAATAACAATAGGTTAAAGTTATACTAATTCTCTTAATTTCAGAAAAAGTAAGAATGCTTACAAAAGTTATTACGAGTACAATCGAATATATATGTCTGTGTGTACGAGTAAGAAATGAAAAGCGACAAAGACATTATTCTGGCTTTAAGTTTAGCCATGTATATAGTATATTATATTTTAAAAATCATACTCCAATAAAGAAGAAATTTAAATAAAAAAAATAAAATGGTAAACCTTTTGAGTTCTGATGGTTGGCGAACTTTCAATTGTCGTTGAACTGAATTGTCCTATATATCCATCCATCCGAGAACAAACTAAAGTGGATCTTTTATTCTCTTTCTTGCCAAGTAGCAAGCTAGTGTTACTTTTTTCAGATAAATAAAACAATTAAAAGCAAGAAAAAACTTGCTTTAATAGTGATAATATTATGACCTTGAGGTTAGTTCAGGTGATCAAAATATTTTTTATAATTTTGAGATTAAAATTAAATTTTATTAGAGTAAAATAATAGGTAAGAATTTAAGAAAGGATCAAGTGAAATTAGTGAATAAAAATTGAGTTGTTTTTAGAAAGAATTACATTGATTAAAACAAACTAGTAATGACCTTTTTCCAAGTTGAGAGCACAATTACTTATTTCGAAGAAACAATTAAAAAGTATAATCATTTTCCAAATATGTTTTCCACAAACTCTCTTTTTCCCTTTCGTGTAAAAGCGCTTTGAGCAATCTAGAATAGGTTAACCCACAAACATATAATCATATTATATAATATTTTTATATGAACTTATTATGTAATTTCATTTGTTTTCACTTGAATTTTAGAAATTCTAATATTTCAAGGACTTATTTTCTTATTAATTATATCTGAACAAATAAAACTAAGGCATATAAAACTTTACATGTAAGAGTATTTTTTCTGTCATTTTAAATGTGAAAATTAGCATGATAACTAAAAAAATTCTGTAAGATCCAAGCGTGAACCTTCTCAGTTGTCGTGTAGTAGCTTGGTTTTTATGATTTCTTAGGGACGGGTGGGCCGTTGTTTCTTTCATACAGTAAGTAGTACCTTCGAACAACCATTATCTCTCATTTGGTTGCTCTTCCTCTCCTCATTATTGCTCTCCATCCCAAACAATTCTTTTTAAATAATGCATTTCTTTAAATCGGATTGCATTTAAAGTTTAGTTTTATTTAACAAAAATGATATATTTTATTCAATAAGATGAGATAAGATATTTAAAAAAAAGATCAAAATGTGCTCTATTTATGTAAGAGAGTCTAGCCGTACAACCGGAGTATGAGTTCACATCATAGTTTAAAAAAACCAAATTGAATCGGTTGAACCGAAAATCGATGCTTGAACCAAATTGATTTACTAAATACCAGATAATTAAAAATATCAAAGTGAACCGGATAAACCGAATGATTTTTTCAAAAATTGACGAACCTGAAGGATTTTTCAGAAAATCGTACCATATTTTTTTAATGATAAAAATGATTTTTTTTAAAATTTTAATTCATATTTTTTGATTTATAAAAAAACTAAACATGCAATTTACTTATTAACATCACTATATGTTCATTAAAAAAAAAAAAGAATTAAGATTTGAAATATAAAATTTTTTGTATAAGTGAATGATAATAGTTTAAATTATTTTATTTTATTTTGTTAATTATTATACTAATTAATTTTGTATAGTAAATAATTAAAAAAAAGTTATTAGGCTCATTTATGTATTTAAAACATAGTTATAATTTTATTTTGGTAAAGTAAACTAAAAATTAAGTTTATAAAATTAGTTTCATAAACAGGTGAACTACTAAATCGTTAAATTAGTGCCTCCACCGATTTGTTTCTAAAAGCTATGGCTACAGGGTATTAAGTTATTGACTTCACATCAGAAAAAAAAAATACAAAAAATTCTCAAGTTATTTCACTTGTTCTTAAAAAGAGTTATATTTAAATATTTTTTATTATGATATTATATTTTATTGAATTTGTTATTACATTCTTTTTTATTATATCATAAATGAAAATCCTTGAGATAAAATAAGTAAAAAATTAACTGTTTAAAAATATAATTTTGAATTAAATATGCGATCGATATTAATATCGTCAAAACTCAAATGTAACAAAATTATTGTATGATATACTCAAGCTTGTACTGTTTTACACTTTCATGGGATACAGAATGTATATTGAAATATGAAAAAAAAAAATTAAGGGGGAAAAGTAGTAGACACGCATGAAGGAAATTTATAAAACAATTAGAATAATATAACATATATTTAAAATTAGAGATACATTTATGGATACGATGAAGTTAATCTTTAATTTACTTTTCGAGATATCATAATAAAATAAACAGATACCCCTCTTTTTTCAAATATAAAGTGATTGTTGACTTTTAAAAATTAAATTAAAGCATTTTCACTCTAATTTAACATTATATATATAGTACATATATGTGTGTGTGTCAAAATTAAATTTATAAAAACAAATCTGGAATATGTAGCTTGTCACATTTATGTATTGGTAAAAAAAGAAATTCATATCAGAATACATTGATTATTTTGGGTTGAAATATAGTATAAATATCTTTCCCAAAAATATCATGTGTTTCAAACAAAGAAATATATTTCATTTTATTTAATTACATTAGATCGTGAATTCTAAAATTTGTATAACAAGATTTTAACAAGACTTTCATGAAATAAAACTTGCACTTTATTGTATTTTACTGTAATAATTATTTTACGATCAAAATTAAATCATACAATTTAACAAGAAAACTAAACAACTTTAAAAAAATGCATCAATCTGTTTTTTAACAAATGAAGGAATTATTTTCTTCTGAAGAGAGGGAGTAATTAATTTTATTATAAAAAGAAATAAACATAAAAAGTAAGTAGTAGTTAACCAATAATACTCTGTCGTGGGAGTAATTGCTAAGATGAATGGGATGGATGAGAATGGGACGTCATTGGCATGTAACTTTATTTTAAATTTAAAATCTATTATTGGATCTTCTTTTTTATTTACTTTTTCCCCTTCAATTCACACAGTAAATGGTTTATAACTCGTAAATGGGTATGCTATAGTATTTAACTCTGTGGCGCACTTTGACCGCTTGCAGTCCACATACTTCTCTTTCTTTCTGCTACTACTTTTGTTTAAATTTTTACTCTCTCCCTTTTTTCTAATTTCTTGGCTAGCCCACTCTGATTATTTTTTCTTTTTTTGCTAGTGGAATCATGAGCTGAAGCCGCCCCTCCCCTTCCTCTCTCTCTTTTTTGAGTGATGAATGGTTAAAACTCCATTCTCCTTCTCTCTCCTCTTTCTCTCTCTTCTCAGCTAGCTTGATGAGAGAGTACAAACCCTAACTTAAGCTACCATCATCCATTTTTGCCCAACCATATTCACTAATCTCTTCTCGAAACTATCACCATCATAATCTGTTGCTGGCTTTTTGCTTTCTTCAACTTTCTCTACAACACAAAAAGGATCAAGATAAAAAGGAAAGAGATCAATAAAGAAGCGCAAGAAGTCTTTCTCTTCATTTTTGCAGATCAAGAGAGATATATACATCCATGGGTACTCTTTGAAATTTCCTTCGACAAACCGCATCTTTTGGTTAGTTCCTTTTCAGTTGTTATTACTAAATTTAATTAAGTAGATTTGGCTCTTTTGTTTTCAGATCCTCTTAAATACTACTACTACTAGTAGTAGTAATATTTATGTAGGTAGTAAAGTAAGCAAATCTGTCTGCAGTTTTTGTAATCTCTCTCTCTCTCTCCATATCTCTGTCTACTTACTGCCATAATCTCCTCTTATTCCTCTTCTTCTGTCTGTTGCCAAAATTCTCTGTTCGATCACATGGATTCTGGGAATAGTGGCAGCATACAATCATCAAGCGGCGGCGATGACGACGTTTACGACTCACGCGCCGCCGCTGATTCTTCCTCTTCTTCCTTCATCAACAACCCCATTTTCAACCCCAATTCTTTCTCCTCTCATTCCCAACAACCTTCCCCCATTTTTACCGATAATTACAATTTCCACCCACCCGTTTCTTCTAATCCTTCTTCACGCCCACAAAACCCAAACTCCAACCTCCTCAATCTCGACATGCTCTGGTCCAAATCCCAACACAACAATATTAATCCCTCCGATCAGATCAACAACTCCTTTTTCACCCCTTCCTTTCCCCATCATCAAATCTCAGAAAGCACACCCACTGCCGATCCACCGCCGCGTGTAGGCGGCGGGGGCGTCGTCGGAGGTGGAATTGTTTCAACAGCAGCATCATCATCATCATCAATGGCGAATAACGCAAATCCAACCGATCAGTCGCAAACCCACGTCGCACGAAATCCCAAAAAAAGATCTAGAGCATCTCGGCGTGCACCCACCACTGTACTCACCACAGATACCAGCAATTTCCGAGCCATGGTTCAGGAATTTACCGGCATACCTGCTCCCCCATTCACATCATCCTCACCATTCCCGAGGACCCGACTCGATCTCTTCGGCACACCCTCCATCAGATCTCAACCACCACAACCATACAGTCACCACCATCTCCTCCGGCCATTCGCCCAGAAAGGCCAACCCCCATTACCATTCATTTCTTCATCATCATCTTCTCCGTCATCTCTCTTAAACATTGACTCTAACGTAATATCTCCTCAACTTGTTTCCAGAAATACCAACAACAACATCAACACATCTTCACCATCTGAATTAGGCCTTTTGAAGCAGCCTGGTAACAATTCCAGTACTAATCAACTCCAAATTCAAAACCCCATCTTATCATTTCAATCATTCCTTCAACCTTCCTCCCC
>CM025784.1:34791918-34843385 GCA_014636745.2 Centella asiatica | reverse complement strand
TATATATATATATATATATATATATATATATATATATATATATATATGTGAGTAATAACTACAAAGACTAACCTTGTCAAAATAAATCTGTTACGGTAATAATAAAGATTATAGCAAAAGATTATTTAATTACTTATTAATTTGGAAAATAAAAATAGCCAATAATAGTAGTAATAAATTGGAGTAAATTAATAAATTGAAATGAAAATCAAACGAGGAAGCCGGGAAGATACGTTAAGGAGGGTTGTTGGCGAGATTTGGGGAATCGTTAATTAGGCGCCGCAATCTCTCTTATACAATTCAAATGTATTTTCTTCCTTTCTTTCTTTTTTTTTGGGTTTTGTGTTTGTTTTCTTTTTAATATTGAAAGGCTCGTTTCTCAATACACCATGTTTTAGATGGTGACGGTGGTAGTGTGAAGGTACACTTTATTTATTTATTTATAACAATTTTTTTTAAGTGACGTCTTTCACAAGATTGCATTGTACGTTATGGCAGCATTTATATTCAATTTCCATGTTGTGGGGTATTTCATCATCAATATTCCTGCATTTATATTATATTATTCTCGTTTTAAAATATATGATGTTTGGTTTTTACACATATTTTTATATAAAAATTAATATCTGTTAAATATTTAATTTTTTAAAATAAAAATTAAAAATTAGAAATATTTTAAATGAAAATTAATATTATATAAAAATTATAATTATATAAAATATTTATCATATACTAAATTTCACTTAAAATTACGTTAAAAAGAGAGAGTCAAATTTCATCTATTTTGAAATAGGGATAGTATAAATTTTGAGTACTGCGTTTCATTTATGACGTCTGTTTCCTCTCTCTTTCAATTAATTATAGTAATAGAAAAAAAATACATTAAATAAAAAAGAAGAAATTATGTACCTAAGGTCAAGATTTTCCATCATTACACCGATGGCCGAACTGAACTCTATCTTGTCCGAAGTACAACCACAAAAATATAGCAGATGTAACTTGCCTGGTATTAGCAGAAAAAACTTACCTGGTTCATTTATTCTTGGTGCCAATAGATATATGCTCGTCCAGTGTTTTGCAGCAATTATGATTTCTGAATGCAACTTATTGTATTTTGTACGTTCCATAAAATAAGTTATATTTGAATTTTTAACGATTTCTTCAATTATTAAAATAAGTTATAGTTAAATTTTTGACGATCTTTTCAATTATTTTTAGGATCGGAGGGTGTCGATCTTGTTTCATATTTATTACAGATAAACTAGTTATAAAAGTTATACTTGTCAATAGTTGATGTGATTTTGGATTAGCTCCTCCCTCCTGTGATTTGGGGATGGTTTACTCTTTTTCAAATAGTATACTTTTTAATAATTTTTGGTTGTGTTGGTGCCCTAGAAATTCATAAATTTCTTGCAATATGAGATTTAATGTCGGAACTGTTATTTGAATTTTACTTTTTATTAGTGCCGTTGAAAAATCTGCACCTACAGGATTGCATTCTTAGTCACATGATACTCGTTAATATTGTATGCTTGATTAATTATTACATGTTAAATAATAATTTTTTTATTAATTTTTTTTATAAATATTCAACTAATAATGATAACGTAAGAAGATATTAATAACAAAAATTTAAAAATATACGGAGTAAAACTTTATAGAGCAAAAAAGAAAATAACTATGAAACTTAATTACTTGCAACGGCACCTTGTTTTCCGATACACTCCCTCTATGAAATTCAATATTCTTGGGGATCTGTATTCTTCTAGATCAGTATGATTTGGTAAAAAATATTCGTATACAGTACAATTATTTTTTAACTCTTCTTTAACATGTACAATGTTACTATCTATTTAACAAAATTATAAAATCGATTCAATGTTACTATCTATTTAACAAAATTACAAAACAGTATTAGATAGTAACATATTAACATGGTAATATAAACTGCATGAGAAAAGTTCAAACATACTCAAACTGCATGGTATATTTTTTAAAAGACCACACTGACCGTTAATTTTCTGTTATATTTAATAGTTGAATTTTGTTATCCTAATTCTTATTTGATAATGCATACATTTAATTTATTTATGATAAACTATATAAATTCAGAAGAGACATAAGAAAAGTGCAATAAGTATTTCTACTTCTATTTTTTTTCTTTTTATGTTTATTTTTGTGTTGCAATCATGTATATTTCTTAAGTTGCTAGCTAGTACATGAAGCTGTAGAGGGTAATGAAAAAGTAAAGGTAGCGTGGGTATGGCGGAGCAACTGTCAGCAGCAAGTGAGAGAGAAGCAGTGATGTAATGCAGGAGACATACATATATATCAATATCCAACATTAAAGTTATTTCATAAGAGCTGAGAGAGTATTTCATATAATTATATAGGACAATCCGAGGAACTCAAATCTCAAACTATTGATCCAAATTCAATGGAATCCCCTCAAATCGTCCAAGCCTGTATTTTTGTTTTTGTGACCACCAGGACCATTTACTTCTACATATATTTATGCCCATCTCTCTCTCTCTCTCTCTCTCTCTCTCTCTCTCTCTCTCTTCATATATTTGCACGTACGTAGTATATATAGTAACCTTTCTTCTACTGGAAGTCATGGTGGAACAAGCTGTAGTAAACCCTAAATGGTAACTCAGCAGCTGACAAGAAATTTCACTTCCCTTTCTTGAAGCTTAAGTTCCATATTTTGTATCAAAGATTTTAGCAGAGTCGATCATATTTAGGAGGGATAAATTAAGAATACGAGGATAAGATAAGAACTTTTTTTCGGATGATGAACAAATTGGTCCAAGAATATTTACACATATAAGAAAATTCTAATAAAGTGAAATTTATCCTTTGTTTTTTTCTTTTCATTCACTCAGATCCCAAAAAAAAAAAAAAAAAAAAAAACGAAGCAAGTGCGGAACAAGAATGTTGAGGTAGATGCTGTCAAAGCCATTGCTTTCAGTGTACAAGTTTATTACCATCAATTCTTTTGCATGTACGAATTCCGAGCACTTTTTCCTGAAAAATGGCCGAGGAGAACAAAATAGTATGTACTTGCTAGCTAGGTTATGGTCGTTATGGAGAATGTAAAACCAAAAAATTTGAACTTGTATGTAATTATTTAAAAAAGTCATTTTTTTTAAATTAATGTACCGGAGTTTATTACTACTCACCCAAACATTGGATGATAATTACTCTGGCTAACAATTAGGTCTTAAAAAATTTATTTAAGTTCAATATGGTAGGTATAAAATTTAATTAAAAAGGAAAGAAGAAAAAGATGAAAAGAAGAAAGAGCAGGGGACATAAAAAGTGACACTCCATCAATTTTTACAAAGTGGGGAACTTTACTCAATAGGCGATATCTATGATCTTAAAGGCCTTAATCTTTTTGATGTCATTGAGTGATGGATCATATACTTTTTCCACTTTAAAATCTAGCTCTATAGTATATGTATATGTCTCTCACCCTCGGTTTAAATTTTATAATAATGGTACCCATGATGCATATGGTGGGAGAGTACTAGACCTAGAGTTTCCTTTTAGTTTGTGATATAACATTTCAATCATTTTTCCAGTGGAAAGATTTTATAATAAAATGAAATGAAGTGCATCGGATTTGGTAAAACACTCTTTTGTAAAGTAGGTGAAAATTGTCGCCCTCGATGTATTGTATCATCTCCCATTTTATATAATTTACATTAAAGTAAAATGGACTGAGAGAGTATATTTTAATGTTTGATGTCTGAGGAATGGATATTCGGTTCTAAACTCATTAAAGCCTTAAGAACAGTATTCCCAAGTTATTTCACAAAAGAATTATATTGTATAATTTTTTAGTAGAATGTTATATTTTTTAAAATTTGTAACTATAATCTTTTGACTATTTCAAGAAATTTTTTTATAATTTAAACATATAATTCTTTAGCGCACATACATAATATTTATCAAAAATTCAAATACATATCTTTATTGTAAAACCAAAAGAGCAGATTTTATGATGAATTGCAGCTGTTATATATAGGAGGAATATTATCTGACTCCAAGTGTCACATTAAATCTCTAATTCTAAAGTTGGAGGGTACAAACTTATGTTTCCCGCAAACGAAGAGAGATAAATACCTTTGTAAAAGTCTATCATGTCCGATTCAATTAATCTTTCATTGTGGTCTGGAGCAGCTTTATGTTGTTCGGTATCTGATTGTGACTCAGTTTTGTATAATTTTGATTTACTATAATTTATTTTTATTAATTTTCTTTAAGATATTTCATTAATTGTTTAAACGAGACTAACATTTCTTTTTGTTGGCAAAAAGTTTAAGTTAATAGAAGACTCTTTAAATAACTTTCTTTTTTTCTTTTTTGTGATAAAAAATGTAAGTGAAATAGATTTTTTTAATTTAGGGTCAAAATATATCACGATCAGTATATTTTAGAGTTTATAATAAGACGTGCAGATTATTTATTAAGAAGCACGTCAACTGAGACTTGAAAACTCAATTTTATGGAAGCATTTACCAAGTCATAACAGTTAAATCAATCTTCATCCATTGGTTATACCCCTTTGAATGCTTATGGCAGTAGTTATAGATTACTAATGAAAGAGATTATTAATTATTATTTCTTTAAGGAGAGGCCAGAGAAAGGAAAGAAGTGTTTCCATGGGCTTTGTTTTGTTTTGAGTTGCGGAATAATTTGTAGCTTTACGCATAAAATGGTGGCCCATGTATGACAGTAAAATAGGCTGGCTGTTAGCAATGATGGCTCTTGTCTTTTAAACTCTCTCATCTCTTCTCAGCCCACAGAATGTGCTACTGACAATCACTGCAAAACCGCGTCATACCCCCTGAAAACCACCCTCCCCCCTCTCTTTTCCTCCCCAACTTACCATTCAATATAATATATTTTGGGCAATGAGATAAAAGTAGGATAACTTTTTTGGCACACCCATTGAAATTTGAAACTCGAAATAAAGAAGCTTTCGGTCTCTTGAAAAGTTCCCTTTTAACTATTCAATTCATCTGGGGGGAAAAGTTTATTATGCGTTTTGTATTTTCATGAGATTGCAAAAAGTCGAAATATGGGTTTTCAAATTTATTTTTCAATATAACTTCGTTCATTGTTTAATTCAAGTTGAGGAGACTTAATAAAAAATTGGCAAAGATGAAAATTCTAATGACAATGTCTTTACCATTCTTTGGGACCATGTCTCTCACATTACATATCTCCACATTTTATAAGTTGGAGTGCCACTTATTGAAGTGGGAGTATGCTAATTTGTTAAATTACGTGGCAAGATGCAACCGTAAGCGGTAACATAAAAAAGTTATACAAACCTCAACATAGTGATATATGCATGTTATTCTAAAAATATCACATCTACAGAATATGATAAAATAAAATGGAGATGGATAACAAATGCGGAGTACTTATTTCACAAATACGAGGAAAATAGAATTTCGGCTTGATGTTGTAACGTGCAGGGAGAGAGTTGGAGAAGGATGCATGAGCATGGGGCAATTAATGGGAGTCCGACTATCAGCCTCCTTGACCTGACCCTTTAAAGGCCCCGCCCGTCGTTGTTACCCGCTTACAGCCCATCCAATGATCCGACTTATCGGACTTTCGCTTATCATCACCTTTATCACATCAATCACCTCCAATCACATGTATGGTGCCACTTGACATTACATGCATGCATGACGATACGCAGTCTCCCCTCAGAATAACTCGCCATCGTTCACTCCAACCAATGAGACCCCCCCTCCCTCTAGTTTTCTCCTTAAGCCAATTGTTGCATCACCAGAGTCAGACGATCGGTCAAGCGTATCGAGTATCCTCTAACTCCACTGACCTAGTGTAATTATTCTCTAAATTCTACCCTACTTTAGCTCATTAGAGTCATTCACCCCTACAAACACTTACTCTTACGCTGGATAGATTTGAGTGCAATTCTCGTCGCCATTAACGGTGCTATTTGTGCAGATCTCTCACAGTTAGTGATGATTCGTCTCATCCATTCCAGCTGGACCGACCTAATCCTATATCTTTGTTAGGCCATTTCATAACAAACAAATATTGAATTAATTTGAAATTAATAAAAATAGTGAGAGAATTAAAAAATTCAAAATAAAATAATTTAACCGTTGAAATTTGAAATCGAATGTATCACACACATCATCCACAAACTTAAGCAATAAAACAAGATGATGAAATTAAGACGAGAACATACAAATCAAAAACACGAAAATTTATCCTAGTTCACCTAAATTCGGGTTTCCTCCAATCTGTCTAAATATTATTCCTATTAATCTAAGTTTTCTACAAAATACAATTATGGTGGAATATCTCATACTCCACTAATCTACCTTGTAAATTTTCAATAGTTAGATAATATCATGCATCTCCTTGTGAGAGACCCTCATAAGAATGATAAAAACTCTCATTTATTGTGATATTCACATAAACTATTATATTTATAAACCCTTAACATAATGTTAGAAATTCAAAATGAATTGGAAATTACACCAAATCCAAATCATATACGAAAATCTATTCTGATTATGAATAAAAAATAAAACTTATCCCAATAGGAAATAGAAAACATATTCCTAATTGGAAATAGATAATGTTAAAGTATAGGTCAATCCCAACATTCTTCCACTTGGTGAATACTTTACATACAACATAACAATAATCGCAACCTAATTTTCAAGACATTGAACATTAGATATACGCCACCAAAATTCCTCAATACTATCAACCATAATAATGAAGTTCACATAACCTACTTTTGTATCAACTATCACCAAGCGAACAAACCTTACTCACACTCATTCAGGAGTCCCAATTGACTTGCAAACAACTATGTTGAACATCTTTAAAATTCCTTTAACATACTTCTTCTGTCCAAATCTGAGTTATCTTTGTAATCGATCTTTTAGAATATGTCACTTGACATACACATAAGAATCATCTTGGCATCGTATAAATCCAACCTGTTGAACAAATTAGTCAACCATTTGATAACACATCCGAAAAAATTGTTCCAACCAATGCAAAGATAGCAATAACTTGAACACCAAATTTTCCTCTCCAATAACAACAAATCTCTTTGATTGCAACACATGAATTTTCTCCAATGTCAGCTTGGCCACCAATGAGAAGATTTTTTTAGCATAAGAAAGACAATCTATCTGAGAATCTTTTCCCACCAAATTCTTTATACTTTCTTTCATCTTCCCATAATCCATTATTTTCATCATCTCTTTGTTCTCCAAATAGACACTCCATCCATCATAATTTTCGTAATCGCTAAGTCATTTACGATGAGAAGTCGTATGAAAAGAGGTAATCGTGTCAAAATACCACACATCATAATTGAATTGTGCAACGCATACCACAACTAAGTATAAATTTATGGTGTTGTCATCCTTGCACTTGGAATCACTTTTGTCCTTAGTCACTTTGTTGATACAATATTTCTTTCCATGACCAAGCTCTTAGCACTTTTAGTATTACATCTTTGACCAATCAATGCCCATTGCTCTCCCACATGATCTAGATCTACTAACATTACGCCTTACATTCTTATTTTGATATCTGCATTTATTCTCCACCAAAGGGTCCTTACCTTCATAAAGATTTTTCAACTTCATCCAAAAGTCTTTTGTGGTCTTCTCCATAGCAACTTCCATCAAAACAGTATCTGTAAGGCACAAACGAATCAACCTTTTTGTTTTGCAATCTAAACACTCTCACTCTGTGATTTGATCATTTGTCATCGCCTCTGTTACATTAGAAGAACAACCATCGTTGTTATACGTAACAATTATCGGCTTAATATTCTCAATCACATCCCGCAAATCTCATTCAATAAGAAGAAAAATAAATTTGAATTTCTATGATTCAACGTTCTTATCGTTTAATTTCTTAATCTCAAACTCCAAGTTATAAAAGTACGATATCTTTCAAAATTCAACAATGAATCCTAAGAACTCTGTCACGCATCAATCTCTAGATACCAAATGATCAGAATGAGAGTTTAACAAATATCAAACTGTAATAAAAGAAATAATTCAATTATAGAAAAAGAAAATATTATGACCCAATATACAAGTTATTAATTAAATGTTTTAAAAATAATTTAGATAAATTAAATGGTTAAATTTGCTATAAAAATAATATTATAAATTAGTAAAATTTTCAAACTAGAAAAATAGCGTAAATAGACCAAAGCAAAACCCGAGAAGAAGAGAGAGGGGGTGGAGGTCTTTCCGGTTCGACCCATTACGAGAGGTGAATCCGTGCTGATGAGCGGTATACGTCATTGTTGGGTCGGTGTATTGAAGATAGGCGTCAGTGATCTGGTGAGGGAAGGAGCAGGTGTTTAAGTTGTGGGTGTGGGGTCCACTAAGTGAGATAGCTATTCCTCACCGTATATATGGACAACTTTATACTAGATTACTACTAGTATTGTATCTGCACACACAAAAAATAAATAATAAAAGTGAAGGATTTTGATCATCCAAATTTCTCATATTTATTATTGGAAATGCATAATATCAATATTACTCTCTCTCTCCCCTTTGAGGATTTTGTAAATATAACAATCTCCGACACCCCTAAATGGTCCAGCTGTGCCAAGACTACATAGGTTTTTAGAAAAACTACATACATGATATTTAGTGCAAGTTAAATTAACTCTTTGGCCATCTAAAAATCTATTTAATTTTACTTAATTTAAAATATACTTAGTTTATTATTTATTCTCTCAATTTTTGAGTAACACTAACACCAAACCTATTTGTTTTTGTTATCATTCCTCTTACGATTTGGTTAGTATTCATTTAATACTAATTTTAATCATAATGTATTATATTTTAGGTAAATAATATACGGGGTATTTGATATGAGAATAAAATATTTTATAAATATTAGACATCATATGTACATGCTAAAATTCAAGTTTGAATTTGAAGCCCGATTACCATTCGACTCGAATTAGATCTAAGTAATTAAAATTCAAACCGAATTGAATTCGAGCATAAGTTTTGAAAAATAATTTAAATTTGGCACGAATAGAAATAAGAATTTTATCTTTCAAATAAAATTTGAGTAAATAGCTTGTACTCAACTCGTGCTCAGATAAAAAAATCCATCTAGCTTCGTCTCTGCCTAAAGCCAATTCATTTTTTCTTACAGCTTTCAAAAGAATATTTAAATTATTACTCCTATTATTTATTATTTTAAAATTAGAGATAAGTTTTAATTTTTTAAATTAAACAAATAAACGATGCATTAATATTAGTTTAATTTAGTTTACTGAACATAATTGTACGTTATAAACTTACAATTTCTTACCAAAATTTTTAATCATAACATAATTTACATTCAAAGTTTTATAAATTACATTAAGGTTGAAGGTTAATATATTATTTATGACTCATAAAATCAAAAAAGACCTCTATTTTTAAAACTAGAAAGTAATAAAAATTGCAAATCTAACCTTTTTTTATTTATTAAAAAGGTAATAAACTGTGGATATTTACGTAACATGCAATAACATTATTCACAAAATCATAAAATAATTTATTTGTCACTTATATTTTAGAATAATCCATGCAATCTTTTCCTAAAGTTGATCGGATATACTAGTCATTATACCAGTGAAAAACACGAGTTTGTTAATAAAATTAAGAAAACATTTGTCCAAATCTTTGTTATACTTTTATAATTATAATCGATAATCAACAATAATTATAATACAACAATCATACAATTATTTTACTTTTTTTGAAATCAAATAAACTATAATGTTTATGTTTAACTTGATCTCATAATTTATTAAGATTTAATATTAATTAACACTTTAAATCGATTAAAAAAATTATTAAATTTTAGTAAAATGATATTTTAAATTGAATCTATTACTGGATAAAAGAAAGAGTAAACTAATATTTCGGCACTTTTGTCAACTCAATTCAAGTTTACGTATAGTACAATTTGTGGCGCACGCTAAAAAATATACTCTTTCCCGTTCATAGTAACAGTCATTTTTTTTTATTTTTTTGTACGTAAATTTAAGTAATGTCTTTTATATGTTAAATATTTTATTTTACTGAAATTTTTTATTCATATTAATTCTTATATTAAATATTTTTTATTATTAAGTTTTTTAAAATTAAATAAAATATTTAATATATAAAAAATATCACACATAAATTTACGTATAAAAAATCAAAACGATCATTATCGTGAATTAAAGGAATAAAAAATAAAAGTCATCAAACCATTGATCTTATACATGGAAAGTTAAGATTTGGCTTTCTTCATATATCGAAGAAAATAAACGTGGAAGACCGTGTACGTATAAAGTAAGGTTTTTTTTTTATCCTATTAAAAAATTATATTATCTAATTACAATGGGGAGGAGATTTGAACGCTTAAATCTTATTATCTATTAAAATGGGGAAGAAAATTTGAATTCTAGTCTATTGCCAAAAAAATGATAAATTTTACCATGAGAATTAATGCTCCCGTTCAAGTTTAAAGTAAGTTGATATCTCATTATTTGAATTTTCCAACCGCATATATGAAAAGAATATAAAACGATGTAAAATCAAAAAACACATTATTTTATATGATTTAAAATTGTATATTTAAAGATTTTATAAATAAATAAATCATAGTGTATTAGAGATAAGATTGTTAGTGATAATAATAACTACCCACAGATAATTACAAATATCACTTGTGATAATTATTTAGATAATAGACTTACAATTTAGTTATCTACATTAGTCAAATATATAGACCTTTTTAAATTTTAATTCTTTGATTTAGTGAATAATATTCTGCTTCTATATTACAAATCTCTCATTTTTTATTTCCTATTATGTATGTTAATATAATCATTACAAATATTACAAATCTTATATAGTTATAAAAATTGTAATACACAATTTTATATAAAAATTTGTATTCCCTCGTCATTTTACTTGTTCTTTTACATATGTCCTTGGAGCATTTGCAGCAATTTCCTTAAACTCGATCTCGTTTATTATATTTAGAGAATTTAGATGAAAAATTAAGAAAAAAAAAATGAATTGTACTAGTATCTCTATTTTAAAGTTAGTTTAATGATTGTGAATAATGTTTTTTTTAAATTATAATATCACTATTCACATTCATCAAAATTATATTATTATTTTATCCTACTTAATACTATTTTATAATCTAACATTACTAATCTATATATCTATACACACACACTCTTTTATATTAAAATATTATATATATATATATATATATATTTATTTATTTTATTAATATTTTTTAAATTCAATAATACCATATATTATATTAATTAATTAATACAAAATATTAATGTATATACTATTATAATTTGTATTATATTAATAAATATTATATTATAATATATAAAACTAATATATAATATATTAATATTAAATTAATATTATTTATATATAGTTATATTATATGTTATAATATATTAAAATATGAATTATAATGTACATTATTATATTATCTATATGTATTTATATTTTAATATTACATTATAATTATTTTATATAGGTGATATATATAATAAATTTAATATATTTTTATATAATAAATATTAATGTATAAAATGTATTATCTATTAATTAAATGATTAACAAATGTAAATAGTAAAAATTTAAAATATTATTATTTTATTATGATATATTATATATTGAAGAATCTAGTGCAGATAAAAAAAAATGGAGAATGCATATATGTATAAAAAATTGTATTTGATTATGTAAAATAGAAAATATATGGTGAATGACCTTAGGTTACAACATATTTAATTACGGAAAATCTATCATGTGCACCTAATGCACAAAATAAATATTATTAAATACATAAAAATCTAATTAGATTCTCTTGGAAAGAAATAAACTTGTCATTAAATACATAAAAGTCTAGTTAGATTCTCTTGAAAAGAAGTAAACTTGTCATTAAATACATAAAAGTTTAGTTAAATTCTCTTGGAAAGAAGTAAACTTGTCATTAAATATATAAAAGTCTAGTTAAATTCAAGTAAACTTGTCATTAAATACATAAAAGTCTAGTTAGATATCTCTAGAAAAAAAGTAAATTCAACAAAAATAATATCGACCTGTTAAACAAAAATAATCTAAACAAATAAAGTAAGTAATTAATATTTTTTATTTCGTACATAAGTGCACAGGATAGTAAAACCCATTTAATTAATATTACGTGAATTAAGTCATCCGGCATATACATCATAGTGTCATCACTCTTGCTCCAAAATATCCCGGGAGTGAGCACCAAAATGGATGTTACATACTGAATCTGAATGATCGATCTGTTGGTGATGATAGGCGTGGTTGTCAGCCTATGAGACAGAGTTGACGCATTAAATAAAGTTGTGGTCCAACATTTATAAAGTATTTCCATATATTCAATAAATAGATTCTCTGTAATTCTAGGGATTCTCAATTTTATTCCAAAAATTAATATAAATAATATAATATAACTCATGTGGATCATTTTTTTTTAATCACGGCATATTATTTAAAGTTATTTTTAAATAATATTAAGAATTAGTGGAAGTGCAAATATTTATTTTACAAATTAATGTGCCGAGACCTACCAAGCAGCAGTTTGCAATACAATTACACCGATAAAATATGTTCAGATCCTTCTTCATTTCTTAGATGTGAAACTAATTTAAAAATACTAATATGAAATTCAAAAACTTAAACCACTACATAAAGGTTATAAAATTCTACATTTCACATATTTGATTAAAGTTAAATATTTTATGCGTCGAAAACAAAATTAAAAAAGCATATGTTTTTTTGCAGCATTCCTTAATTCTTTTAGAATTCTCACATTCTTAATAGGATTTTAGTTCAACTCAATAATAAAACTGTAATATGACACATAAAATAATTTAAAGACATATTATATACGGTGTATTATATTTTGTAACAATAAAATTGCACCCGTACATCATATGTCAACTAATGGTCCCCTCCATTAACGAGTCATTATGGTTGCTACATTATACATAATTATGGTTATTTGAAAGATTAGTTTCTAATTCGAATTACATTGACTTTTTATATATGACCTTTAATTTTTTTCTTAAAAGAAAAAAAAGAAAAAATTGTTGAAGTCTAATTCCTGCAACCATAACCAAAACTATCTACTCCGTATTCAATTCTACTGAATTTATATTAATTTTTTAATGTATTTTTTATTCAGCTCTTTCCTGATTGGAGTAAATTGAGTTACCGAAACACCAACAACAGTAGGAAATTTTCGATTTTAGATATATATTCCACTTGTCGACGTCCGCAATCCCATGGTATAAATATATTGTCAGAATTTTCTTTTTGCTATATAGATCGAGGTGTATTTTTGTTATCAAATTATGTGGTATTTAATTATTTATTAATAGCACTAATAATTTATTGTACGAAAAAGTTCATGTTTAAAATGATATTTCTATTATGTTGCATAGTGATTGCAATTTTCGATTAATCAATTTTAAGGAGAAATTGAGGTAATTGAAGTAGTAAAACAAATATTGCAAATTTAATACCTCCTCCATTTTATAAAAATAGCATTTTAGACTTTAATTTTTTTTTCTTATAATAAAGAACATTTTACATATTCCTATAAATTTATTACTTATATTTCTAAATTATCCTTGAGTGACTTATTAGGGTGATTATAACAATTTCTCTCTCTCTCTCTCTCTCTCTCTCACACACACACACACACACATATATATATATAAAGCACCGAATTCTCCAAAATTTATATCATGTTTTTCTTCTCTTATAAAATGCTTAAAAGAGATTTAAGTAGTTTGTTTTTTTCTTGTAAAATAAATAAAAATTCAATGTTAAGAAAATCTACACTTCTACATCACTAGAATTATTCACATGATTAAAATATTTTTTTTTCTCATTTTAATTTAGTTACATAAAGTATAAATGACCTAAAATTTTATAATATATAATAAATAAATATAGACTTATTGTTAATGAAAACAATATCTCTCTCGCAACTTTATAATTACCATATCGTACTATTAAGAATGCAAAATTTATGAAAGTGGGTGTCTTTTTTTTTTTCCTTTCCAAATTTAAAATTTATGGATATTTTGTTTTTAACCTTTTAATGAAAACTATGTTTTATATTTAGAATTAAATTGTAGAAACTCAATAAATTATCCAATTTTTTCATATTTATATTTTGGTATAATTAAAATTATGTAAAATAAATTATGTTAAAGGTTATACAGTTCATTGGAGTAATTAGAAAAATGAATAATGAAGAATAAGTAAGAACATAAATTCTTATTGTGACTCAAAAAGTATGACAGGTAGTGTATTTAGTTATAAATTATAATAACATACATAACATATACATCAAAATTATTAAATCTAAAATTTTAGAGTAATAATTAATTAAATCTCACTTTCTAATTTTATTCATCCGTAAAAAAATGTAGCAGAACGATTTAAGTTTTCAACTTTCATTACTTAATTTTCGTAATGTTTATTAATTCATCATGTTCTGCCTTATAACAAGACCAGATTATATAAGAAATTAAATTTATTGCTATTTTAATTCAACAACCACGATTGACACATATACGAAAAAAAATTATAAATTTATGTGTGTAGCACGGGATTAATGGCTAGTTCTTCTTATTTGTGTCACATCCGTTTTGTTTATACAATTATTTTTTTTGTATGATTTGAATGAAGGGTAAAAATATTAAGTTATCAAAATTTTAGCCTAAATTTTAATTTTTTAATACGGATATAGTAATCACACTGTTTTCATCTTTTTCCTTATTATTGATCGGTAAGGATACATTTCACACATTAGTTGACTATATTTAAGAGAGATTATATAGGAAATTGTAATTCTTTACGGTCTTTTGTTATTTCCATGTACTATGGTGCACTCTTAATTCTTTAAAACATATTGTACACATTTTTATGAAGAAAATCTGAGACCCACCTATAAAGAATAACAAAAAATAAAATAAAAAACGGCATGGATATAATAACGTCCTTTCTCTATAGGATGCTACCCCCAATATTTAATGGATTCAAGTTTTAATGAATTGAGCAAACTAGCTATAAGTTTTCCTTCGATTTAATTATCACCCTCGTTTAGGAGTGATCCTTGCTCCATTTAATATAACGTCCTGTACTTGATTCGTGAAAACATTGACCACGTATACAAATTAAATTTAAAAAAATATTGTAACAAAAAACAAAAAAAGAAGAAGTTATTTTCCATTTTCCTCCCAATATATCCTCCTCCGAACGTTCCAGATATTGTAGTTTGTATTCAATATTATGTTCTCTTCAATCTATTATCTATTCCTATTATAAATTTAAAAGCATAAATTAATTTTTTTTGTTATAATTCCACACATTTTTTTCGATGTTACCCTCTTTAAATTTTGTTTTATTTCATTATTATTCTTTCCTAATCCATTTATACTTTCATTAAATACTTGTTAGGTATAAATGATAATGATACTTAGAGTTTTGTTTGTGTATCTGTACATACTCAGAATATTCTATAAATCTAAGTATATGCACATATTTTGCATCCACCGATGGCCAACTTAGTCATCAGGGGATGGATTATTTTACATTAGACAAGTCAAAACTTCTAAAGTACTTGATAGTGAAGAGAGATGTCTGTTGTTACTCAAAAATACTTAAGTATTTCGCACATCAGACATTACAAACAAAATCAACAAAGATTCAGTGATTAAGATCGTCAAGGGAAACCCATCAAGAGATGACAAAGGCAGGGAAATACATCAAGGTATGACAGTGGCAAGTCAAACTCATCAGAGGGAATGCATCACGGCATGACAGTGACATGTCAACCTGTTAGGGTAACTCGTCAGGGTATGGCAGTGGCAAGTCAAACTCATTAGGGGGAACGCGTCAGGGCATGACAGTGACATGTCAATATGTTAGGGGAACTCATCAAGGTATGACAGTATCAAGCTAACCTGTCAGGGAAACCCATCAGGGGGAATACTTAGCACTGTGTCAGTGGATGCTTTGAGTCTTAACGTCAGGAGATCAAGAAGCACTCGGATAACTCAAGTGAAGTTTGAAGCACTGATCGAGTCTTATAGAGGACTTGTCATCAGGAGATCCAGAAGCACTGATCAAGTTTACATCAGGGCTTGTCATCAGTGGACAGTTATGACTACATACATTTGTCATCAGGTTTTACACGTAAATCAATGAAGGTTGTTACAAAAGCAAGAGATATAAACTGGAAAGATATTTCTTGAAGTTTGGTGGTCCAATAACAACTCTCCATCATTAAATGCACGCAGATCAGGGGAAGAAAAAGAAGCAAGAAAAGCAATAGCAGTCTGACACATCATTCCTAAAGGACATCGATGTGACAAATATGCGGCTAAGTTGAAAAAAGAATCACCTCCAAGCACGTGGGTTCAACTACTGATTTTCTATATATGTAAAAGAGTTCTCATTACACAAAAATATATACAACGGATCAACCAACAAAAAGAAACACACAAAAACACTAGAGAAGTTTTGAAACATTTTTGTGAGAAAATATTCAAAGAAGTATTGTAGCTAGTGAGTGTGAAAGAGAAGTTGTAACTCGTTACAGAATTTATAGCTGATTAATCACATTTTCAGAAAAACTTCAAGTTTTAATACAACTATTTTAATTTGAATGTTTGTGTGTTCACTTTAAAGTCATTATAGTTTTTATGATATTGTAGTTATTTGTATCAGTGCTTAACATGTTTTTTAAAGATCGAAAAGTTTTAAGTATTTATATTCAACCCCCCCTTCTACAAACACTTGAGTCTATTTTGTTCTAACAATACTCATAATTAACTTTTACTTTCTTCATTCCTACTTCTATTAAGAGTTACGAAATTCATAATTAAAGAATTTTTAAATAAAATATATGGATATAATATAATAAATAACTTTATATGCATGACTAATGGAACTATAGACAAAACATTAAATGCGATATTTGATAGTTTAATTAATATCATTATCATAGCTATTTAAAATTAATTCCATGAAATAAGTATGACAATTGTTAAGTGTGTGTGTATATATATATATATATCTAAACATTATAAATTATACAAATAAAATCAATGTTTCAATTAAAATTAAATCATTTGACTCAAAATATTATTTATTTTATTAGTTAAACTATTTTTGTGCAGATATTATATTTTTTGGGCTACTAACTTTTATCATCATTATTTCGTTATAGTTATTATAATTACCATCTTCAATTATGATCAATTAAATTGTGATTTGTTTGATTAGGTTTATTTGTTTAATAATTGTCTGATAGATTATGTTATATGTATTAATTATATTTTTTTTAGTTAGTAATTGTTAAGATTTACCATATATTTTAATTTTATTGTCTAAGTAGTTTGTAATTTTAATATGGTTTAAAAACATGTTCTCTAATAATATAAATGTTTCAAATATTTTTTTATCTTTTATTTGTTGTATGTTTTCTCTAACTTTGTATTTGGAGGTCTGAAATATGTTTTCAAATGTATAATTAACATAATATCTATAATATATATGAGTAAGTGTAAGATAATATATTTTAATTAGAGTTTGAATTATAAATTATGTTGACTTCATTTCAATTTAATTAAATTTTTTAGCACAACTCGAACAAATATTAATGAATAATCTAAAATATTGTGATAGACATCGTATCCATTACAATTCTTAAGTAATATATTTTGTTATCTTTTTTTTTTCTTTTAAATTCTATTATCAAGATTATAAGTTCTTCTTTTATTAATATTATAAGTTCTATGTGATGAAATTATTAATGAATATGATATCATTATATTGATAATAAAAATAGAAAAATATATATTAAATAAAAATAAAAATATATGTGATCGAATTTGAATTTACAAAATTAGTTTGACTTGGTGAAATCATGAAATTAGTAATACTTGATATATGTGCTAAAATATTTTTGTATCATACGATCAAAATTAAGTTAATTCATACAAATTTAATATTAAACAACAATTAAATATAATTTTATTAATTTAAAATATAGAAAATATTAAATTATAATTATTAATAAAATAAAAATAACTTGTGCCTTACACAAGTTGCAAGTTAGTTTATTTTAATATAAATTTTAGAGATCTTAAATTAAATTAAATTAAATTATTAAAATTTAAATCGGTCCCAACGAAATCTACAAAGTCTTGGGGAGATGTATGGATCATGAGTAATAAATTTACTCCCAACGACTTTCCCATTTGGAATTAATTAATGTTGTGGTGTAAAGACTCTTAAGGGTGACCTACGGAGTCGTTTTCTACTTTATGAGCACTAGATGATCGATGTTGATCGAGAATGATTGTAATCTTAACAACAGAATAGTTCAATTAAATATGTACTCTCATGCAACTTAAATAAGCTTGAAAAACGTATGTCCATGTTTATTTAAAGTTTTAAGCAAAAGAATTTACTTACTTTGTGGGTTAAAGTAACCAATTGAGTTTGTCGTTGGTCGGTTGAAAAGAAAATATGTCTTAACAATTTTATTTGTTTAAAAATTAGAGATATTTTTTTTCATGTTATATTATTTATAAATTTATAAATTTTCTTTTTGTAATATAAATTTATAAAAATATCAGAAAATAAAAATTTGTATTTAAGAGTGTTTTTTGTATATTTCATGATATTTCTCACATTAAAGTCTTTAAATGTAAAATTTTCACCTTCTATTTTAAATTATAAAATTTTATTTTCCTAAATTAATATATATTTTTAATTTTAGAATGGAGATAGTATTAATAAGTCGCCAAATAAAAATTGGCAAGGTGAATAGGTACGTTGGGATATATTGGAGGATATTTTTATAGCACCAAGAAGACAATAGAAGAAAAGAACAAACAAAAATGTAGTCCCTTTGTTATAAAATGAACTAAATTGCCCAGATTCATTTCGATTCGTACTCCCTCCCTTCTTATTTATTTCTTGTTTGATTTTTTTTGGACGTAGTTTTAAGTACATTTATGTGTGTTAGATATTTTGTTTTATTTTAAAAAATTTAAAACTGAAAATATTTTAAATGAGAATTATTAGAATAAAATATTTAATATATATATATATATATAAATACACATAAAATTATATATTAAAAAATCAAATGACATGTAAATTGGAAAGAATGAGTAATAATTAAGGTCGTGTTACAAGTGTATTCTTAATATTAATTGATTACACAAACATTGTCAGAATTTTATGTTATACATATAGATATTTGGTTATATCCGGCCACTCGCAAATTTTAAACTTCTTGGACTAGATTTTAATTGTACTGAATCTAATAGCTGAATGAATCATATATAAATTTTATATTTTATTGAATAATTATGTAAATCATATCTGAGCAACTGATTAATTACCTAGCCATATCAACTCTTTTTTTCTTTTAACTTTTATTTTAGTTACATAGGGGAAAAAACAATGAACTCATATCCGAATTCCAAATTCCGGATTTTACCCGTCTTCTTGCTATGCCAAAATCATCCCCAACCTTGCACCTTCCCCCCAACCTCCACCCACCACCCTCCACCCTCCACTCTCAACCCTCTAAAAGAATCCAAAGTATTTAACTGGTCTAATTACGACTTGGAGAAGATTGTGGTTTTTTTTTATCCTTCCAAATTGAAAATATACTTTTGATTTTTAAGTTAAACCACGTCACATTAGAAGACAAAATTAATGTTACTTAAATTATTTTAGACGTTTAATTCCTTCTCTTCTCCTCTATCTTCATTTTTCTCTGAGCCAAATTCTAGCCTCCAATAATAAATTGTTCAGATTTAGGGACAGTATATTTTTTGTTTTTGTTTTTTCGGGAAAACTCTCCTATAAATTTTCTTTTAATTGTCTTGATATTTAGTTTTATTAATAAAGTTTCTCTTATGTTAGATTATTTTTTCTCTTTTTTGAGAATAATTACTCCAAATTTGAATGATGTTTCATTCGTAATTATTGGTATTTGACGGGTTCATTTCTCCAATTTCTTAGAGACTCCTTTCTTCGATTTGGCTATTTCAAATGTTATGAGACTTTTTCTTGTAAGAATTTGAAATTTGGGACTTGATTTGCTAGTGGGAACTTTACAAATTTATGAAAAAGAAAAATAATCTATTTTTTGCTTCAACATATCTTTCTTATAGTGATTCAAAGCATTTCTATAATTCTGGTTCTATTATTAAACAAATATTTCATTAGTTTGTATACACAATGATATGTTATGTTCTCTATTTTTTTTAGTTCTTATAATTTTATGAGCGTAGTGTAAACAAAATTTGACTGCTCTGAGAGGATTTATTCTTATTTTTTGTTTGTGACTCAATTCTAATGAACAAAGTTAGTTTGAATCTAAAACGTTTTATAATTCAATATGATTTACGTATTAAACTTTCATCAATTACATAAGTTCAATTTTTTTTTTATGTTGTCGTTTAAATCAATAAATTAAAATATATGTTTAACTTTAGAATAAAATGAACAACTTTAGTAGAGTTCTCAATAAGTTAAAACGTATGTAATTTGACCATAGCTTTAGTACGGTATCCATTCATAATTTGTATAAGATAATTTTAAAAATTAAAATAAATTTGTAATCGTTTATTAATTTATGTAAGTATTCTTTATCATTATTTGTTAACAGTTATGAATATTGATTTAGCTTAGTATCTTTCAATCAATAATTATTTTTATTAAAATATTACACTATTAATATAAACATAGTTATATAACCTTAATATTGTCATGGTTTTCCTTCAAAACAGTAATGCTAAAATTATTTTTACCTTTTTTAAAAAATTGTAAATAGTAATATGTTTGATTAGTTGATTTAGTTAGTTTTTGTTTCCATTTCTTTTTGAATTTTTTAAAGTAATTTTTGGGTTATTTTAATGTGTGTTTAATGAATTCTTTTTTACATAGTTTTTTAAATGATATCTTTTAGTACATTTTAAAATTAAATTTAATAATAATAAAAAATTTTAAAAAATCAATAACTCTAAATTAATTTGATATATTACATAAAAATTGTATGTTACAAATTTAATTCTAATTAGAAAAATAATATGTGATGTTGAACTAAATTAAAAGAAATTAGAAAATTTTAAGGATAAGATATTAGTTTGGGCTATTTACATACAACGAATAGCAAATGACAGATCGGTACACCAAATGGAAGAAAATGACATTCAGTTTCCTTTCTTTTTTTACTCTTCCATACTAGTTTTTTTAAATATATGATTTGTCATTTTTACCCTTACATTTTGTATCTCCATAGTCACTTGTTTCTCTCTTTTTTTGTCATCTGATACGCTTATTCTAATTATCACCTACTCTCTCTCTCTCTCTATCTTTGTGAGAAACCGAAAATTCAAATAAAATGTACGAATATTAAATTCGTTATTTATTAAGTTTTCGTTCATTTTCAATGAACGATAAATTTTACAATTAAATATACGCACAAATTACGCTAATCAATGCGCGCACGTCCACTAGCGAAAAATCGTAACAAACATGATATTTTCATATTTACGAGATGTTAATCATGACAAGAATTTCATAAACACACTTCTATCTCACCTATGCGGATAAATTTTTCGGTTTATGCATTAAATCAATGTATAACCATTTAAAATTGTAATTAGTGAATAAACAATTTAAAACACTAATTAATTCAAATTTTAGCATTTTCTCAGAGTGGCAAAACAAGGAGGTGTTTTCCAATCCAAGGAAATTTTTTTCCAATCCAAGTAAAATTTTCAAAAATTAATTCAATGGCCAAAAATGATTTACAAGTAATATAAATACATCATTATGACTAACCCTAGCCTCCATTTCAGTTAAATCTTATCAGCAAACTCACTAAACAAAAATTTAAATTCAAATTTTGCATTTATTGAAGTTTTGGGCATTAATTCATTTAAAGCTTTAAAAAGGTATACACACTGCCATCTTATTTTTGCATTTATTATTACTGTTGTTTGTGTCATTATGTAGATAATATTTTTTAGTATCATTTTCATATATAACACATGTTTATAGGATTTACGGTTTGTGAGATATTAATTTTTAAAGTTTATTCAAAAAAATAAATAAAAATTCAAGAAAAAATTCAAGAACCCTAAGAACCTTAAAATTTTCAGTTTGAGATTTTGTCATGACGCGTTTGTCTTTGAGAAATCGGTCTTAGAATCTTGTTTCTGCACGGTTGCCGACTCTTTTCCCTCAATTAATTTCGAAAATGGTTAAGCATAGGGTGTTTTCTTGTTTCAAACGAATTTCGGATAACCCGAATGATTCTTTCTAGATTTTCTTGCGTTTTAGTTGTTTAAAATTGAAATTGGTTGATTGGATGGGTTTCTGGAAGCCAATAGCTTCATTTCCATGTTTGAATTGACGGAAAAGGCTTCGGGAGGGCCATGAACGGCAAGAGCCGAAGCTCTCGTCGGCGTCCATGGAGGTCTCTGCCTCCGGCGACTGGTGGGTGCTCTTCCCGACAATTTTAGGCTGCGGCATCCCGGCTAAGGGTACATTCGCCTATGGCAAAGGCCATGGCGATGCCCCCATCGCCAAAAACCTACCATCCGCGAAGGTTTATTTTCCTTTACATTATAATTATTCAATAAATGACCTTTGAATAATTATTTTGATATGTAAATAAACTTTTACATGATTAAAATTTGAAATTTAATTATGATGTTAGAGTCTTTTAATTACCACAATTAAGTGACGAGACATTAATTCAGAAATAATTATTATTTAATTAAAATAATTAAATAATAATTAAGGAATAAACTCTAAAATTTTATTAAATGATTAAATAAATCATTTAAGCTAAGATTAATTGAGAAAAAAATTCTTGATTAATTAAATTAAGAAATTAAGACCAATTATTATTTAATTAAAGCAATTAAATAATAATTTAAGAATAAATGATAAAAGATCTATAAATCTTTTATGATTTAGATTTAATTATGAAATGATCATTGTTTAATTAAAACAAATAAATAATAATTAAGGAACAAATTTTAATAAATGATAAATGATTAATAAAATCATTTAACCTATTAAAATTGATTAATTAACGTTAATTAATTAACCTAAGGCATCTAATAATTTAATTTAAATTATCGAAAGCCTACGAATGACGTATTATCAAGTCCACAAATCTCTCGGACTCCGATTCGGTTCCAACCGAATCCCAATTCAACAAATGACGACTCAATTAGTTAATCGCAGACTTGAGAATTTTACGAACACTCCGCATGTGCATCCTTATGTGTAATTAAGTTGAGATTTCTCATGTTATTGCATGTATATGTTTTACAGAACACTCTCTACGCGAGTGTTAAATTTACTAAGGACTTGAGGCAAGTATATACTCACTCTACCTTATTTCAATTAATACGTATGATCATTTTTTCGGTATACATAATGCTTTCAAGATATTATTATGTCAATATTCATGATATAATTTCTTCAAAGTTAAGTAACGTACGATCCCTTGATCCGATGTACGTGAAAAGTGTTGTATTTGAATCAAATGTTCTTTGGGCGGTTGTTAGTCATTTAAATTCCGCTAACACGCCAAAGGAAATCCTATACGGATGTAGAAAACTTATTCTTCACCCTATACTTGTAAAGTATATCTGTATGGGTAACTAAAGGCTAGTGAGATGCATCTGCCTGGAATCTCGGGCCTAGGATATATTGGGAATGGGAACCGAGGCATCGGTAACCAGACCCTCGCAGACAAAAGGTTTCTGTATCGACTACATATGTCGTTATGATGAAGTCAGATGGTGGTCAAGCTGACCAGTTGATAAATTATTTGATACGAGTTCTAAGGGCACATGCGCCAAACGGACATGGTTATAAGGCGCATGTGAAAGTATTCTTTATTCTTTTAAGTAAAGGGTCAAACCCTTTGTTATCACTCAAGGACCCTAAAATCCATTCTTCCAAGATATTAAGAGGTGTTGACATTGTTTACGTCAAACCTCATAAACACTTACGTTCAATAAATTATCCCTCTTTCAAAGCTTACCCAATACTTGTTTATAAACTTGTGAGCGTAAATCGCTTATGGTACTATTATCAAATGTTTTTACAGGATATGGCGAGAAGGCTGAGCCGACTACTAAAGGCAAAGAAAGAATGGCATGACGAACGCTTCCTGATCGCCCTCTTATGGATGACATTCAGGGGGAGGGTGAAACGTGAGGATATTATAGAAATGTTTAGATTGTAAGGCTTGTGTGGGCCCCTCATAGACTTCCGTTGTTGGACATTCATTTATTTTGGATAATGTAATAGAGATTCATAATTATTTCTCTTAATTTAATGATATGGATGTTATTGTTGTTCTTTTGTCAATTATTGACGATGCCCGAAATCTAGTATGAGATTTTTGGGGCCATCACAATCTTCCTCTCAAAACCTCCATCACCACCACATTTTCAGCTTCTCTCTTCACCACCTCCATGATCAACACCACCACCATTACTGTCGAACATTAACATACTGTCACCTTCAACTGCTTATCTCTCTCCTTCTCGATCACATTCAGTTGCCCTGACATTGACCTAATCTCACCGTCGTCATCTCCATTATCACCACCATCGCCGTCGACAATGCCGTCCACACCTACATAACTCAACCATAACCATTTTTTTTATATATGAATTTTGTTGTTGCACCCCTTCTTATATTATCCTTTCTTAAACTTTTATTTATTGTTCAATATATAAGAATTGATGATGTAATATAGTCCTTGCTTAAGTATTGTAAATGGACTTAGAAAAATATCCAACTTGTTAGGCGGATATAATTTATAGTTAAGTAAGGAGTTTTGATCACCATTGAAGTCTGCTGAAGAAGGTTGCTGAAGATGCAAGAAATATTCTAAGTATAGTCCTGCTTAGAATGAAAATAAGCAAGGACCCTTTATGCACTTAGAATATCCCAAGTATAGTCCTACTTAGAATGGAAATAAGCAAGGACTTAAGTAAGCACAATCATTTGCTTATCAAAGTCAAGACTATCAGAAAAGTTATCTTTACCCCTGCTTAGTCAACTTCTAGGAAACTCTACATCATTCCAGCAGTTACTTACAAATATGAAATAATTTTATCTCTTTACAAATAATGAATAAATTACAAACAAAGAGATAACTGCTAGCTACAAAACTTCAGTGTTACTAATTAACACTTTCTATACATTTGTACTCTAAGTAATCTAAAGACAATCATCATCAATTGTTCTAAAACCTAACAACAACCAAACTCTCTGACATCTTAAAGACTTCAGCAAGACATCATAAAGCTTGAACAAGTGCTATCAATCTGCTCAACTAAGGAGCAATCTACTTGAAGATAGCAAGCAAGATTTTCTCAAATCAACTTAGAGTCTGTGTGACTAAGTTGGTGTAAGTGACCTATTGTAAATTGGACTAAGTGTCCTCCTGCTGATTGTTCTGTGTGAACACACCTGCTGATTGTTCTGTGTGAACAAAGTTCTAGTGATAGCCTTCTCAAGTAAAAGAGAAGAAGAGTGGAGTAGGCTTAGTCCGAACCACTATAAAAATTCTATCTCTACTCCTGCTTATCTTTCATATTGCTTTACTTTTGCTTTGCTTAAGTCCTACTGAACTCTTTCAGCAAAAACTTACTATCTTTACTACTTCTAGCCATTAACCTTTGCTACAAAAACTAAGGGGTGCTTTGCTTAAATAAATTCCGCTGCTAAACTTTTTAAAACATAAGAAACTCTTTTATAAGCAAGAAGTGCTTAAAATTGCTAAGTTTTATAAGCAAGACTTAAATTTTGAAAAACATTATTCAACCCCCCTTCTAGTATTTTTAGGGACCTAACAATTGGTATTAGAGCTTAACACTCTTTGTTAAGCCCTAAAACTTGAGAGGATCCTAACTTAAATTTTCTAATGGCTTTAAGATGTGATTTTGGTGGCAAGCTTCCTATGTGTACCAGAGATAGATTTGCTAATTGAAAATTGAGAATACAGGTGTACATGGATGCAATTGCTGAAGAACTATATGAAGCAATAAAAGTTGGACCTTATATACCAGAAAAGATAAATCCTGTTGATCCCAACAAACTTATTCCTAAGCTGAGAAAGGAATGGACGGATGATGAAAAGAAGTTAGTAGGATACAACAAGAAGGCAATGAACATTCTCTTCATGGCTCTTGAAGAGGAAATGTTCGAAAGTGTATCTAACTGCACCTCTGCTAAAGAGGTTTGGGATGCCTTGCTGCTTCTCAATGAAGGAACGGTAGAAGTCAGAGAGAATAAGCAATCCCTGCTTATTCAACAGTATGAAATGTTCAGCATGCAGCAGGGGGAGAATCTCACGGCAATGTACGAAAGATTTACTGTCCTGCTCAACAATTTGTGTGCTCTAGGGAAAACCTATGACACAAAAGACATAAATCTCAAATTCTTGAGATCTTTACCAAAGCAGTGGGATCCCAATACCACTGCTGTCAAAGAGTTAAGAAATTTACATACTACTGATCTCCAACAACTCTATGGAAACCTGCTTACATATGAAATAGAGTTAGCTCAGAGAGATGCTACATCTGAGCCAATGGTTTAAAATTATTTACTAGCAATGCACACATACTTCATACATGTATATATATTCATACATAGCATTTAGGTTGAAAGTTTACGTGTTGTTGGGTGATAAGAATATGTGTTAGCATCATTTAACGTGTATTAAATATTATTTGTTGAGTCTTTTGCCTTTGTTATTGTTTCCTTCGTCAACAATTAATTATTCTCTACTATTTTCTTCATCGGTAGATAATTGCCTCTGCTATTGTTTCCTTCATCAACAGATAATTATCATTTGTTATTGTTTCTTTCGTCAGCAGATATTTATTCTTTGTTATTTCCTTAATCGACAGATAATTGCCTCTGCTGTTGTTTCCTTCGTCAACAAATAATTATCCTCTGTTGTTTCCTTCGTCAACAAATAATTATTCTCATTTATTTCCTTCATTGACAGATTATTACCTTTACTATTGTTTTCATCGTCACTAGATAATTATTCTTCAATGGACAATTCTTATATTTCATTGGTGGATTCTCATTAGTAGTAGTACTAATAACCAACTTTGATTTCTATTCAATCACTTTGGTGGATCCTTATCAGGGGCGGTGCTAGTATCCAACTTTGATTTCTATTCTATTAAGCATGTGGGACCCGTAACTATACAAATACCACTTCTTATTCTCTTCCTCCTCACTTGCATGAGTAGAACACCCAAATCAGAGAGAATTCAACCATTGAACTTATATCCACCATATTTCCAGAAATCTTCAAACCAATGGACTTAATGGAGCCAAATACTAAAGACTCATAGTTTTTCATTCTCTACAAGTTCATATTTCCTGATCTTGATCCCATCAAGTTTTTAACTTCTTAATGTAGGTGATTATACTATGTTAACTTATTTTTTATTTGATTGAACTTACATGACCATCCTATACTTGACATTTTACTTGTTCCTCTCCCGTTCCTGTATTTATTCATGTAATTAAAATTGTGATTCTTGTTTATAAAGGTGCATAGACCTCGGTATACATAGTTCTAGATTGTACTAAGAGAGTACATTAGATTGTGTGACGTCAAATCTTCACCCTCCTTTCCTACTGATTAAGGGATGGTTAAAGTCTTGCTAGATGAGAAATTGATAGGTGATGAAGCTATGATTCTTTTGTGTATCAACGAGGATCAACCTCAGCCGGGATCCCTCGGCCCATGTCATGTCGGTACATTTCGTGTTATGCTTGATATATAAGGAGGACTGTCTATTTCAGCAAACTCGAGATGTATCTTGGTATAACAAATGTATGACTATGTTTTCCATTTAGGGATTTAATGACCCTGCTACGTGCTAAGGGTATGGTAGTCAATTCTTGCTACGTGGTTGTTATACTTGTATTCATATTTGTCATACATCATTTTTATTACATTTTCATGATATGTTCATACATGCATCATATTACGTTACCCTAATTAGCATTTGTGTTAACCCTATCATTCTCATTTTCATGTAGGTTGAAGTGCTAGTGGATATACTCGATTTCACTTAGCTCGCGTAAAGGAGTTTTGAGTTTTGGTTTTGAGGTGTAGTCTCATTTTGTTAGTTCTTTATGTATAGACATTTGATTTGGTTGTATTTGGCTGAGATGACCTAGGCTTGTACTGTTTAGTGATCTATCTTGTAATCTTTTGACATGTATATTAAATTATTTTCCCTCAATAAAGATTTCCTCAATGTTTAACTCGCTTTGTTTGAAAAAGATTTGTATTGATCATACGTCTCATCTGAATGCCGATCTTGTTCTTATTTACGTCTCAAGTCGGAGTGTGACAAAGACAGTAATGTTGATATTTAAGTTTATAGTATTCTTCTCATCATTTTTTTCTTTTAAACTTTTAGACTTGTTAAATATTATTAATTAACTCACTGGTGTTACAAAAAAAAAAATGTTTATGTTACAAAAAAGTTTGTTTATGTTATCAAAATATGTTACTAAAAGATTCAATTATGTTATTTTTAGAGTTTATGAATAGAAACTAGTGGTGGCCGGTGTGGAAACTGTTGGCTGGTGGCGACCAGAGGCCGACTCCGACGACGACGGTTGATGACTGACATCGACAGCCGACAGGTAGATCGTAGCGACCGGCGGGCGTTGGACGACAACAACTGTAATATTTGTTTAAATAATAATAATAATAATAATAATAATAATAATAATAATATTAACAAGGGTATATTGGGAATAAAAGTGATAAAAAAAATATTTTTATGGAATGATTGAAAAAATACATCACTTGCATGTCATTTTGACCTCATATTGTAACTCATATGTCATTCGCCCTACAAAGAATTAGACTGTAAATGAGTCGAACTTAGTCGAGTTTGTATGTTAAAGAAGACGAGTTGAGCCAAACAACTTTTCATTAACAAACAAAAGTTGCGTTCAGGATCGACTTGTTTAAGTCTCGTAAATAGCTAAGATGGGCATAATCGAGTCGAACATAAGTCAAATAGTATAAATTACTCAAGCTTATTTGAGTTTTGTAATCAAATTGAGTCAAAACTAAATATTTAAATGAACAAAAAACTCGTATTCAATATTAGTTCGTTTAAATAAATAAATCGAACTAGATGAATTTTAAATGAGTTAAGACAAATCAAACAAACAAATAAATTGATTCATCTGCAACTTTAAACCGATTCTTCTTCAAATTATGGGGAGGGAAAAGAAAACACTTGGTGTCCAGAATTCGAACCTAGGCCATCGACTCACCTACTATCATGTATAACGTGTGAGTTTTTAACGTAGTCTTATAGTGACATATCTTCCATTTTGTGGATTTTGTTTTCACTTTAATGCGACACTTTATGTTGTTTATAATATTCATGTGTATGTATACATCTAATCCAAGTACATATGCCAAGTTACTTGTTATATGATATTGTTGCGTATATTTTGGATAATAATTCTAGCTGTAACAGCCCTAAAAATCTCATACCGGACTTCAGGTGTCGTCAATAATTGACAAAAGAAAAGTAATATCATTCAAGCATGCATATCATTAAAATAAAAGGAATAAATAGTAATATCTATTACATTAACCAAAAATAAATGTTTAACAGCGAAAGTCTGTAAAGCCCACACAGGGCTTACAATCTAAACATTTCGATAATGACCTCATGCTTCACTCTTCCCCTGAATGTCATCCATAAGAGGGTGATCAGGAAACATTTTTCAAGTCATTCTCGCCTTTCCTTTATCAGACGGCTCGACATTCTCGTCATATCCTGAAAAACATTTAATGATAACAAAGTGAGCGATTTACGCTCGCAAGTATATAATCAAGTATTTGGTGAGTCTTGAAAGTTAGATAAATTATTGGGCTTAAGTGTTTATGAGGTTGGACGAAAACGATGTCAACATCTCTTAATAATTTCGAAAAAAATAGCTTTTAGGGTCACCGAGTTTTAGCAAGAGATTTCACCCTTTACTTAAAAGAGTATAGAATAATTTAACATGCGCCTTGCAATCATGTCCGTTTTGTACACGTGCCCTTAGGAACTTCATATCAAACAGTATATCAGTTGGTCAACCTGACCACCATCTGACTTCATCATAATGACATACGTAGTCAATGCAGAAATCTTTTATTTGCGAGAGTCCGGTTACCGATGCCTTTGTTCCCGTTCCTTATAGATCCTAGGCCTGGGATGTCAGACAGATGCATCCTACTAACCTTTAGTTACCCACACAAATAAACTTTACAAGTATAGGTGAAGAATAAATTTTTTACATTCGTATATGATTTTCTTTAGCGTGTTAGCAGAATTGGAATAGGTAACAACCGCCCAAAATATAACATTTTTTACGTAGATCGGATCAAGGGATCGTACGTCACTTAATTTTGAATAAAATGAAGCATGAATATTGTCATAATAATATTTTGGATACATTACGTATATCGAAAAAATGATCATGCGTATGAATTGAAATAAAATAAAGCGAGAATATATTTGCCTTGAATCCTTAGTAAATTTAAGACTTAACAACTTATGTAGAAAACAATTCTGTAAAATATGCACATGCAATAACATGAGAAATCTCAACTTAATTACACATAAGGATGCATATGCGAAGTGTGTGTGAAATTCTCAAGTCTGTGATTGACAGATTGAGTCGTCATTCGTTGAATTGGAATTCGGTTGTAACCGAATCGAAGAACAAGCAATTTTTGGCCTAATAATATGTCGTTCGTAGGTTCCCGATAATTTAAATTTAATCATTTTAGATTAATTAATTAATATTAATTAATCAATTTTCACTTAAATGACATTATTAATCATTTAACATTTATCAAAAATTATTCCTTAATTATTTTAATTAAGCAATAATCATTTCTTAATTAAAACTTAATCATAAAAGATTTATAAGTCTTTTACCATTTATTAAACATTTGTTCTTAAATTATTATTTAATTTCTTTAATTAAATAATAATTATTTATCAATTAAATAATTTATTTCTTAATTACTTTTGAATTAAATGATTTAGATCATTTAATAATCATTTAGAATTCATTAATTAATTATTATTTAATTGTTTTAATTAAATAATAATTGGTTTTGATTCATTTATTTAATAAATCAAGAATTATTCCTCAGTTAATCTTTACTTAAATGATTTATTTAATCATTTAATATAATTTTAGAGTTTATTCCTTAATTATTATTTAATTATTTTATCATTCATGAATTAATGATTCATTACTTAATTGTGGTAATTAATATAATATTTCATTGTTAATTAATTTTATTAATATTTTTTTAAATCATAAAAAGTTTAATTATGTAAAAAGTTTATTTACATGTCAAAATAATTATTAAAAAGTCATATTTTTAATAATTTAAAGTGTATAGGTATTTTATTTTTAAATTTGGCTTGAGCCAAAAAAATAAAATAAAATGGACTCAATCAGATCTGGTTCGACCCGTCGCCCCTGTCAGCAGCCTGTTAAGGTTTCAGCAGCAGTGACTGCTACCAGTGCCGTTTCGGCCGGACGGCAAGCCACGACCACTACCCAATGTGATTTACACACAGACGCACGAGAATGAGGTAAGGACATCGCTGTGACGATTCACATAAGGGAATATCCCCTAGACTACACGTCGTGGCCTGAAAGAGACCGAAACATGGTTTCGTGGCTCGCTGCCTACGAGCATGCCATTAACAACGACAAAGCTTGCGACCGAACTTCAAATCTCCATATCTTCACCATTTTTGATGATTCAAGTATGGATTTGAAAGATAAATCACTCAAAAACTCATTCATGCAATATATTTCAAGTTTTAACAACTCAAACGCAAGAAAAATTGAAATCTTTCATTCGGGTATTTTAATATTTCGACCGAACAAGAACGCAAGAAATACTTGACCATTTTTAAAATTGTTTGAGGCAAAATGAAGCTCTCAACAATAGAAACAAAGTGGTATAATCAATTTAAACAACCATGCAAGAATCATGCCGGAAAATCGATTAGAAAAAGCTAGGGTTCATGTGTTCATATTATTGTTCTTGAATTTTTGTTTTTTGAATAAACTTTAAAAATCAATAACTCACAAATCATAAATGAAATAGACATGTGTTATATATGAAAATGATACTGAAAATTATTATCTACACAATGGTTAAAAAAAAAAAGACAATAAATGTAAAAATAAAAGAGCAGTGTGTTTACATCTTTAAAACTTTAATGAATTAAATGCTCAAAATTTCAATAAATGTTTTTAATCCAAATTTAAATTTTTGTTTGGTGGAGTTCCTGGAGAAATTTGACTGAGTGGAGGCTAGAGTTTAGTTATAATGATATATTTATATAACTTGCAAATCATTTTTGGCAATTGGATTAGTTTTTGAAAATTTTACTTGGATTGAATTTATTTTTTCTTGGATTGAAAAATACCTCCTTTTTTTGCCATTTAGAGAAAATGATGAAATTTGGATTAATTAGTGTTTAATTAAATTGTTTATTCACTAATTATAATTTTTAATGGTTATGCATTGATTTATTGCATAAACTGAAAAGTTTATCCGCACCGGCGAGGTAGAAATGTGTTTATGATATTCTTGTCGTGATTAGTGTCTCGTAAATTTTAAAATATCATGTTCGTTACGATTTGTTGATGGTGTACGTGCGTGTGTCGATTTGCGTGATTTGTACGTGTATTTAATCGTAAATTCTATCGGTCATTGACAATGAACGAAAATTTCCTTAATAACGAATTCAATATTCGTATATTTTATTTGAATTTCTGGGTTCTCACACTAGCTTTGATCTATTCATGTATAATTGTAATTTATCTCTAATTTATAATATCAAAATCTCAAAATTTAAGTTAAAATTAACGGACCGATAATATAGATAATTCAATTTCTCACGTAGTCATCCAAGATATCGAGGAACTAAAAATACTTTTTATATATTCCTTCCGTTTTATAAAAATAATTATATTTTATTTTATTTATAGTAGATTGTGAGATCCTAAAATTTAAATTATAATGCCAGTTTACCAAAATTTTATATAATATATAATTTATTTCGTTGAACTTTTCATATATTTTTTATGCTAATAATGTTATAGTTAAAATCAATAAAATTCAAATCATAAATTTTTACAAAAATACTAGATAATTTTTTGAAATATAACTTTTGTTTTTTTAGAATGGACAGGGTAATATTTTCTTGGAAGACGTCCAACTCTGTTTCAGTTGTATAATAAAACTCAAAATAATCCACTCAATAAGTAATTAAAACATTTTCTATGTTAAAAAGTTTAATACACAACCTTGAACCTAATAAATATTTTGCTGCATAGATACATGATTACACAATTTTCAAATATTTATCACAATATATTTGTTCATGTGTTATTATTTATAATGGATTTCTAAAATACAAAATACGATCTACCTCAAACTTTACACCATTGTTTTAATTTATACCACAATATTAAAAAAATATTAGTTGTCACTCTATAATTCTAATTTAAGTATCAAAATACACTATCCTACCATTTAATGAGTAAAACATAATAATTTAATACAATATATATATATATATATATATATATATATATATATATATATATTTTTTTTTTTTTTTTCTTTTCTGTCAACACTAATGTTATCGCTCTTTGTTTAATGTTAAGATGGTATATGGATAGAAAAAGTATGACCGGAAGTATAGTCCTAATGAAGAGCTTTAAGATAAGTGTAATATTCCCCTCATCCTAAAAATAATTGTTTCAAAACGGATTATTTAAGTACATTAATGAAGTATAACTTGACTATTTTAATATTAAAAGTAGAAATATTTTCTTATTGGTAAGAATAATCATTACAACTATAATATTTAAAAATTATTATATAAACCCATTATAAAAAATATATTGATAACGTTACTTCTTTAAAATGTCTTTTTTTAAAAATTATGCAAATTATACTTATATCATTTTTGAGATTTAAAAATTGTGCAAATTGTATTAATATTATTTTTGAGACGGAGATAGTATGTTTTAGACACATCAACCTGAAGCAAAATATATGTACACATATTTATCATTTGTTGCACTCAATTTTTATTCCGTCCAAAATTAATTTTTAAAATTTTAAACAGACCAATAGAAAACTTACACAAAAAAATTTCACATAATATTTTCCTAATCCATATTGATGACACAGGAGAAGAAATTTTTTTTGAGGAACACTTGCAATAAACACATTTTGTCAGCCAATCATTTTCCAAACTAAAATGGATGAAGTGGCCATGTAAGGGAGCATTTAGCTGATGTAATGAGTTTGGAAGTCCGGGAAGTCAGAGGAGGAGGAGTAAAACCGCGTAGACTGCTAAAATCCATAAAAAAGAAATTTTATTACCACTACATAGTGCAGCAGCACCATGTGACTAACCTCACCTCATCTCCATCTTTAGCATTAAAGTCGTCCTCCAAACCTCCACTCTCCTTTCACATACAGTACTACCAATTTAGCTAGCCCACAACTATAATACATCTCTCTTTATTGTCACCCACTTTTATAAACTCTAGATCCCAAATGAGGCTCTAAATCTCATCCAAATCTTCTTCAATTAGCAGAGCAGAGAGACAGACAGACTGTTCAGTTTTTTTCAGTACCATAGATATGACTACTGTCCATGATTTCTGTTTCAGTAAGTTACTCCTCTTTCATCTTTTTCTTTTGGTATGTGTCCTCTCTTTTCTATTTGTGGATTGTGCTACCCACACTACTAATACTGCTGAAACCCAACCTTTCGTTTTAGGCAGTAATGGTAGGAAACTCCTAGAGGTAGAAAAACAAGAAAACCAGCAAATTAAGAAGAAACCCACTTCTAGTCTTTCCACAAAAAACCAGACAAAACTCTTAAAAGCCATTTCTAGCTCATCCAAAAACCAAACCAAGCTCATCAAAGATGGTTCAACCAAGAACCAAACCAAGCTTCTCAATTCCAATTCATCAACTAAAAACAAAACCAAACTCATCAACCCCATTAATAGTTCAACCAAGAACCAAACTAAGCTTCTCAACAAGCTCACTCCCAATTCACTAGCTAAAAACAAAACCAAACTCATCAAACCCACCACAGATTCAACAACCTCCACCATTAAAACTCAACTCAAGAAGCTCAATTCCACTACAAAACCATCCACTTCCCTTTTGTCCCAAAAATCCTCAGATCTAGCTACACCTAAACCCAAAACAACAAAACCCATCACAAAAGAGCTCAAATCCAAAACCCCAGATAAAAAACCAAGTACCCAACAAAAACCAAAACAACCCAGTTGGGTAGATGATGAAATGGAAGATGATTTGGTTTCAGAATTCCGAGATCTACCCTCAAGATTTCAAGAAACGTTGTTGCCAGATTTAGAAATGTTCTCCACAACTTCCAAAGTTTATCTAACCAAGGCCAACAACGAAATCACAAAGGGGTTTAAACCACTTGTGGGTAAAAAATATGCACCAGCCATTGCTTCAATTGTTTCTTGTGCATTCATATTAATTCCCCTCATATTAGTCTCTCTCATTTTCAATCGAATCAAAGCTTATTTTTCTATACAGAAGATCTTGATCTTTATCCAAATTTATCTCTCTATTTACTTCACTATCCTCTGCCTCTCTGCTCTTGTGACTGGGCTTGAGCCCCTGAGGTTTTTCTATGCTACTTCGCAGTCCACCTACATCTGTTTACAGGTGCTTCAAACGCTTGGCTATGTGTTGTATCTTCTGCTGCTTTTGATGTACTTGGTTTTGGTGTTCTCGACTGAGACTGGACTGGGCTCGAAGTTGTTGGGCTTGGGCCAGACTTTTGTGGGCTTTTCAGTTGGTCTTCATTATTACGTGACGGTGTTTCACAGGGCGGTGTTGCATCAACCGCCCAAGAGCAGCTGGAAGGTTCATGCCATTTATGCCACGTGTTTTCTTGTGATTTGTCTGTTGGATAGGGCTGAGAGGAGGAAGAAAGCTTACTTAGAAGAAGGTGGGGCTGAGGGCAAGAAAAGTTAAAATGGAGTAACTTTTCCAAAGGGGAAAAACAAAAGTTAAAAAAACAAAAAACAGTTTCTAGATTTTATTTTTATTCCCTTTTTGGGTTATATATTTGTTAAAGCTGCTAAAAAAAGTTATTTGGATTCTTCTTTCTCTCATAATCTGTGTAAAAGTCTATTTATGATGATTATGAAATAACATGAATACCTTAATTTTGGTGTTGTCCTTTTCGTTGGAATTTCCTCATCGACATAGAAATCTTTTTTTCTTGAAACTAGCGATAATGTGCACAATTTGGAAATATGAGTAATAAATTTGAAATCAAAATACACGTCCCCATTGCATAAATTTTTATTTTTCGCAAAAAATTAGTTAAGAGAAAAACTTAATTGATGGAACCGAGGTAGTGACTTAAATGCAAATAGCCAAAACTCACGTCCTCGCTATGTAAACAAGGAAAGGGCGAAAGCAATTCCAAGTATAACGCTTGCCAGCAAATGCTGTCAAATTTAGACCTATGTGGAGCCCAGTGATGAATGCCCCGTCTAATTTGGAATATGTTTTCTTCGTTGGAATAGAAGTTGATGGCAAGTAAATTTCCTTTAAAAAAACAAAACGAAAATTGTAACATTTGCCCCACCGACGACATTAAGACATGTCGTGTCGGTGCTTATTAATAGATAGATGTGATACATATAGATATGTACGAGGGTGTTCATGGTTATAATTGGATAAAAATATTATTTTATTTAATTAAATCTTGATCGGTAATGGATTTGATCATTGATTGAAATTAAAATTTGTTTTTTTGTGTCCACCACATTTTATGGCAGACACAAAAAAATGACGGACGTAGTTTAATACGAAAAATGACATGAGTACGTTATCTTTTTTAAACTTTTAGTACATGTCTGCTGCTTTTTGTTACGGATAGGTGAACATTTTTTTTTTATATTTTAAAAATCTCAAGTTTTCTTAAAGATGACTATTTTTTAAAATAAAATATTGGTAATTTTTTTTATTTCTCTCATCTGCCACTTTTTTCGGTAGATGTGTACTGCTTTTTTTAAAATTTTTAAATCCTACGTTTTTAAAATGAACTTCACGGTTAAAAGATCCATATTCAAATCTAGTTAAAAAATTTAGTAAGACTCTTTCACTACTTGAAGTGGCGATCTAGAAAAAAGGATAGAATGTTCGAGAGAAAAAAAAGACTCGTCCACCACTTGAAGCAACGATGAGATAAATAAAACAATTGTCAATATTTTAATAAAAAAATTATCTTTAAAAAAGTTTGGGATTTTTTTAAAAAAAAACTATCCGCTCACCAAAAAAAGTGATGGACACATACTAAAAACTTGAAAAAAAAGTGTCATTTATGTCATTTCTTATATCAAGTTACGTTTGTTACTTTTATATAATCATATATCACAAAAGACTAGTTTTTAATCGTAATCAGCTACTTTTATATAATCATCCATCACAAAAAAGCAATTTTTAAGCGTAATCAATGTTTAAATCCACTAAAGATTAGGATTGGATTTGATTCTTTACTGCTTGAACTTTTATCTAAGATTCTAGACGACTTATTAGATTTTGTAGAGCTTAAATTCTCTTCGTCTTTAATAAACGTAAATTGAGAAACTTTAACAATTAAATTAAAATACACGAGACGTTGAATACTTTTGGTTGTAAAATTATTATTATCATTGGAGAATACATTTAATATACAATCAATTAAAAGCACTATGAAAAAAAAATAAAAATAGTTAATTGAATAAAAATAATAAAGCATATTAAAACCTACAATATTTAGAAATTCAATGAAATAAATATATGGTAAATCTTAATAATTATTAATCAAAAGAATAATAAATACATATAATGGAACCCATCAAGCAATTATTAGACCAATTCGACCTAATCAAGAAAAATACAATTTAATCATTTATAATTAAGGATATTAATTAGAATATTTATAACAAAATAATGATTATAAATGATAGTAATCTAAAAAAATTATAATAAGTGCACAACAATAACTCAAATAATAAAATAAATAATACTTTGAGTCAAATACATTAGTTTAGTTAATTATTTCACAATGAGTGTTTATGTAAATGCATTACAACAAACGAAAAACTTTTACTCGTAATAATATAATTTTAGTTGAAATATCGATTTTATTTTAATAATTTTTAATGTTTTTATATACTTCAAAGTTATTCTACACGCAGTTAAGAATTTTTACATTTATTACATGGAATTAATTTTCAATATGTATGATAATTATGTTGGTTAAATTATCAAATATCGCAATTAACTTTTTATGAGTAACTCCATTAACTACGCATATAAAGTTATGTTAGTGCAATATTAGCACAAGTGTTTGTAGAAGGGGGGGTTGAATACAAACACCTGAAACTTTTCGCACTTAAAATATTATAATGCTTATTGAAAACAGTTGAACAACCAGGAAAAACTATATGAAATGAACACGCAGATTCAAGTTAAAATAGTTATATTATAACTCGAGGTTTTTCTGGAAATCTGTATAATCACAAATGTGATTTACAGCTACAAATTCTGTGAATAAAGTTCACAGCTTCTCACACTCACTAGCTTCTAATATTCTCTGAAATATATCTCTCAAGATCTATTGCAAAGCTTCTCTCTAGTGTTTTGTGCTTCAGTGTTTGTTTGATCTGTTGGATGGATTCAATCAATTGTTGTCCGTGTAATGAGAGCTCCGTTGCTTATATATTAATCAGTGGGTTGAAATCACGTTCTTTTGACGTGCTTCTCTTCTCAACTTAGCCGCAAGTATGTCACATCTAAACTTTATGTGTCAGACTGCTACAAACTTTGTTGCTGCTTTTCTTCCCCTAATCTGTGTGCATTTAATGCGTGAGAATTCTCATTGGACCATTAACAAACTTCAAGAAATATCTTTCCAGTTAATATTTCTTGCTTCTGTAACACGTTACGTTGATTTCCGTGTAATAACTGATGACGGATGTATGTTGTCACAACGATCCACTGACTGCTAGCCCTGACGAACTTTGATCAGTGCTTCTGGATCCCCTGATGGTTATTGACTGGATCAGGGCTTCGTCCTTCACTTGAGTTATACTCAATGCTTCTTGACCCTGATGGTTATAGCTGACGGCATACACTGATGGCTTCCACTGATGTCATGTTGGTCATTCTCCCTGACAGGTTATCCTGATGAGTTTGCCTGACACTGATATGTCCCGAAGTGTTTCACTGACGGATTGGTCTGCCCTCGTCATACCCTGACAGGTTCCCCCTGATGGGTCCCCCTGATGGGTCCCCCTGATGGGTTCCCCCTGATGGGTTCCCCCTGATGGGTTCCCCTAATGGGTTCCCCCTGATGGGTTCCCACTGATGGGTCCCCCTGATGTTACTTAATCAACGTAACTTTGATTTAGAACTTCTGATGTGCGGAATACTTCGTTTGCTTACAAGAGCATCAGTCATTCTCCTTCACTTTGTCAAGTCCTTTGAATGTTCCTGTTTTCTGACTTGTCTTGTGAAGTTTATTAACTATCCATTGATGAATAAACTTATCATCAGTGGATGCAAAACTTGTGCTGATCTTAAGGTTTATAAAATACCTCAAGTATTTACAGTTGCACAATTTATTACATAATCATCATCATCATTATTTTATCTCTAACAAGTTATTTGTTATATTATACTCATATATTTTGTTTTAAAACATTATAATTATGGTTTTTATAACTTCTAATAAAAGGTTGGAATAAAAGAAGGTAGAAGTAAAACTACGAGGAATTGATGAAAGTAGTAGTAAATTAGGAAATGATCATAAGGGAAGAAAAAAATTAAATGAATATAATATTAGAAAATAAAAGTGTGAAACTATGAGATAAAAAATATATGTTTTGTGCTTTTAATTATTGTACATAAATTTAATTACAAAAAAAGTTAAAGACAAAACTAAATTAATTAGTTTTATTACATAAAAAATGTAGTTGATTGCAAATTAAATTCTAATTATAGAAATTATAAATGATGTTAAACTAAATTATACGAAATTAAAGAATTATTAATCTTTGTTTGAGTGTTTATATACAAAAAGAGATTTCTTCATTTTCAATTTATATGTTCTCCCATAATCTTGAAAAAAAGATGAAGATAAAATAAGTTGCACTAATATACGCATTTTAAATTTATTTCGATGATTGTTAACAGTATATCCTTAAACTTATACTATCACTATTTACATTCATAAAAACTATAATACTATTTTATAGTATTCTATAAACTTACTTAAATGTGTGTGTGTGGGTTAAGATAATTGAGTTATAACTTATATTTCATATTTTATTCACTAATTTTATATCTATAAATTCATAATCTATCTGAAAAATTTAACCGTACAAATTGAAAAAGTATCAAAAGATAGAGTAGTACATAAAATTTCAAATATTTCATAGTGTATAGCATGATTTTTATAATTATGTAAAATTTGTATATTTTCAATTGTTAAGATATATTAATTTTTATATGATCATAAAAACTATTTAAAAGAACTCAAAAAAATCCCCAAAAATTACATATATTTTATTTTTACATGATCTTTTAATCCGTATGGTTAGATTTTTTTCATATATTCTGAAAATCAAAGCATAGCATGTGTAGGTAGAATTATAAAAATGAACTATGACTCAATTTTCTTTTCTCTCTCTCTCTCACACACACATATAGGAGAGATGATCCATAGAAAAAGTTGAAACAAAATATATTTGTATTCACCTAATCTCTACCGTTCAAGATCAAAATAAATGACGAGATGAACCAATGATACCTCACATCCACTATAATTTAAACACCATCCACCACAAATTGTGACCGATATATAAATCATCTTAAAATGACTATGATAGTGCAAAAAAAAAAAAAGAATAGAATTTTCGAATGCCACATATTGTGGCGGACGATGTACCTTCTCATATACCTGATAAATAACTTCCTCCTTGAGAATCTTCTTCGACCGACACATCAATGTTTCTGATTCATTCTCCATGGCCTTGCACTTTATTACTCGGGGGGCAAAAACATAATTTAAACAATGAAGACGCATCTATAAAAAAATTATGCATAACACTAATCGGCATCTGAATATTCACATGTGGAAGATAAATTGAATAGTTATAAATTGATAAAGTACTTTTGATGGATTTCTCAATATACTCGTTATGGTATATGTCCATTTATAATTTTATATCATATCCTAATCCCAGTTATTAACCGTCCAAATGAATTTTATTGATCCGAAAACGGGAGACCTTTGGCTGACTACTTCTTCATCTCTAAATTTCAACCAGAGAATGAAAATAATTTGTACGTAATCAATGTAAAGCTCCATATACTATTGATGTAGATCAAGAACGCCATGAAAATTTTCTATGATATAAGGGGAAGAGACTGTTATCGTCCGCCACAATTTATAAAAATCGGACAACAAAAATATTATACTCGTTCGCTATAAATTATACCGGACAAGTTTAACATCCGCCACAAACTGTAGCGGAACTTTCAGTTTTTTATTCATCCGTTACAATTTGTGACGAACGAGTATAATTCTTTTTTAAAATCCAACTAAGATGGGCGGAGGAACATAAAGGTAATTTTATTGAGACTCACTCGTCTGTCACAAATTGTGTCACCTTCTGTTATAATTTGTGGCGAACGAGAACACATGATGTTTTAATCAAGTAATTCATTCTGTCTGTGAACCGTGGAGTTTGGAATGAAAAAAATAGTATATTTTTTCCGCCATCTCCATATATCATATATACATATATTGAAAATGGGTATATATATAGCAAAGGAGAATGTAAGACATACCTTAGTTAACCTGAGCTAAGTCTACTTAATAAAATAACGTTGTTTCGATATACAATATATTTTCTTTTAATTATAATATTAAGAAAACATGAAATATGTTACTATTTTCATCCGCAGTTACATATTTACACTCATTATGAAACTCATTTTGTCTCTCTACTTTCCTACAGAAAGTTAAATTTTGTGCTTGTTGATAAAAACATTGACTTACATCTCGTGACCCTTATAATATTTATTAAAATAGGAAATAAAATTTAAGAAGATTCATTGAACCCTTAAACTACGTCATTTTAATTAGTGAGTTTAGCCAAACTTGATTAAGGCATTTCTTATATTCTTTGTTCTATATATAAATAGAGAAAACGAGAAATAAGTGTTTGTTAACGAGAGTTACTTCAACAGTCATATAATTTCTATAGTATTTACCAATTATTAACCAATAATTTTTTTTTAATAGTGGACCCCACAGATTTCACTAATCCATCGTGAGATTTAGTTATCTCATTTCCCGTAAATTGTCAAGTGCCCGTTTTTAAATTATATATACACTAAGTTAATTACCACTTAAAACCCTTAAGCCACGTTTGAATTGGAAAAATGAAATGAAAGATAAAATAAATTTGATACATATGTAATTATTAAAGGAGATTACAAAATTTTATAATCTCTATCAGAGATGTTGGTGGAATGAGTCATTTCTCCCATATGTAATTCATTTTATGAGTGAGGAGAATGCATAATCTAGTCATTTTTCTTTATTATGATTTGCTCTCTCATTTCTTTTCATTACTCTTTTCACTAAATTTCTTCTAATTTTTGATATTCTCCTCCTCTCATTTCATCCTCCAAATCAAATGCAACCTTAGAGCATTCGCAATGGTGAACATGAATGAACGATTCATGTATGCCAAATCAACTTTAACTTTCATTCACATTGTCGTAACCACAACTAAAAACTAGCTACAAATTACTTTTTGCACCCAAAAACTATAGTGAACGTTCATTTCTCGTTAACTCAACATTTCATTAATTTAACCTTTTTTTTTCTTTCCGGTTACTTTTCACTTTTACCTATGTTTTATATTCAATTTAAATGCAATAACATTATTTTTAATTGCAAAATATAAACAACCATAATTATGAATTTTTTTTACTTATTCATCATAATAATTTTTTTATATTTTCATAAAAATTAAATTAAAATATCTTTTTTTGTAGTTTTCAGTAATAATAAGAATATTAATGCCTTTAAATATTTAGGTTTAACGATATTTTGTGGTGTTAATAACAAAATAAAATGAATATGATCATTAAATTGCACTTTTCAATAAGGTAATTCAATTAATATAAATTGAATTGAATTAAAATTTATTTTATTAATAATAAACTACCATAATTCTATTGAGATCTTAAAAAGCTATAATAATATGAGTGTCTATTTATGGATCTCGAAGAATTATGTATTATGACATTTTTTTTTTCATTTTTTTTGGATTTATATTTTGAAAGTTACATATGTTTAAAATGAATTGAAGAGAACAAATCTAGTTTGGAAATCTGTTCGAAGGCAGCCTCTTTCTTGTTAATTCTATATGGTATGCCATGTGGTTAGTGAACGTTTGTGTGACCCAAATATAACTTGTCATGTGAATGCCCTTACCAAATCCGCTTTCCTACGTCATCAAGCACTTCCCAAACCCTCAAAATTCAAAAATCCTTTCTATTAAAATTGTCATCAAACTTCCAAATTACATATATATTTTGATTTTTTAAAATTAAATAAAGGCATATTAAATTTTAAAATATATAACCTATGAAAGATCTAAATGAAAATTATGTTTTGTTCAAAAAAATTTATCATAAATTACAACATTATAATAATTATCTTAACGAAAATTAATTAAATTAATATTAGTTTAAAATTTAATATGTTGTCATTTGATTTTGAAAACTCAAAACTTATCTCTAATTTTACGACTAAAGATAATACCATTTTTGACTTTATCGTTGAATGTTGCAACTCAAGAATTTCTCTAGGGGTTAAAGGATTCAGTTCTGAAAGGATGCATGGATTTTAATCATAGGATTTAGAGAATCGGGAGTTGGGTTGGGATCGTTAGCTCAAGTATTTGTCGGTGATATGGATAATGTTTACGTAACGACCCAGAAAATTTGTTTATCTACAAATAATTTATTTATTCGTAATGTTCTTTTTATATATATTAACGTGTATAGTTAATATATGATGTTTTTGAATGTCTAAACATTTTTGATCCATTAAAGGATTATGCTTGTTTGGATGTTGAACTATAAGATCTAGTAATTTATTTTGCTTGAAGAAGCCAAGCGTTTAAATCAATAAATCTCTTGCTGAATAGATGGCATACGTAGGAATGATGACATCACGTGTACGTATGAAAATTTGATTAGTAAGCTGTTTTAATAGCTGGCTTATGTGAATGAAGGACAACAAGCTTAATACATATGCTTAGCTGCTAAGAATCGTGATGAGCAGCCATTTTTACCGTCTAGTTTAACCAATCATTTTATTTCAAAGCTTAATCTCAGCCTACTATAAATACTTCATTCGGAGGAACATTTCAGTTTCTTTTCTAAAGATTTCCTTTTTCCAAAATTCTTCTTTAAACCTACCATCTCCGTTTAATTTCAAGTTCTTTCTTTTGGATTATCACTTTCAAACAAGCTGTGATCTCTTTCGACAACCCAGGAGGTAAGAATCCTAAGTTCTCTTTTGCCTTTCTTTTTGCTTGGTATCCGAGAAGTTTAGCTGTAGGAGCAAGTCTTTATGAAAGAAAAAGAAAGGATTATATCCTTTTGTGTCTAGAAGTGTTGCTCATAGTTTAAAGCATGTTGAGAGTTGATTTATGGAGTTGTAGTTGAGATCACCACCCTTGGAGAAGTGAGGAAGACGACCCTGTATCTGAGACAGCTTCTAAAGTTAGTTCTCGACTGTGTTGATGTTAGTCTCTGATGACGTCAGCATTAGTCTCTGACTGTGTTGATGTTAGTCTCTGTTGACGTCAGCATTAGTCCTTGACTGTGTTGATGTTAGTCTCTGATGACGTCAGCATTAGTCCTCGACTGTGTTGATGTTAGTCTCTGATGACGTCAGCATCAGTCTCTGATGACGTCAGCATCAGTCTCTGAAATATTAGTCTCCGATGGGTTAAGATGACGTCATCAGTCCCTAATGAGTTAATTAGTCTCCGATGACGTCACCCTTAGTCTCCGATGGGTTAAGATGACGTCATCAGTCCCTGATGAGTTAATTAGTCTCCGATGACGTCACCCTTAGTCTCCGATGGGTTAAGATGATGTCATCAGTCCCTGATGAGTTAATTAGTCTCCAATGACGACACCCTTAGTCTCTGATGGGTTAAGATGACGTCAACAATCCCTGATGAGTTAATTAGTCTCCAATGACGTCACCCTTAGTCTCCGATGGGTTAAGATGACGTCATCAGTCCCTTATGGGTTTAATAGTCTCTGATGATGTCATCTTTAGTCTCCGATGAGCAAAGATGACGTCAGCAGTCTCTGATGAGTTAAATAGTCTCTGACGAGTGAAATTTTTCCCCGATGGGCAACCTCATGCCCTCATAACCATTTCCTAAATGAATAGCCATCTATTAAGTATGGATTTCTCATGATATACTCACAATGATGCTATGCAGAAACTTTATTCAACCGATATAGTGAATTTTAGCTAAGGACCTAGGCAAGTATATATTCATTCTACTTCCTTCTTACAGATTACGTATGATCATTGATTCGATTTACGTAAATGAATTATGTTAATGCCTATGCATGATGATGATCTCTTTTATGATTAAGTAACGTACGATCATTGAATCCGATGTGCGTGAAAAAATGTTGATGTTTGAACTATGTGTTATTGGGTGTTTGCTAGTTGTTTAAAGTTCCTAGCACACCAAATGATGATAAAGATGATGTTTGGGTGTTGCAAGTCATGGACTTGTATGCACAACTAAGTAACTTCTGTATGGATATATATATATAGTTCCGCCTTTAATAATCACTGTCTTTTAATTGTTGAGCACGCCGCTTTTAATTGATTAGCACGTCTAGGCTATTCAAAAATGAGAAAAATGTTTACAAGAAGATATATCTATATGGAAAGTTAAGGGGCTGTTGAATACTTTCGCCTGGTATTCTGGCCAATGATGATAATGAATGATAAACTGAGGCAAGGCATCGGTAATGAGACTTTCCGCAGACCATATGCTTTCTGCGAAGGACTACGTATGTCAAATGATGAATCAAACGACCAGGCTGACCAGCTGGGATGAAATTTGATTATGTATGATAGTCAGATAATGATCAGTCTGGTCAGGTGATACATTATCTGATGAGTAAAGAGCGAATCTTGATTTATTGAGAGAGGGTCAACCCCTTGATATCACTCGGGAACCCTAAATGATACATGTTGATTGATTTTTCAGGAGGTGTTGGCATTGTTTCGCCCAACCTCAATGAATACTAAAGCTTTTGAATTATCTTTTCTTCTAGCTTATGAATATATATTTGCTGAGCGTAAACGCTCATGTGGAATGCTATGAATGTTTTTCAGGTTATGTCGTGAAGGCTGAGTCCCCTAAGAGAGAGAAGGAGAGAATTGCTTAAGTATGTTTAAGTTGTAAGGCCATACGAGCCATCGAAAGTTTTGTTTCCGCTGCAGCTTGTTTATTTTCAAAATTTGAGGTTTTGTAAGATGATGGGAACCTTAAGATTTTTAATGATGTGTTTGGGAATATATTTCCCCATGTTTGTTGTTAAGGCTTGGCTGTGTTATTTGTGTTGCTGTTGTGATGGTGTGTTGTAGTTTTTTGGTGCAGCCCGGGATTCCAGCCTGGGGATCTCGGGGACTGTCACTCAAATCGCTGACAGTATCCGGGGATCGACTTGGGGAATTTTCGAGGGCGCCACAGTTTATACCTCGTCTGATAATCATAAATTATTTGTTAAATTGGTGTATAATATATTTTATCTTTTTTTATTGACAAAAATTATTTGATAAATATTATATGATTGATAAGAAAAGAGAATCCACATCTTTGTGATGGACGCGCAAAGATTTTTTTTCGTGTCCGTCACAATTATAACGGAAATAAAAGTTAACAATCAAACTTGCTAGTCAAATTTTGTGGCATTAGATAAATATTGTCTCTTGAGTTTATCATAAGTTGTAGCGGATATACGATATAAAGTATCATTCAAAAAAATAAAGCGCACGTGCTCGATTCAAGTGAAACTCGTCCATTGTAACTTATTGCAGTGGATTAAAAATTTGTCTTGCGTAAGAAATTTTGTTTTCTTTGGCATTACAACTATCGTCAATTTAACGTTAACCTTAATATTTTGTGAAAATCGGAGGAAGAAGAAATAAGGACAAACATATAATTAATCTACCACATCCTTCAGGAAATATAGAAAAAATAAAAATATCTTACAGAAAATATTGTGACAAAGGAATTCGAGGTTGGGACTTCCTACATCTTTGGAGACTTGAGTATCTGAATCTATGATAATTTGATTTGATATAATATAATTTGATTTGTAACGCGGACAAAGTAGAAAGAAGATTAAAATAATAATTCAAATTTTAGATTTATACTAGAGTTATTGTTCGTCACAATCTATGATTGATATCAGAGAATCCTTGTAAACATCTGAAATATTTTATTATTTTTTTAATAAATAAAAAATAAAATAGAACTTTACATTTATGTTGATTGATAATATTATTATTTATTATTGGTATTATTAAATTAAAATTATTATTAATTTTTTAATTAAAATTATAATTAATAGTTGTTTTATTGTGCAGTTTCATTACAAGCGCAAAAAGATAAATAAAAAAAAGAAAAACAATAGAAGCCCATGTAGAAAAAATAAGTAAAGAGGAAAATTTAAAAGAAAAATCCAAAATGAAGATAGAGAAAGAAGGGATCAAGTCCATCCATTAGATCATCTTGGAGATTAACGGTCAAAAATGATGATTGTACTTTGCGATTAGAGTTGTCTCCTCATAAATATAAAGAGAACTTCCATTTGTAAGTGTGAGAAGAGTTTAGAGAGATAAAAATAGAAAAATAGATTGTATATAGGATTATATATATATATATATATATATATATATATATATATATATATATATAAATTTATTTTATTGAAGATTAAATTCGTAGATCCATTAATTATCAAGAAACAAAACCTCATTTCAATGTATATTTGTGTTGATTTAATTTTATACTCTCTCTTCTATTAGTGTTAATCAATGTTAATTTAATCTAATTAATAGCTTAAACCCCAAAATTAATGCCCAAATTTATATATGATGTATATTTCACAACATTAAACTTATATTTGTGCTATTTTCTGTTTTTTGAATTTTTATTATATTTATTCTAATTATTGGTCTTTTTCTACATTATTTCTACAAAAATACTCAATACACTACTTTATATATTTTGTAAAAATTATAATATGGGTACAAAATATTTTTGTAAATATTTTAAATATAATTTTCATATTTTGATTTTTTTGGTCAATTTTGTCCATTGAAATAGTTTAAATGTGTTTTTTTGTACTAAAATAACATAGTATATATATTTATATAGATGTATAAAAATGAGTTTTCTTAATTTTAAAAGAATTTTAAATATTTTTTTATTTTTATTCTGAAATTTATTAAATTGTGCATATTGTTGTAGATATTTAATATTGTTAATGTAAGCATGTTTAGATATTAATGTAAATATATGTATTGAAATTAGTAGTTAATTTTTTTCATATTTAGAATGAAAAATTATTCTAGATAGTGTTGTGAAAATTTAGTGATTATGCATGATTTAGAAATTACAATTTGGTATATAATATTTTTTGTGCATGTTATTGTTTCTATTGTATGAAGGTGAAAATTGCATGGAAAATATCAATAATACTTAGAAATTTTGAATAAACAAAGATAATTTGTGAATATTGTATTGATTTATAAATGATTATTTGACTATAATTAACATGTCATGGGATTATAGAATAATTAATTTATAATTGCTAAATGCTTAGATTGTAATTGTTTATTTATGATTAAATGTAGATTAGTAGTTTAAATTATTAAAAATGTTTGGAATGTATAAAGAATTATGTTTATACGTTTGTATTGTGATTGTGATGATAAGAGAACTGTTTTAGAGCATCTTTACTCTTGTACGTCTCAATTACAAAGAAAACTCTTGTAATTTTTTTTTTTAAAACTTTACATGTAATTAGGATTTAGTTTAAATTCATTTGTAAGTTTTTGTAGTTTCTTTTGCAAGTTTCATGTATTTATTCTCAAAAAATATAATTTTATATTTTATAAATTATTTGTAAATTTAGGGATTAGAATTGGAATGATTATATCATTCAAATTCAATAACACCCTCATTATGGTATATGTCAAATAATGCAATTTTAGTTTATGGAGTTTTCTTTTTATATTCTTGTAACATGTAAACTTAATAATTTAGTGAAAAATTACATATTTACGCACACACAAAGCACTTATAACTTAGTTTAGTATAGTTATTTTTTTTTAAGAAAAAACAAACTTTATTTTTAAAGAATAATTTTTTTAAAAAAAAAGTTAAAATATAGTCGTTTTCAAAACGAGAATGAGGGTTCCTCACACCTTTCACTTATTCAACCAAACTTTCGAACTTAGATTAAAGGTTTCGTAAATCAAATTTAAAATTGGAGTCATTTAATTTTAAAACCATTTTCTATTACATACTTTTAATAGTTACATTTTACAAAAAAAGTCTCCAAACCTATAAACATTTTGTAATAAATAAAATAAATAGTGTGACTTAACACATCAAATTAGTTACTGTTAGGTAATGACTATTTTAAAAAATAATTTTAAATAAAGCCTTCGAATTTTTTAAAAAATACAAAATTTTCAAATTTCTTTTTCTATTTAAAAAATCAAGAGTGTGTAACAATCCTCTTGCACATCATTATAATGTGATACGAGACTCTTTTCTTTGACATGAATTTCTTTATCAAATTTTAGATTTAAGTGTTTCTTTTGTAGAGTATACTCCAATTTCGTATTATCTTTTTCTTCTATTTGAGAAATTTTTTTAAAAAAAATTGAAGTTTGTGGATTCATTAATTTATCGAGATTTTCTCTAATTTAATAATTGAAAAACAATCAAACTTATTTTAATTTTGTTATTATATATCTTTATCAGCAGAGAACTAGAGTATATCTTCCTCACCTTATAATCTTCGGGTACAACATATATATTTCAATAGTTTTAAAGATATTATATGTTTTCTCCAAATAAAATAAGAGTGTTATATAATAAACATCAACATTAGTCATTATATTTTCTTATTATTTAATTTTATCAATAAAGAATGTGTTTCACTTGAGATCGTAGATTCGTGGTGTGGAAATGTTCTTGGACATGTAGCAAATTATTCTCAAGCACAGAATTCGCAATTTCTCATACACAATAGGTCTTCATACAATGTACATAAATACATTATATACATATACTTTTATACCTATGTGTCTATGTATTGTCTACGTACAAAGGGGTAAGGTGTGTTATTTGTAGTCAGAAAAAAAAAAAATCTTCTGTCTGATAAAATTTGGGTTCATTTGACTTTTTTTTGTTAAATGTTTCATTTGACTTTTCTCGATCAATAATTTTTATAAGAAAATATGTATCAGTTACCTATGACTTCTATAGCTGAAAATATTATAATTATAAGCAAAAATATCATGTCCGCAACTACATCCGATATTCGTACGTTTAAAATGCAAAGAAATATTCTTAATCATAAATTTTAAACTTTATTATTTTCCCAATAATTAATAACAACTAATTTATAACTGTTATTTATTTTTGGTATATTTAAATTTATAAAATATTTGAAATATACAATCGTACATTTTTAAAAAATACTATAAAAAGCAAATGAGATGCAAATGTTCACTTTTTTTTTTATTTTTTGCAGTGCATAAAATATCATTTGAAAGTAGTATATATCCTTTTTGGTTAACATAAATTAGTTCTTATATGAGTATAAAAGTTATATCAAGGAATTCGTAATAATTTAAACTCCAACTTCACATGCTATAACACGTGTAGCTCATTTTTAAGTAATATTCACTTGTGTTATATATATATATATATATATATATATATATATATATATATATATAT